>JAIFRP010000003.1:1097538-1115186 GCA_032403825.1 Odynerus spinipes | reverse complement strand
AGAGAGAGAGAGACAAAGGACAGATCGTAGGAGTCAAAGAGGAAATTCACGCGAGCGTCCTGCCCTCGAGGATTTTTCGAAAGGTCCTCGGAGGGTTACTGCGGCGCGACGAGGCGTTACACGCGCCTTCTTTACGCATATCGCGCACGGGGAGAAAGAGAGCGAGCGAGAGAGGGGGGAGAAAGAGAAAGACCAAAAGATAGAAATAGAGATAGAGAAAGAGATAAAGCGTAAGCTTGTGATGATACCGAGACACACGTTGTAGCAATTTATACGTCTCGTAGTACGATCGGCCCCGATTGGATGGAAAAAAAATATATAAGGCCCGTCTCACGCGCCACGACGGAGGGGTATGCGTGCGCGAGTGCTAGCGATCGGCCGAATACTGGGGAGAGAAGCGTCGTGTAGCAGACAGGCTCGCTCGGTGGGCAGGTAGCCGCTCTGGCAGGGATGCGTTCAGTCCTTCCCCACCCCTGATACAACTACCCCTTCCAAGAACCGCCTTTCTACCCTCTCTACCACCTCCACATTCATCCTACGTCGTCCACCACCAGCAGTATACCACCTCCACTACCATCCACCACCACCACCACTACTACTACCACCTCCATCCAACCACCAACGCAAAGGAGGTTGCCGTCGAGCGTGGAAGGTAAGCTTTCTGCGTGTTCGCCGAAACGTCATTGTTTCCCTTCTGCCAGTTACCTTTCTTTCTCTCTCTCTCTCTCTCTCTCTCTCTCTTATCATCCTCGTTGCGCTCGATTTTATTAGCGATTCGCACGTTACCGGACGTACGAGCCAGACGCGTGTATATTACCTACATACAAACGTACGTACGTACGTACGTAGCACACGATCGATCGACGGGATGGGGTTAAGCCGCTTCTTCGATTACGAACGAACGAAAACTATTGTCACCGTACGTACGTACGTATGTTGTACCGGAGCCGCATAGGGAGTATCTATAGAGAACCTGAGTTCGCTCGTAATTTAAGCGACCGACGCGTTACAACGTCCGCAGTGGATCCTCTAGCCCTCGCGGATGGATCCGCGCCAGTTTTTAGACCGCTCCGGAACTTTCGAGTGGCTCTTTGTTAATGATAAAAAATACCTTCGTTAACCTGACCACGTGTTCGTGTGAATCCGTGTATGTATGTATGTATGTGGAGGTACTGCGGCATTCCGCATTGTTTTCGGCTACTATGCTATGTCGTATTAACTTCGCTTACGTCTTCGTACTTTCTTTCTTACTACATCCCGTATTTTTGTTATTTGTATATCTATGTACTCACGAACGAATCGAATAAAGAAGTTTTCTAAATATACGTATAAGCGAACGATGTTTTTCTTCCTTCGATTTCCCTAATATCCCTTTTTTGCTCCATACAAATATTGTATATCGTTGCGAGATGCAAATCGTACTGTCTGCGTATAATACTAAAGGAACGTAAAAAGGAATAGTTGCGTTACTGGACCGCTTCGATCCGTGGTGGCGCCCCTCTCATGATTCTCCTTGCTATATTCGAAAACTGGGCTCTGGAAAATGAAATTTACATAATCTTGTTATCGCGGTCTATCTTACGAGGTAGCGAATAAAGAACGCCGGTAAAGATATGCCGACGTTGATCGACCATTTTAACGGATTATCTCTATGAAACTTTCGTGTACCTACCGAAGAAGTTTGCCGACTGTAAAAAAAAGAAAAAAATGCATTATGGAGTATAAAAGTAAAACGCGTTCTTCTGTTGTAGATTTTTCGTTAGAATCGCGGAGCTTAGAAATACATAGAATGAATGGAATAGAACTTGAAACACCGCGATAACAAAATCTAATTAGCATTCGTAAAGTTTACACACTGCGCGTGGAGTGTTATATTATATTTTACGTACGACTATACTAACACATAGACGTTACGCGACTATAAAAGTTTCTCCAGATCGAAACATTTATATCGCTCGATTTTACTCCCGGTTACATTCATTCCACAAAGCTTAGAACTTATCGGAGACCTTTAAACGTTTTCAACCGACATTCTATTTCCCTAAGCTCGGACAATTGCCGTGAGAAAATTTGCTGACTTCGATCTCTACCCGTGAATATAATTTTCTCTTTCTTTGTCACGGTCAAGCGTGATATCTCCCACTCGCGCAAGCTGCTACTCGATATCGATGAAAAAGTATTTCCTCTAGTGGAAGATACTCGCGCGAGAGTCATAAAGTCGAGAAATCGATAGGCGTCTATCCGAGCGAAAAAGGGAAAAAGGGGATGGGGGGGTTGCATTGTGCATGTGTTGCAAAGCTCGTGGCTTGGCAATAAAATATCACGGCCGAATTTATAGACCACAACGGAGAAAGTGGCCGTATAAATTTTATCGATCGACCTGTGGCTTCTTACATGCGAACCCGTCTCTCATAGAATAGATATATACATATATGTATCTACCGCTCCAGATCTCGCCAAAAGTGTTAGTAGGGTCCTTGAATTTACCGTCGGCGCCTCTCGCTTTCCTTCGTTCGAGATAAGGAGATTAACGTGTTCGCGACTCGATTTCAGACATAGCTATCCTACGAGCCACGGATAAAGGGTTCCGATGAAATTGATAGAGTTTTCCCTTAAGGACGATCCGACTTTTCCCCCTATCCACTTCCACTTCTCCCGCCTCGTCCGTTCGTCGTAAAAAAATAACTACGAAAGTAATAAAAATCGGATTGAATATTCCCCATTGATGGAACCATGAAATCGCGATATCGTCAAAACTTTCTATGGGTATAACGTTTCCGCGAATCCTACGTTTATGTTCAAGAATGAGGTCCTTATCGGAAAGGCATTTACGCAAATATTACAGCGAAACGGGAGATGATATTTATATATGGAGATTGCATTATACGAAAGCAGCACGCTTTCCTTTGCGTTTCTTCCGGAGTGGGACCGATTTATACGAACGCTCGTACGTAGGATGGATAAAATGTGTAAGGACGCGTATAATGACGTAGAAACGAAAGAGTTGATATATTATTCGAACGATGAATTGTATTGTTCGTCGTACCCTTCGAGAGAATACCGAGAACAATTTTTCTCGTTGGCTCGACTCGTGCCGTTTTACGTGATCGCTGTTTTCTCCGACTTTCGAAATTCTGAATTCTGTTCGTTAATTCGTAACAATATTAAATAGAGTCTATTTCCCCGAAACGAAAAGCGTCCACCTAATTTTACGCCAGCGAAAGTGTAAGGATTCGCAACCACGGTATTTTTTATTAACTACGAACCAAATGATCGGCCTTTAAACAATAATAGCTGTACGTTGAACGTGATTGACTCGGACGTGTAAAAAAAAGAAATCGATGTATCGAGGGCAGCTAAATTCGGCAGAGGCATCGAATGCTACCCGTTGGCTCGATCACCAAGCCGTGAACCACAAAAGACGTCACACGTTACAAAGAGCCACGTGGACTGCACAAAGTGAATTAGTTGGGCCGTTAAAAGGTCTCGTCTCTGAAAAAAAAAATGTTTTTAGCGACTCGTCACTTCGAAAGCTACGAGTCATCTATCATTTGTAAAAGCTTTGTAAAGGATACACATCGCGTAACGAGAGAATGGATAAATCTTCCAATGACATCGCGATTCGTTGTAATATTAAATTTATTGCATCGTAACGAAGTTAATTTGCAAAATGCCTCGCGAATTCCGTACATTTCGCTCGTATAAATCATAGATACGAGTAAACGTATCGCTTTGCTCGAAACTTCCGATGGTAGAGGGACAGAAACTATTCTGTGTTTACGTTGAAAATTTGATGAACGCGTCCGTACGACTTTCCCATTCGTGTCCCGGTAAACGATCAAATTATAATCTCTAATTCGCCATCGCTCGATATATTTGATTATATTACAAGAATATTCCACAAGGCAGCCGATCTCGTTTTGCTCCTAAGCGGGCGCAGAATCCTCGTCGGAATCGTCGACCTAGATTAAAAATAGAAAAGAAGAACTCATTAATATTTCGCGAAAGGCGTAGGCTCGTAGAGCTTGCGAATATTTTCTCATCCCTTTATATCCTTTTTACAGAAGCGAGTTTAATTCCGCCGCGTAAAATCCAGCCTGAGTCGGGTAGGTACCCTTGCCACGCGTGTATCAGGGATAAGAAAAGCTTTCGCTCCCCACGAAAGAAGGCGAATAACTTAGGAGGTAAGGGAGAAATCAATTTGTGGGGCTGCCAGCATAGGGCGTGGTTTTCATCCCCTACTGTGCCGCGGGACGATGATACACAGCCATCCGATCTCTACCAAAAACCCTACTCGTGTCTGATCGCGTGTTTATCTACCTCGAGAGGAATGATATTTGATGTTTGGAAGACAAATAGAGATACGAGCGAGACGCATTTCTCAATGGCCGTTTTTCCCTACCGATTAGATACGCTCGCTGCTTATGACTCCACGTAAGGTACACCGAGAAGCTGACTGGAAGCGTATGAAAGTAAAGTTCCTCTCGCTGGAGAGACGATACGCGATATGATCCGACGAATCCGCGATATGTATGTATTTATTATTTAGATATCTATCAATTTCACGTTAAGTAAATATTAGTACGTACTCCGATTACCCATTCGATTCGATGATGCATGAAATGAGAAGAAAATTGGTTTATTTAGTATCTAGAGCAGCGATTTTCAATCTTTCTTATCTTACGGCACACACAGAGTAATTAATCCAATTTTGTGGCCCTTGTGTCCCTAATTCAGTAGTCAGATGTTGAATGTTTAAAAATTCTAATGACACACCTATGGACCACGTATTTCGCACCAGTGTGACGTGGCACGCTGATTGAAAATAGCTGATCTAGAGTAATAAAATAAAAGAGATGAAATGGGTGCTAATAAATACCAGATATTCTTTTAAAACTAGATAAAAATTACTGTATAATCAGGTATACGTACGTTCCGTCGCACGGTTTGTCGTCTGTTCTTAAGATAATCGTAACGTTGTTTCTCCGGAAAAGAAAGTTGCAATGGTTTTGGGAAAACTGCATTACGTGACGTACTTCGCAAGTTTAAGAACAGAGTTGTTGAGATCGCAAAGGGCACCGTCAATAAAGGTAAACCAATCTGTAAGAAAATTGCTTATTATTCGTTCAATCTGAGAAAACAAAGATACTTTTGGGTACTCTTTCAACGATGCTTACTTTCGCAAATAGAATTCGTAGAACGTATTGAAGTGCCACCGTATAAACGATTGCTACGAGGGTGGCGGCAGCAGTTTGTATATTAAGGACAAAGAAGGTACCCCCTAAGGCAGCACCGGTTAAAAAACAATTATATCCCCACAATCCTGTGAATACCTCGTTATGCGGAACCCCGAGTCCTAGACCTACGAAAATAAACTCGTCGTCGGAAACAAGAAGCAGTGTTCCTTCGGTTAACACTTTACATAGAGTAATTTTCTATATTAGACCGTAGCAAACTTTCGCGTATTTATTCTTACAATAAAACTAAGAAAATATTTATGCTCCAAGAGAAATACCTGTGAGTGTACCGATGAATACACCGAGGAAAGAAAATGCCGCAGTGGCTGGCGAATAAACCAAAACCGCTAGATAAATAACAGCCCCCGTGGCAACGTTATCCACGCAGAACAATTGTGACGTCGATACGACCATACCACGGAACACCTGTGAAATGAAAAAAAAAAAAATCTTGAAACATTTTATTTACAGGAACGAAGATGGACGGAGTGGTTTGTTTTGTAATAAAAATAATTCTTTTTAAAAACTTCGATCAGCCGTCGGAGAGGAAAATTGAACATTGGAATCGAGTAGGGTAGAGAAGAGATAGTTGATCTTTACCATCCCCCAGTCGACGTTAACGTCCGCAACATTCGCTGCGATAAAACTGGCATCGTCTGTCCTTGCATCACTTGTTGCATTGTCCTCGAAATAACAAGAGTATAGAGTACAAACGGTAGCTCGAGTTGATACGTTGTTGGTTG
This sequence comes from Odynerus spinipes, assembly GCA_032403825.1. Lineage (NCBI taxonomy): Eukaryota > Metazoa > Arthropoda > Insecta > Hymenoptera > Vespidae > Odynerus > Odynerus spinipes. Next base: position 1,109,206 of record JAIFRP010000003.1, on the reverse strand, counting down.
GTGCATTGCTTATACTCCACTGTGATATCTCGTTTTATGCAGTTTCGCAGTTTACATCAAATTGCATCGTTCCAACTCTCTCTCTCTCTCTCTCTAGTTTTTTTAAACGAAACTCTCGGTCGGGTCTCGTTTTCTTTCGAACCGAAGGACATGTCGAAACATTAAGTAGTCTTGTAAAAATCAGCGAAACAAGTACGAGCAGTTTTTTGCAATTGTCGCTAACTCACGCAATTAACGATTTTGCGAGCGTGCGCTAGCGTTTAACAAGAATCGCTACATTAGCACCGACGTTGGATAAAAATAAATCGAGAGTTGGGGCTTTGTTAGACCATGGAAGCTCTTTAACTCGAAGCAGTAAAATATAAAAAGAAAAGAGGGAGTGGAGAATTGAGATAATCCGCTTTTATAATAAGGCGTATTAGGAAACACTGGATTTCTCGCGACGTCGTTAGCTCTTGTTCTCCGAGTCTCTCTTTTTTCTTTTTCCAATTCATAATATTAAACCCTCGATATACTGCGAAAAGAAGCGCATAAATTGTGCGTCGACCGAGTTAAGAATTCCAACAATGGAATAATTTATTCGAGCCGGGCATTTTGCCAAGCGAATTTAGTCTCGAATCGCGAAGTAACGCTTCGACACTTGAAAAAATGTTTATTTCTCCTCGTTCGTTTCTTTTACCAAAATGCGTTCTTAAATTACATACGTAAGAACGAGATTGGGTAAAAGGAATATCGTTTTGCGGCTAGTTACCTAACTAGCTAGTAAATCTTCAAAGGGATACCTCGAGACAAATAGCATTGCCGATTCGACGCGACAAACCGAAATTCGAGTCAGATACATCGCGTCAACGAAATTCTGATCGAGCTTGATCAATACCAAGGGAAAGTTATACCGCGGCGCGGCCACCCGTGGGTTGGATTTTCTCTCGCGAAAGCCGCGTGAAATATGTATAGCATGAATTCTAACGTAAGAAGAAGGCTCCTTTCCAAGTAAATTGTGTCTGATGTGAAAGGACGGAAGAACACGCCCTTTTCTGAAATTCAATTCTCTGGAATTACGCGTGGCCATTTGGATTTTATAGAAAGTATTTACACTTTCTCGCTATCCTATGATTATTTCACGAGAGAATGAATTTATTTCGATTATTATAATATGTCCTATATATAGATATATGTAATATATATTTATTCACACGAAACGTTATCGATAGCTCGACTATATTTTGATTAATCACAGTGGCGTACCAAGCAACCAAGCTTGTATATTCTTACCATAACTCGAGCCGTCAGCGATTCGCCCGAACTATCCTCCATTATAAGAATAAAAAGCAACACCAACTCCGTCAGGGTAAACGGCCACGTTGTACATGGAAATTTATCGCTTCCCAGAGAGCGAGCTAGATAAACACTGGAAATAATAATCGTGAGTTCATCAAACTACCTCCAGGCCATTTAAATACATAATTTAAAATTCTCTAGTTCAAAGCGATATCCAAATAATATTTATAAATCCTTGGGAATGCTTAGAAAGAAAATTTGGGATAGACACAAGATGAAAGGTTTGAAAAGGAATTACCATAAAATTCTTACCTGATTATCGTTCCTATCAGTATAAGGAGATAACAAAAAGCGTCATACTCGCCGTAAAATTTTGGTATCAGACTACATGACACGGCACCGATCAAAAGCGGATTGTATATCGTCAATCCATTCTCTATCAAATGTTGCGGATCCCTCAGAAGCTATAAAAAAAAGGTATCGTACAATTTAACGAACTGAAACGAATTTCCGCACTGCAGCAAAATTCAGTTTGCATTCGCGAACGACGCGTAATGGTAAATACGATAAAAATCAAGAGGGAAAAATATCGCGTGCGAATGAAAATTTAAATATATTTAACGCGAACACGACACGAACTCCGCGAACTTATCTTGTGTACATCGTGAAAAATCCATTTTTCAAATTATTCATATTGTGTACGTACCATGGAAAGTAAAAGACCCAAAAAACCAGTTGCGGCAGAGAAAGCCAAGACCTTCGGTACCGTTGCCCCTAAAGCGATCACTATTAATAATCCACTCAGTGGATTATTAGAAAACGCGACCTGATAGATAAAAAAGAAATATACACATGTTCGATAAATTTATTGACATACAAATGCGTATCTTTACTTGTACGAGTACTTAATTGTTTAAAGAATGATTTAAAAAAAAACTCTTCTATGAAATATTCTCACTCACTTGGCTATAGCCTCTCAGTAAGGTATCCAATAATTGTAAGGGGATCCATATTGGCTTGTCCTTTTCCGCCAAGAAATTTTTTAAAAGAACGAAGTCACCGATGCACGCACCCCGCGGACGTTCCTAACATAATTTTCATTTAAATTTTCCTTTATTTGTATCGTGATTTTATCGCGAATTTATGGCAGCAAGAATGGTTTTTATAATTTATATAACGATCCTTTGACTTACTTCAACGTAGTAAGAGGAGGTACGAAGTTTTCCCTCAGACATCGTAGATCCGCACGAAGACCGTCATCTTCTGACAACACCTGAGCCCTCTTAATCATCGCTCTAGATTACCCCACCACGCGAAGACGAGCATTGTGCCGATAAAACTGTGTACATACTTAGTGTTTCCTTTCCATGAACATATTTTACAATTAATAATTTTTTGTATCGATAACAAGTGGTCGTGTTTATTTCTCCTCGTAATCCTTATAAATCATGCAGAATTTTGTTATTTCTTTTTCTTCGAAACTGGGTTTTAAATAAAAAGTTGCAAATATTTGTTCGGATTACTATTGATATAACTCGTTATAAGAAGGGATATTACCGGATGAAAGTAACCATTCGGTTCACTGATCTACTTTAGATCTACCGCTAACTTATTTTCAAAAGAGAACTGCGTGATAATTAGCATACATTATGTAATAATTATTATCATTATCACTTAAGCTGGAAATAACTTATTCGCAAGACCAAAACGATTATAGTGTTTTTAAACATATTACGTGCGTTTATGGGTTACAATGCTGTAGAAAAATATTCGATTTATTGTTGACAATTATTCTTTTTCCTTAAATATAAGTATACAAAAAATTTTTCGTGAAAGAGCGGCGTCTGTACAATTGTGAAATTCTTCATTCTTGTTGTTATTGATCTTGTTGTAGTAGTTGATTAAGCGATGTTAAATATCCATGACATAGTTAGGATGCACCACTAACAAAGGATCATTCTCTGCGTCTTCGTCCCTTTTACCTTTGGTTTTTAAATCTCTTGTAGTGAGAGGTATTATAATTTGGTCCTATACAAAACAATGATATATAAATTATATAATTGTGATATATACCATAATCTTAATTTATATTTTAAGAAAAGATTAAAAAAAAAAGTAGATAAATACATACGTGATAGGTCAATCTATCAATAATTTTTTCAATGAAATTTTTGCGTTCTAACAATTCCTCTTCGGAATCTATTTGATCCTGTATTTGATCAAGATACCATACGACTAGATCAGACTTACGTATACCGCCTCCTGCTTCGTCAGCTATGTAAGAACGAATACATGGATATTTGTAATTAATGAAATTAAAGTTGATCATAGATGTGAGAATATTCACCTTCGGTTTCGGCGCGACTCTCTTCGTTTCTCATATAAAGTATTAACATATTTGACAAACTTTTATACTCCTCGAACGACATGGTAAGTTTTTTCTTTTGAATTTCTTGTACCTCGGTACTCGCTATAAACGAAAATAATATTAGTTTCGATAATACTGTTTTAGATTAATGCAAAAATATAATCGCACTTACGAGTAGTAGTCGGGGCACTTTCATCTCGACCTAACTCGTTAAACGCAGCCATGAGTGGTGGTGGTTCATCGATTTCCATGCCTACGTCTCTTTCACCCTCTGCATCATCTAATTCTATGTCCGGTTGTTCAACCGTAACAATACTTTTGTTTAATAAACGTTTCGCTTCTTTAACATGCTTTACGGTAACTTCATCCACGCATTCTAGCTTAGCTAATGCTTCCGATAATCTGATCATACTCTCTAATTGCCTCACAGTAACTCTCCACTTTCCTGAACTACTACCTGTCCTTTGCCTCATGGTTGTGTAACACTCTACTAACAGCTCCGAAGCTTCCTGCAAATTTTGATCGATCAAACTACCATATCAGAATGTAAATATTTTTATATAAATAAAGACTCACCAGACTGAGAATCGGCTTAAAATGTTTGGCAAAATTTATGTATCTGATAATTTCTGGTACAGTATATATCATTTCAATATCTTGTGCATTGTCGCAATGTAAATCTATGATTCTTTTAGCAATAGCATTATCTATTATCTCGTTACATTCATCTACCACAATGAAAAAAAGATCGAATCTGGACATAATGGGTGCTGTTAATTGAACATTTTGCTGCAGTGACTTTTTTCTATCGTATCGACCACCGATGGGGTTGGCTGCCGCCAATATAGACGTCCGAGCATTTAAGGTTGCTCTTACACCTGCCTAAAAAAATATAAATTTATATAAGTATATGAATAATTACTTTAGAAGAACACACTCATTGCCAGACTATTCATTTACCTTAGCCAATGAAATTGTCTGCTGTTCCATAGCTTCGTGAATAGCTACTTGATCTCTTGGATCCATTTTATCAAATTCATCTATACAACAAATACCATGATCAGCAAGCATTAAGGCTCCAGCTTCTATAACAAATTCTCCAGACTCTTCGTCTCTCACTACAGCAGCAGTTAAACCAGCTGCGGTAGATGCTTTTCCAGAAGTATAAACAGCTCTAGGAGATACATCGGCAACATTTTTAAGAAACTGTGATTTGGCGGTACTAGGATCTCCCACTATACAACAATTGATATCCCCTCTTAACGATGTACCTTCTTCCGTGGTTTTTCCAACGCCACCAAAAAGCATTAATGTAATTCCCTTTTTAATTTCGTCGTTTCCATGTATCGAAGGAAACAAACTAGTAGATAAATTTTGATACAGATTTTTATCACGGCTCATCTCGTATATACGGTTCCATTCTGCCTCTGACATTTGTTTCTTCATCATTTCTTGTGAAATTTCTTCCATAACCATGTCCGTTCCACCAAACTGCAATTATATATGTTAATACATGTACCAACGTTTTGTGAATTATGTAATATTTACAATTTATTTTAATAATGTTAAGCATAATTACCCGAAGACTGGTGGATGTAATACTACAAGCAAGGAATGCAATTCTATATGTTAAATCTCTAACTCCAAGCGCTTTAAGCCCTGTTACACCCTCCCCTTGGTCACCTTGTTTATGTCTCGATCCAGGCTCTGATTTTACACCAGGCATTGCCAATGCACCTACATCCGGTACTACTATTAATGTTCCAGTGAAATCATATCTACACATACAAAATATTACTAAAAATATATTCGATAATACAGTGTATATGTTTAGTTATAATTTCGAAAATACCTATCACCAGCTTGTACACTTTCTACTGTTTCTGCTCTTAAAATAATTTCAAGAGAACGTGGAATGCATCCTCTAGGCAGCTCTGCTTGCGTTTCTTGTATTCTAATTTTTTGAAAGTCTACAAATATAGAATTGTCTACGTCTAACATAAAGCGACGTCTATTACTGCAGACAGGATTATGACAAATTGTCGGATTCGTAAACTGTAAATATAAATGTGTAGATAATTTGATGAAGCAAATAATGTATGGTCATTAAAATATCCCGTAAGAAAATATACCTTAAACTGTTGCTTTACATTTTTTATAGTACCATTACAATCCATACATATAAAAGTACCTAATACTAATTCCGGATGAACTGGATGCGTTCGAACTACTTGCCCTGATATACGAATGAGTGTACCAAGCTTAGAAGTATTGAGTTCTCTAAGTTTATGCCTTGTTGGAACATCAACAAAACTAACATAACACTCTTTGTCTTTTTGTAGTTCCCCTACATCCTTCACAAAATTAGATACAGCTTGGCAAAGAAATGGATGCACTCTGAAAAAAATATATAATGTATATTACTTATACGTAAACATACCAATGCTTATATAATATGTAAATATAAACAGCACATGGTCAATGCATAATATTATTCATTCAAAAAAATCACCTGTAGTATTCTTCGACTATAGTTGTAGAAAGTGCTTGATTATATGCATCGACATCGTCAAAAGATACTTCTAAAGTACTTCTTTCTGGACTTATTAATTCTTTAGCTGCATCCAAGTATTTAACCACACCATCTTCTTTAAACCTAACAAATTATCACAAATGTAATTTAGTTGTAACAATATTAGGTTAAGAAATTATATGAAAAAAGCGTTGTGGAAATAAAAGATATTACAATAATTATTACAATACACAAAGCAATAATTAATACAATATACAAAGCCTATTTTTTAAAAACAAACATTCTCTTTTTAAACCTACTCTTCGAGGAAGTCTTGAAATAATTTTTGACACTTTAATCCTACTTCATCCGCTGTACGTAATCGGCCAATTTGTGGATCGCCGACATCCATTTTTGGTACAAATTATAAACGGAAAATTATAAAAATTATATTTCGGTGTTTGAGATAAAACTTCCTTCTCTACTTTTCGCGGGAACATAGATTAAACGAAGTTCAGGTCCATCACCCAACAAAATTATTCGAAAGTGTAGTATTTGAATGTGCCGCTAGATGACCGAAGCAAATATTTCCGTAATGATATTAAACGAACATAAATATTATTTTACTAATTGATAAACGAAATTCTATAATTTATAATGCCTACTACAAATTTATGTTAATCAACATTTTGTACATTTGATTCTAGTCACGTAAATAATACAAAAATGTATACGCGATTTGATTGGTTAAGCTTACACATGTAAGATAAATTCGTCCAATCGTATTTCTAGTCGAGAGTACCACGTGGAAAATTTTAAATTTCTTGGCGCTATAAATATAAAACAAATAACAAGGACGTATTAAATATATGAATATTATAATTATAATTATTCTGTATTAATTACACATATTTGTTTATCCTGAGAAATTAAGGCATCATTTTTACATGCAGAACATGTATGTATATTAGTAGCCACAAGAAAATCATGTTACCGACAGATACGACGCTCGAGCAGTAAACTAGCGTACTCTATCTAGTTTTGAACTAATAGTTCATTGTAATATAATGTAAATATATTTTTCTTGCAGTATATGCATATACATAAATAATCTCTACCATATATTTTTTATCGTTTTAATTAAATTCGATTATGATTTACTGCATACCAAGTTTTTAATATAACGTCTAGATCATTATGGATCAAAATTTCCAATTATATTTTTATTAATTCAAACTAACTAAAAAACTCACAAGTTTTAATTAAAATTCATATATAATATAAACGACGATTGATCCTCCAATGAATCCCAAACAGGATATAATTTATCGATCAGTTTACTACATATCCCTTTTCACATAAACTATTCAACTCTCGCACACGCTGTATTTGATATTACCCATATGTCGGTTATTAATCGAACATCGACAAAGACACAATATGCCCTTTCTACGGAATAGAACCGTATCCGAGGCTTCAATTATCGACACATTACGCCCTCATCCCGTGCATATTGTCTAGGCTCCATACACGAATATTACTAGATCTATAACATATGTACCTACACTTAGAAATTAACCGACGATATTGCACTCCGTGTCTACATCAGGATGATAATTTTATTAATGAAAGCCAAATGTGTTTAAAACTAAAGTCCAGTTGTTAACACGAGTGAGCATAATTGAGAATGAAACTTTAATGCTTCATCTGATTTCACTTAATTTAAAACAAGTATATACTTAACTTTTTAACACGAGAAGTTGCGTGTTTAAAAATGGAGCGCTAATTCTCCATTCGATTGAATTTACTTTGTCGCGTAAATTATAAAATGAACAAATAAATAACGTAGTACAAGTTTAAATTAAAATACTATAAGTATTGCACCTAATCAAGAATTAAAGTTTCGTTTCATTTCTCCGAATAATAATAAACGTTCGGTTTCTAACGGATCTAATTAAATCGACATGGTAATTAATTAACCGGAGAACTTTATCTACAAAATGACCTGATATTCGAACGGTATTTAAGCGTAATCAAAAGTAATTATCATTCTGACACGCGATTACTTATTAACTTCGATCTCCATTATTAGTATCAATCATTTGTAACTCTATTCGAAGGTCGGGCTTTCGAAGTCGGTTAAAAAGTGCAGCAAAGGCTGCGTTTGGTCGGAACCGAAAAAGGGAAAGCGATGAAATCTTTCGAGTGGATAGATATGTAGCCGGTGTACGTACTTCCTGCCTTAGACAAGGCTTAGCTCTTAGCGAACGTACCGTCCTACGGTATAAATGGAACGCGAAGTGCCTACAGACGTTTTAGTTCTTTTCGAGATAGCGTCGGATGATGGGCAACGTATCCAAGGAAATATTCTTCTTTTTCTCGGTAACGTATATAATCCGATAAAAATAGAATAATTCGAGGCAGCTGTTAGAATCCTTCGCTTGTCGAAGATACGCCGATTGTTTGGATAAGGGAAGGAGTTTTCGATCTGTAACATAAATCACGGCAACTCTTGAGAATCCATTTAATTTGTCTTTTATTTTATTTATATATCCACGATAAATTTATTCAATAATAGATGCTCCTCGTTACACTTAGTAGAAAAACAGCTTTTGAAAGCCGACGTAGTAGATACTTACACGCCTGGAAGCAAATCCGAAGAATTCTCCTCGGTTCTCGAAGGAACGACGTTAAAAGTCTTCCACCGATCTAATTCAGGTAACGTGCATCTGCATGACGCGCGGCATACTAACGACGAGCCCAACGAAATTGCCGTCCCTTGCGCTTAGCTATCTGCCGCCTCGGAGCGTTCCCAGCAGCTTGAGGAGTCCTTCGCCGAGCGCTATTTATGCCAATCACAAGTACGACGAGGAGGATGTCGACGGAACCATGGAAAGTGTCGGTAAGCGGAGAAGTCATCAACTAGCGGAGGATAATAGTTACGTGCGGCAAGACTCAAGGCCAACTACGGTGTCGCTTCGTTTCAAGGACGAGATACCCAGGACCTCCGACGAAGTTCAGGAAATTCTCAGGTGACGAGCGGAAGCATCGATCGATTATGTCGATCGCTCTTGCCGTAATTTTTCTTTTTTAATTAAATATATGAGACCGTGAAACCGTGATAGGATTTCCAAGCGAGCGTAATATACGAATAGAATAAAAACCGCATGTAGAGATACGGTCGATTTTCCATTTTTATGTTTCCCTCTTGGCCCCTCAAATTGTCCATATCAACTGACCAATTTTATATCGACAGTTCGACGGGACGAAATCGAACGAGATCCTCCTCGCCAAGGACAGAGAGATATTTCGAAATATCAACGAAGGGCTTCGACTCGATGGAACGTCATCGATCCCTTCCCATACGATCGTCGTACAAAGTGATGGAAGAGAAAGACGAGGAAGAGGAGAACGTCGTAAGAGAGAACGCGGCTACCGATCACCGAGAATTATATCGTGGGAAGAAGCCAGACTCGAGGAATCCCTATCGTGATTCGCAGGACATAACGAGAGCCATCAGGTTTCTGGATCGTTTCCTAAGCAGTGCACTCAACGGCGATAGCTACAACAGCGAGCTACATCTACCACCCAATCCCGTTTTGGCCCTCGTCCTGTCTCGATACGGACGATACGTGCCCGGCCCGCAAAACCCTCGCCACTACTCGTACATGGCGGTAAACAATATACATAACAATAGGCCCTTCGGACAGTACAAGCTGGAGCGCGAGGAAGAGCCGAGATACGTCACCTCGAGATAACCTCGATATTCGATTTATCGCTTCGCACGGACGATTTAATTTAATCATTTTTCGAAAGTGCTGCCTCCGAGCGATACGAGACTCGTTTCTTCATTTTTGCTCCTTTTTCTTAACGAGTCCAGTCATTGTCAACCAGGAAGAGCATACGGTAATTCACGATCGTAAATTAATGTAATTTATTGTGGAATCGTAACGCGCGTTCGACATCGTGCTCTTTCCGCGTTGTACGCGAGTGAACAAAATGTGCATACGTTATCGCGTGCATGCTCGATATACCGCAAAAACCAGACTGGAAAATGGTTACGATTATTACGCAAATACGAGCGCGCTCCGGAGCGTATAAAATCCTAAAAGGATATTTTCGACGGTCGTCAAATGCCATGGAAGACTATGATTTTCGCAAATATGCGCTCGAAAACGGCGAGACGATCGCGGAATTTCCGGCTGTATTTTTAAGGTGTTGCTCGCAGAGCGCGAGCCAAAGTAAACTGCTTTCATAATGGACTGCTTAAACGTTGATCTACTTGAGGGAGATGAGAAGAGGGGCATTTCTAAAAATCCTTATATCTTATACGACGTTCTTTTTTCTTCTCTCTCTCTCTCTCTCTCTCTCTCTCTTTTTTCTCCTTTTTACTTAACGTTTCAACGTCATTCTTTATTCATTTAAATTTACCTGGCCGCGTAATTCTCCTTTCTTTGAAGCCACCACGAGTACGTTAGCATGGAACATTGCGAAGATAGGTGGAAGCTTCACGTCTCGATTAGATTTAAATTTCTGCTAAAGGCTGCCGTCTTCTCCGACGATTACGGTTAAAGTATAAAATTGGCTCGAATAAAGTACGCCTCTCCATTTTCGAAGAAGCGACGAATTTCGTATAGGTGTATAGGTGTAACGTACACTTCTCCAGAAATTTAACTAATATCCTTCCCAGAGATAAAACTCCGAACGCGCTAACTAACGTATGTAGTACGTAAGAAGCTCGGCGAGTTCCCACCGAGACTCATTTTACAACAGGGGGAAGATCGTTAACGGGAACGATCCAAGTGGTAGGAGCTAAAAGTCAAGCCAGCGATAAATATTAATTATCGCTGGGTTCTGTTCGACACGGACGTTAGAAATAATGCGAAGATACGCGCAATCGCGTGGCCTCCAATTACGCGATGGCGATTGGTGCAATAAATAGAACGGTAGCTCGCGTTCTTACGATTCCAGAGAGCGTCGAGTCGTATACGCAGATAACTACGGTAGATAGAGGGTATTATAAATGAGCCAACTGGCGACGTTTTCGCAGGTCGCTTAATCATCGAGAAGAGGACTCTCCGGCGTATTCTCTTTCTCTCTCGCGATCGAGCGAGTTGGCGGGCGAACGAGCGATGAGATCGTAAGGCAAGCGTCGTAGACGTTAAGTGGGCCTTGATTACCGTCCGTCCGCTAGGAAAGCAAATTGTCTCGGAAAATTCTATTTTCACGGTGACGCTCTCTCCGTCGGCTTCTTCTACCTTCACCGAAGGAGATCAACGGGAGTTAATGGCTTTACTAATAACGTCTCCGGGTGACTCTCACCGGTATCTCGCGAATAATCTCGAGATATCGAACGCGGTGACACGTTTTCGCCATCAAATTGGCTCTTTTATCGCGAGACCTTTAAACGAAGCGGCCTGTATATTAAAATTTCTTTGTATCGCTATAACTAAGCCGAAGAAGCTCAGATCTTTTATTTATTATTTTAATACGTCTGAGGAAGCCAGAGA
>JAIFRP010000003.1:1086742-1097491 GCA_032403825.1 Odynerus spinipes | reverse complement strand
AAGAAGACGGGTGAGGGGGAGGAAGAGAAAGAGAGTCGAATGAAAAGTACAGTAAACGAGATAATGGAAATTCAGTTCCGCGAGCGTGAAAATAGGCTTGATGAAAAATCGATAAGTATCCCTAAAGGTATTCCGAGACTCGTGCCACAGTTTCTCGTAAATCTTTAAACGCGCCGAACGAGATTTCACGCGGCGAACTAAATAAAACAGTTCTCCCATTATTATTCCCATCGCGGAGCGTGAATTTCCCCTCGAATTTCTTTCTGCTTATGTAATTCCGTGACTCTCCTTGAAAGAAACGAAGTGAGAGAGAGATCCCCGACGGAGAACAGCGGGTGAGGCTGAAATTGCGACGGTGCAAGCCGCGTCTTGGGTTCGAGTCAAACCGCAATAAAAAGCAGGGAAAAAGCTGGAATAAAATATGAGGAATACGTTCGCGCTATCCTTTCTATGTCCGTAAAGAGGAAGAAAAAGGAAGTGGAGAGAGACAGAAGGTAGGAGCCCGAGGAAGGGCAAAGATTGTGTCTGTACGCCCGCGCGCTCGTGTGTGTAACAGAGAGAAAGAGGGAAAGAGAGAGAGAGAGAGAGAGAGAGAGAGAGACATGGAGAGAAAAAAGTAGAGATGATATTACCTCGATACGTTTCAAGAAAATACGCGAAATGGCAAAGAATGGAGCCATTTCAGAAGCAGATTCTTCGACGACAAATCCAACGATACCTTTGCCGTGCCCTTTCAAATTCTCAGCGCTCTATTCTTATTTGATTTTCCGTGAATCATCTCATTCGGGTATCGTCGAGCGATACGATCGTCGAGCGATACGATCGCCGATGACGCGAACGTTTTCTATGATCATGGTACGCGTTTGAGAATTTTACAATTTCTCTCTTTATTTTCACGAAAAAGTAACAACGACAAAAAGCTCTCTTGAAAAGTGCTTTGAATACATAAGTAATTGAAGAGAGAAAATAATATTCGTTAAATTTACAAAAGTTTTTTTGATCCGTCTACACATGACATCGTTTGATAAAAAAAACAATTTCAATTAAAGCGATACAGACGTTTCAGGAAAATACGTCCAAAAAGGGTTAAAATCAAACTTGCCAGAAGAACATACTCGAGAAGATGAGATCAGCTGTTTTTAGTCTCGCAATACGAAATTTCGGCAAAAGTGACGTGCTATTAAGAGAGGAGATCAAAAACGGAAAGCGTATACGCGTTGGTACATTTCTACCATGTCCAAACAGTCCGTCTCACGAGCTTGCGACTATGCGGGCATATTGCCAGTACCGATCGACTTCGTATCAGATCGCACGCTCGTCAGTTACCATTGAAATTTCGATTGGCTCGCATCGATTCACCTCCGCCTCCGCAGCCGTCGAAAAGCCCGAGGGACCGAGCCCCGATTTGTCTCCGTGCCGCACGCTTTGTTTTCCTCATCGGTGCTAGTTCGCCCTACTCCGTCTCCCGCCCTCCATTTCCCGACGTCTCTCACTCTCTCTTTCTCTTTCCGCGTCGGTCCACCACCCCCGCCCCCAAGTCGCGGCTTCCCAACATTTATCTACGTCCTACCTCCGTGTTCGTCTCCATCGACGTGGACCTGCGGGTGGCCTCCGAGCGTTCTCCGCTAAATACACATGGGGTAAGCTCGGCATCGTACGAACCTAAACAAATTTCTCTTCGAAACTTCTCTTCTCTTTTTGTCCATGAAGGGAAAGGAGAAACAGACGCTCGGAGGTGTCCAACTTTTCGGAGTATCAAGATTCAGTATTTCTCGTATCGTAGAAAGTTTCTACCTTATATGGGGTGAGGGATTTAAATGGAAACACGCGAATACTTCTTCTCGCTTAGGTGGATATGACCTTCAGAGAGATTGCACTTATCCATTTGTGCATTGTAGTACATTTTTCTTTTCTTATGCATGCACTTTATCATGCATGTTCTATAATTTTTTTCCTTTTGTAAATTAATCTTCGGCCTATTTTTATTTCCCACTAATCTTTGATCTTAATCTCTTCTCAAACCATTGAAGACAGTTCGAATAACGTGTTAAATCCTATTAATCCGTCTGCTCGAATGCGGGACAATTATTAGCCAAGCAGCGCTTCGTATGTTGAAGAACGTTCGAGGAAAGTTTTTTAAATCTCTCACGCTTACGGTGGATGATGTTTGTTCAAAACGCGAGACGATATAACAGCGCTCGTAACTACGCGAGTTGGCTCGCGTTTCCTCGACGCAAGACGTAAACTCACGTTCTCTCCTTTAATCTACTCCGTAATCCCATTGACACGTAGCAACCGAGCTCCCTCCTCGGGTTTCCCGTTCCTTTTCTAAAAAGCGAACAACCTAACGCAGGTGATTCTCTTAATTAGCTTCATCTTCCGTTTCGAATTTTTTTATCGAGAAAGTAACATAACACGCGCGACCAAAGTAAAGAGGTATACTTACTTGCCCGAATTCGTATTATCGATCGCAGTGACATTTCGAATACGAGCTCTTTCTAAAATTATGGTCGCGATCGTCGTGCACGTTATATCCATTACCAATGAAATTCAATAACGTTTCTATTTGATATGTAAATAATCCAATAAAATCCCGAGCAAAATTCGACGTAACTCAACGCCGAGCGTTCCCTCTGGGATAGCTATAACGAAAGGTAGATAACAATTGGGATGAACATCGACATTACGCTCGACGACGAGACGATATCGACTTTAGATCCTTTAGGAAGTCACGTTAACCCAAGCGAAACGTATGTAGGTAGGTTCCGTACGAGTTGCGGTGGTTCTCTCGCGGCTTTGGTTTCTCAGCGAGTACCTCGTGACAAATAGTCGGAGTGAGTATCGTCGACAATGAGCTCGAGGTACACCTACGCGCACAAACGCGAGCCGTGCGCAAGAGACGTATGTAGGTGCGCGTCCTTCCTCGCGCAGCAATTTCCCTTAAACTCTCCTCTTTAAACCGCATCGCGGCGGTTCCAACGGCAACCATGGTGGTGACTGCTGAGAAGGGCGGGAAGGGATGCAAATAAACTCGAGATCCCACACGTGACGCGTCCGAGTAGCCACTCGCGCTTTTACCCAAGTCGCTCTTCCCGTTCTACGATCCAAGGCTCAATTACGAGCGGAGGAAAGGGTTGCCTCTCTCTTTCTCCTTCTCTCCTTTTGCTTCGTGAACGAGATGGCAGTAGCATTGCCGCTGGTGCCACCGCTGGTGCCACCGCTGTTACCGATGGCTCTGCTGACGGTGATGGTGGTGGTGATACGTGGAGGTAGGTGAAACGGTTCAAGAGTCCACGGACTTCTTTCACGACTGGCAATTCACGAAAGGCGAAAGAGAAAGAAGAGGGAGAGCTGGAAGAAAGTGCACGCACCCGAGGCATGTAATTGCCACGGTGTTTATAATTGTTGCGCCCTCTCGTCTTTGCAGGGGTACTCTTCAGGCTAGCTCTTTCTCTCTTTTTGTTTTTCTCTTTCTCTCTTTCTCCGTCGAATGGAACTCGCGAGTTCCCTCGCGGCCCACTCCGACGTGGTCTCTTCAACGACACGGAGAAGAGAGACGAAAAATTAGTCTGAGGATAAGCGACTTACCACGGCTTCGCTACTTCTCTCTTTTTTCTTCTCTTTCTTCTTCTACTTCTACTTCTACTTTCTTTCTTTCTTTCTTTCTTTCTCCTTCTCTCGGTGCTTTCACCGAGGAGATTTAATAGAGATAGAGTCTAAGAAAGTAAGCGCGCGAGAAAAGGAATGGAAAAGAGAAAGACTCGCTTTGTTCTCCGACCAGAACACGGATTGAAGATCTCTCCTTGTCCGAAGGACTAGACCGCGCTTTTACGAGAGCTACGCGATAAAGATGAATGCATTCGCCTCGAGTACTTACGCGTACGTTTCGTGCACCTACACGCGAAATTTGCGCGAACGAATGAACAAGTATGTAAATCCATACACGAGTAGATACAAATATGCGTGTACATACACACCGCTAATCCTAGTCGTCGGTATATCGACTGTCCGACCAGGATTGACGTCTGTCAGGATTAGAAGGGGTCGCCTATTTGTTATGCAAAATCCGATTAACATAGATATTGCGATGCTCGCGCGTGTACGGACGACGTCTCGGCACCTTTTCAACGTAACGATTCCTGTCCCGAGCCGTAATTGGCGATCATCTCGATGGTAACGAATACTATTTGTGAAAAAGCGTGGTCATCGATCCGCGCTTGCTTCGACGATAAATTTAGTAAAACTTGAGGATATTTAAAATATTAGGAATACGAATATGGAATCGACAGGTCACTATATATGTGTGGTGGGCATGACAGCGTGGTCAATCGAGCGATTCGTTTCTCCGAAGATCGTTGCTAAGGACGAATTTGTTCTGGAACAAGGGCAACGATCTTATTCGACGGCGGCTAACAATACCAGCGAATATCAGAGTCTTACACTTTAATATATGTATACTATATACCGAAATCTTATCTGCCTCGTCACTAGAGAGTCGAGATTGAATTTCTGGGATATTTATGAACTGAATGGAAGAAAGAAAGAGAAATAGGGTAAGAGAGTAGATAGGTGAGTGAATGTGCGTGCAGGAGAAAGAGAGAAAGAGAGAGACACCGATCGATCTTAAATTTCCACTCGTTTTGCTTGCGTTTACTTATAAAAGTATACGATAATCTCCAACTCCCGAGTTCTCCCCATCCCCGAGATACAAGTTCCGGCAGTCAAACCAAAGTTACTGCGACGTCGTAGACGGGATTACCAAGTGTCAGGATTTCCGCCGATATTCGTGGCAACGATCGGAGAAGACGTTGAACGTCGACGTTTATATACCTATTCTGACAAGGACGGTGCTAGGATTCGCCACGATGCTGCCGTTCCCGCTACCACTAACGCTGTAGGCTGTATCGAAGTTGGCGATGGTGCATAAATACAGACGCTCCTCTCGTGTCTCTCGCGTTGCGATTCGATCGCATCGAGCGACGTTACTTCCACGTCGGCACGAAGCTCGCGTACAGGAACCACTTATATTTGTGTTTATTACGTCGAGATGTGACGTCACTTCCTGAGGGAAGAGGAGGACGGAATAACCTCATCACCGTGTATCCCATAGATGCGACGCCGGTGGTTGGTTCCCCCCTTTAAATGGACCCGAGTGGATCTCGTCTGCTTTCTCTCTCTCTCTCTCTCTCTCTTTCCCTCTCGCGCCTCTCTCTCTCCTACTCTCCTCTTCCTTCTCGCCCTTCTCCCTCCCGCTTCTCGACTCTCGGACCCTTTTCCTTCTCTTCCGAGCTCCCTTTTGTAGCCGAGAACCTCCGAACGACTTCCACCTCCTCTCGGACGAAGAATCAAGAGTAATCACGGCGAATCGAATGCGATAGAGCAAGAGAGACCGAAAGAGAGATAGTGAGTGAGTGAGTAAGAGTGAGAGAGAGAGAGAGAGAGAGAGAGAGAGAGAGAGAGAGAGTAGTGAAGTTGGAAAGAAACGACAGAAGCTGCGAGCTACGACGACGACGCTAGAAGCTCCAACGGAGCACGTCCGTGGACAGGGGACAAAATTGCGAACAGTAAAGCCGGGAGTACGTCGTTCGATCGTCGTTTTACGTCACGAGCAAAGAAGTATCCCGGTCTGTTTACTCGTTCTCTAGCACACATCCGTACACGTACATACGTACCCACGTCGGCAGCAGAATCGTGGCATTTTTGTCTGGAACATTTCAAATCAATCCTCTGTTTACCACCGTATCGGAGAGTGGATATTAGGAAAGAGCGAAAAAAAAGGAACATGGATCAGAGAGCGGCACGTAATGAACGTGTAATTCCATTTTTATAGGCTGCCTCGGGGTGGCCTCACGGGATCGGCCCGCCGTACAGCCCACTTTCATTCAAATGGAAATACTCGCGGTGCCCTCCTCTGTGATTTACCGACAAGGAACGAGAGTAAGAGTAAGAGTGAGAGAGAGAGAGAGAGAGTCAGAGAAAAGGGGGTGAAAGGGAGGGTGGATCAAGTTGTAAGTACGAATTCAAACAAAGCCGATGATGGAAGGATAGCGCGCGACCAAGCGAAGAAGAGCATTTAACACGAGGCCCCCCTCTCTCTCTCTCTCTTAGTCTCTCTCTCGGCCTCCCTTTCTCTCCGTCTCTCTTCTTCCTGCCGACTGCAGGAACGCTTCCCTTCCGTTTATATTCATTAAACTCGACGCTTCGCGATAGAGAGGGCCGCCGCCGCGTGTATTTGGAAAAGTTGCTCGCTTTCCGAACTTCCTCACCGGGGGTTGGGAAGTGGGGCGGGTGGGAAGAAGGGTAAGGGGGATTTATGCAAAGAAGGGAAAACGCTTGTAAAATCTACGTAAAAAGGCTTAACCGTTTGGCTCTTCATCTTTTTCTCATTCTATCTGACACGGGGAAAAGAGAGGCAGCGGAACGGTAGACGCGTTGGTAATCCGCGTTGGAAAAGCAGGAACGTAACTATCAACGAAAAGAGGAAAAGGGAGAGAAAGGAAAAAAAACAAGAAAGTGCAGCAAGAAAGGGGGCTAAATTCGTCTTATCTGGCGAAAGTTGAACGAAAGAACGGTCGCTTGCCGAGGCAAGCTACTTCTCTTCTCTGGAGGGTTTCGAAGGTTCGGTAAAAAGGCCACTAGGCGAGTATTCCGACTCGAAAATCCAACGAAGCGAGCGAAGCTCGCTGGCAAGCAGCTGCCGCCGCTACTCTCCCCATCGGTAGCCACCTAGCTATTTGGCTCTGGGTCCTCCGCCCTGGGCGATAGTGCTATTTAGCGAGCTACTGGCGCAAGTGCAAAGTGTCGTGCCATTACAGGGTGGCAGACGCAGCGCTCCATTAAGCAACGTACGTTTCAGTCGTACGTGTGTTTCTACGTGAGCAAGAGATAGATAGACAGAGTAAGAGATAGAAGTATAAAGAGTCAGTGAGAGAGAGAGAGAGAGAGAGAGAGAGGGAGAGAGAAAAGCAAAATGGAAGGGTATAGCTGCATTCAGCGAAGTGCGCCTTTAATTAAACCGAAAGAGCGACGTGTATTGTCATTCCCTACGATGGGACCAGACACGCTAGAGAAACAAAGACAGAGACAAAGAGAGAGACAGAGAGAATGAGTGAGAAGGAGACAGCTAGAGAACAAGTGTACGATGCGTACTAGCCTACCACTGGCCGGTTATACTAGTTACACGAGAACCACGCGTTACGTGTTCGCTCGTAGAAATTTGCGCCATTTCGTTTCATTCGCGAAACTCCGGGCTGCCGCAGGCCGACTCGAAACTGCGTAACGAGATCTTCCGCTCGGATTGCTTCAAGGGAATGAGACCCACCCACTTGTCTCTTTCTCTCTGTCCCTCGGGTCTCGTAATATTTATTCCCCCGAATCATCTCTTTCGGGCGGAACTGACCCTCCTCCTTATTAATTGCTGTCTCTTAGCTTAATTACGATCCAATTACTTCTCGATGACCATAAAAGAGGAGAATATTATCGTCGGTCGATTACCTTCCTCTCTTTATTGCTTCTCCTGCGATCGATTTTTTCTGTTTCTCGTACGTATCGGCTCGAGGCCGTGCGTCTTTCACGTTCGATGCGTGCGGTATAATTAAATTTGGAACACGGTTACATATTTGTATTTGTTCGTTCATATTTTGTATCTATTTGCATCGTAAAATTGTATCGCAAATTTGTAGTTACGAATATTCTAGGATATAAATAAAGAATAAAAGAGAGCGTATGAAAAGAAAAGAAAAAAGAAAAAGTTTCCCTAGGCAGTGTTATAACCAAATTCAAATAGCTAGCAAAGTATCAAAGAGAAGAGTATGCCAAATTCGCGAAGAAATGTTCTTTTCGCCTTTAAAAGAGCATATCTTCTAGATGGTTTACTTGGAAATATTTGTTCCTCACAAGAAATGGTAATCCGATCACCTATTTCAGTTCTCCTTTTCGGTATGGAAGGAACTTCCGAGATGAAATCGGGCTGGAGACACCTGCCGTTGGTATTTTTATAGAAACCCGATCTTTTCCGAAGCAATCTTCAGCTTTTTTCCCTCTCTCGAATCTCGCTGAAGCGCTTCTCCTTTAGAAATTTATATCGGTCAGCACGTTCGATCCAATTCGTTTGATATCGTTCGACGTTTACCAACGTGCTCCAGAACGTAATGAATGAATCCGAGAGATTTTAATCTTTGGTGCTCGTTTGTCAGTGCCCGACGTTCGCTTTCTCGACATTTGATTTCAGCAATCACGTAATTTCCCGCCGGTGTAATCTCCCATTCGGACAAATGAAAGAACTCAAAGAAAAGTAATGTCTCTCCGTTTGTTTTATGGAGAAGTCACGTTTGACGCTCGAGCTAGACGAACTCGCGTCGTGTCAACGAACCCGCGGTTTTTTCAAATCAAACGAGAGAACCGAGTGAAGAAACGAAATTGTTTTACGCCAAAAAAGACCCTCGAATCCGATAATGTGACTAAAGTAGAGAGCTCTGCTCCTAGATCGTTCGCGGGGAAATGGAGCAAGAAAGAGAAAGAAGGAGTGAGAGAGAGAGAGTGAGAGAGAAAGGAGGGGGATAAGAGAAGGGAAGTCCTCGATCCTCGGATACGGTGTCTCGGAGGGCGTGTGGCCCACCCATGAGCTTGGATTAGCATAAGAAGCAGGTCTCGAAGGAGGCCGCAAGAGCGAGTCGCGATCCTGAGAGGGAGCAAGATACGTCCTCGTTCTCGAGTTACTCACCGTTCTCCGACGACCTTCTTCTGCGCGAGAATTCCATGCCGTAAGGTAAAGAGACGGGAGGGAGAGGAGGAGGGAAACCAAAAAGGGAAATTCGAGGAAACTCGCGAGCAAGTTTCGCGCTTCCGCAGCATCGCGGATAAGAACGGACTTTCTTCTTCTTTCTTCTTCTTTCTATCTCCTTCTTCTTCTTCTTCTTTTCCTTCTGTCTTCTTCTCCTCTAGGACGCGTCGCTGAAATCAGATTTCTATAAACGACAAAACGACAATGAAATTATGCGAAGCTCGTCTCTCCCTCTGTCTCTCTTTCTCTTTCCCTCCGGTTATCAAGCGAATTCGTCCGTCTCTTTCTTTTCTCTTTCGCACCGAAGCCGCAGACTCTTGTCATTAGGACTTTACAAGCTCCGACATGAACTTTCCGAAAGGGGACAACGGAGCCCTGGGATGCTCCGGACTCTCTTGAAACGTGTCGAGAATCGTGACTTTACGAGCAGAGAGGGAAGAAGCCATGGCGTACACGGGAATTTTAAAAGCGACCCGTTATATTTTCCTACTGCTCGAAATACGGAAGAGCTGCGATCTTTATGCTCAACTTTTTGTTGGTTCTTCTTCTTCTTCTTCCTCTTCCTCCGTCTCTTTTTCTTATTGCGTAAAAACGTCGAAACATGGGGAAGCACGAGCGCGAACTTAGCGAACATCCTCCTCCTCCTCCTCCCTTCCTTGCCTCGTTCGTTGGTTCTCTGCTTGTTCTATCTCTTGAGTATAATCGTGTTTGACGATTTCAAAGGAGGACGATTTGCCGGGCTGCTTGCTTAAAGAAACTCGATTTGACGAAAGCTTTTGATACTTCTCCCCTTCGTTTCAATTTTCTCCCTTCGATTATCTCCCCCGATCGATACTCCTAACGTATCGTGAACTTTACCGTGACAAATCTTTCCGTCTGCGTCTTTTCTATTAAGATCGGTCTAAATTTTCTAAAAGCTAGAAAATCTCTTACGCTTTTCTCGTAAACCCGCAGAAATAGTCTTTACTGTATAATGCAACGAGGAATACCCATGTGCAGGCGAATAAATGCAAGACTATCAATCCAGTACCCGGAAGCGAGCTTTTGGAAATTCTTGGTCAACGATCCGTGATCTCGGCGATTAAGCCTTCCGAGGTAAACTCGTCGTTAAGAATGAAAAAAAGAGCTGCTCTGGTACGGCTTACAATGGCCAATCACGGTGCTCGCGATTTAGTTATGCTAATGCGACATTTACGCGCTGCGACAGACCGCCCGACTTTGCCGGCGGCGGCGTGCTGCCTTCGCTCTCCTAGGATCTCCGTAATTGTCGCTGACTTCTTAATTGCACGGGCAATTAGCTCGACGCTCGTGAAAACGAGCGTAAAGGAGAGACAGAGATAGAGATAGGGAGACGGAATATGATCTTCTTCCAGTTACGAAATTCCTTTGACTTCTTCCCAGATGCCGATTTCGAGGTAATCTTAAGGGGGAACAATATTACTCAACGTAGTTTGTTTAGATAATATATATATGTATATGTGTAAATGATGGAAAATTGTAATTCCTTGCTTTCTATTTTATGTAAAGTCTATACAAAATTGATATCAAATGACGCTTAAATTTCAAAGAACGATGTTAACTAATAAAACTTATACAATAAAACTTCTAAGTTATTATAAATGTTGTTTAAAAATATTTCCTAGATTCAGATCATAAGTTTTTTAAATTTCTCAAAGCTTACTACTCCAAAGTTGATAGTCTAAATAAAATTTTCTATTTTTATTAGAAATAAAAAAAAGATTAGAACGACTAAAGTAAATTTTATACATTTAAAAGCAGCCATTAGCTCGACAGTACTTGCATTACAATAATTTTATTTTACAAGTAATATCGATTGCCCGAGTCTCACCACGTGGAGGTTGCTGCTTCTGGAGACCCACGGGCTAAACTCTAACACTAATTTTAAAACTAATTTCGAACATATCTTCGCGATCATGACAAATGCACATTATTACAAAGAAAAAAAA
>JAIFRP010000003.1:1059965-1076021 GCA_032403825.1 Odynerus spinipes | reverse complement strand
AAAATAGAAAGAAAGAACTCGGTTCTATCGAAATCCTTGTACCGAACCACGCCAAGGTAGAAAATCTTATAACTAGACGGATGGCGATGAAGCGATATCCGTACGCGTACGTTGGATCCGCCGAAAAATCTCCCAGGAATTTTCTCGAAATAAGCGGCAGCTCGACCGTCGGAAATCGAGTTCGCGTAAGCACCTGTTCCGGTATTAGAAAAAGCGCTTTAATAAAATCGAAACTTCAATTGAAAATTCGATTCTCGAGCTGCCACTCTCCCCTCGACCTCCTCCTCACTCTGCCCCACTCTCTAACGCTCTTTGCAAGAGACGTATCGATCGGTCGAAAAACGGCGCCCGTATATTCTCCGAATAAATATTTGATAAGTCGCGAGGAAAATCCACGTGACGTGGCTCGCCGCTCGAGCGCGCACGCACATTGTTTATATTTGCATTTTAAAGATCCGAGTGCAACGAAGTGACTGCCGTTCGACCGCTTTTCTTTGGTATTCTCACGACAAAAACGTGGATACCAAAGAAAGAAAGTATTACATCGCCGAGACCGATACATTTGGTTACATGAACAAATGGAACTTAAATGAATAAAATCAACGTCGCGTCGACAATACGATCGATCGAATCACTTTATATA
The DNA here is from genome assembly GCA_032403825.1 of Odynerus spinipes. Classification (NCBI taxonomy): domain Eukaryota; kingdom Metazoa; phylum Arthropoda; class Insecta; order Hymenoptera; family Vespidae; genus Odynerus; species Odynerus spinipes. The sequence continues at coordinate 1,075,378 of JAIFRP010000003.1, read as the reverse complement.
AATGCGGTCACCTGTAAAAGTAACACGGTTGTTTAGTAGGTATACCAAAAAAACCGTTCCATGCAAAATAGAGTAAATTCTATCTACTGTAACGTATTGTATTTCTATCTACTGTGCCGTATTTTAGCTTGATTTCAACAATATTGAAATTCAGATATCGATATAATGAGGTTCGCACGGTCGAATATTGAATATCAAAAATATCGGACGCAGAACACTTTCAACAAAATTTCCAAAGCAAGTAATCGCTATTCTATTACTCGATGTAGCTATGTTAATGACTTGGGTATGTATAATATTTAATTAACAGCAGTTACCTCATTGAAAGCGATCGTAGGAAAGATGCGCCGTTTTAAAGGAGTAGTCTCGAAACAATGAGGCAACGAAACTGCGGAGAAGGAATTTCCAGTGGGACTAAAAGAGAGACGGAAAGAGATAGAAGGGGAGAGAGAGAGAGAGAGAGAGAGAGGGAGAATCGTCCAGTGGGAGGTATTGTGGGATCGCGCAAGTTGGAGAGTCCGCTTAATATAAATTCGCTCGGTCGCACATTATTCTCGCTTTCGGCGTAGCGATTTCGAGTTTTCCTCCTCGAAATTCGTCGTGAAATCCTCTCTCGCGTACAATCGTACCTGTAAATGGGAATTCTCGTTTGGAAAATTAGCTGAGAAACGGCGATGTCCGGAATTTAACGAAAGAGAGAAGGTAGAAAGACAGAGATAGATAGGTAGCTAGCTAGCTAGCTAGATAGATAGATAGATAGATAGATAGATAGATAGATATATAGAATAGAGAGAGAGAGAGAGAGAGAGAGAGAGGAAGGTACGCAGCGTTGGCGATTCAGTTAGCACATAAACGCCCGGGTTGCGTAGCGCGTTACCTCTCTTGAGAAATTCCATACTCTTCCGTTTGTGCACCGTAGTACTGGTACATAGTAGTAAGTAGTTACCTATGCGCTGAGTGTAGGGTATTGAATAACGTACGCACCATCACCTAAGGGACTTGTAACTCGATGCGACCGGTAAACGTCATCATCCCCTTGTTACCTCGCCCGTTCCCTCCCACTCTGTTGCTCATTCTCTCCTTTACCCGCGTACACGCCCTTGTAACATGCGCTGGAGAACGTCGAACGTGATCCCACGCGTAACCGTACGTTTCATTGATCCCACAAACAGTGGTATGTGTGCACGTATCTAATGTGCTCGGTCGTCTTATTACCAATCGATATCTCTATGATCGGTGCATCTTAAGCTGCACACGAATCCTTTCTCTGTCCTTATTTTCTCTCTGCCTCTCTCACACTCTCCTCTTCTCATTCTCAATCTCCATCTCCCTCTCTCTCTCTCTCACACATACACACTCTCTCACTCTCTCCTCTTCTCATTCTCAATCTCCATCTCCCTCTCTCTCTCTCTCACACACACACACTCTCTCACTCTCTCCTCTTCTCATTCTCAATCTCCATGTCACTCTCTCTCTCTCTCTCTCTCTCTCGTGTCATTTACCGGGTATTCGTCTAAACGTCGGATAAATCTCTCTCTCTCTCTCTCTCTCTCGTGTCATTTACCGGGTATTCGTCTAAACGTCGGATAAACTCGCTGCCAATGCAGTCGATATAAATCACGATTTTCTAGACAGACACGCACGGTATTATCGTTAATATATCCTTTAAGAGAGCCTTAAATCTCGAAGAGAAGAAAGGGCGCGTCTAGGTGTTGCCGGTGCTGACGACGCGGAGACGTGAAATATTTCCGTCCTTTGAAAACCGCGACGAAATCCTTCTTCTCGCGTATACACTGTGATCCTTATAACGCACACTCGCTACCACTACCATCATCCACCTTGTCGATTTTCGCTTCCGACGTATGGCATCGACGTGCTTGCCCTCTTCGCCTACGTGTATTCCCTTTAAACTCACGAATATATTACGAGTATAGTATATCGAAATGTCCGGGATACAAGGCGAGCTCGCTACGCGCGACGATTTGCTGTCGTCCTGGATTTTTCCGACTGTTTTGAATATCCGGGGACGATCGTGACTAGAGGAGAAATTATTACGGGCGCGTTTGGGATGTGTTATGTCCCCTGAACCATTCCACTAAAAGGCAGTGATATACATAGGATTAAATGTAAACGAACTTTTCGTAATAGTAATAATTATTATTATATAACTATTATTTCAGTTTTCCACGTAATCCTTTCTCCTCGACCTTTTCTAATTAAATTCGCAGTACGTCGAACAAATATGATAACTATGAGAACTATCGATAATACCTACTCTTTCGAGTACGATCCTCGTCGATCTCTATGCGAACGCAGTTACTCGAATAAAATCGAGCGAAACAGCCGAGTTCCGCGTAAATACTTCGCGTATTTAGTCAGAAACAAGGCTCGCTCTCGTTCGTTCGCATTTTACGATCTTTTCCACAATTGCGACTTATCGTCTCGAAAAGTACTCCGCCGTTCTTTGTTCCCAATTTGCGAAAAGAAGAACGCATCCGTAAGCTCTTCAAATTCTCTTAATTATGTAAGATTATGAACACCGTTCTTAGCGTAGGAAACCTCGTCCGCCGAACTTTATCAAGCGAAGAGGGGGGAGGGGGAGGAGGGGGAGCAGGAAAGAAGGTTTTTGTCGAACTACTGTACGCAGAAAAAGAAAATCTCGCGAAACTCAATTTAAACTTTTCTTCGCGCTGCCGCGAAGAGAAAGAGAGAAGATCTCCTCCTTCGGTAACTTTTAATCGCACTTGTTTCGAAATCTATAATCTTGATTTCTAAAACCTCACGCGCAGAAGCTCGCTTCATAAGCCGCAAAGGAGTCGAGCTGTAAAAAAAAAAAGGTTTAGACTTTTCCTTCCCTTCGCGTAAAGCGCGCGTGAGTTACGGGATCGGGCGATAAAGCAACAACGCGCGCCGTGCGTTTGCTTAGTCTAGCTCGATAAGAGAATGAAAGCGATGATTAAGAAAACGGTTTAATAATGTGCCCGAGTGTTGAATGAACGGCCGATAACGTAGGCACGCGTGTTTACACGGCTTCGCTTGAGAGAGAGAGAGAGAGAGAGGGAGAGAAAGAGAGAGCAAGAAAGAAAGAAAGAAAGAAAAGAGAGAAAAGAGAGACGAGGTAATTAAGAGCGTGATGTCACGCGGCATTACTACGGCTGTAGAGACATAGACACAGATTCTTTCCACCGTCCTTCTCATTTCGTTTCTCCGATGCTCGTGAAGTTCGTTCGTACCATTCGCTGTACTTGTAAGATTTCCTACTTCGTAATAATGTCTTCTGCTCTTACGTAAGACTCTACCAAATATTTCTATCGATAAACGCGTTTCGCACGTTCGTGCCTCCACTCGATGTTCCTTTATCCCGTAGAAAATGTCCCGTTTAAAACGATCCGACGCGATCAACCCGATTAAGTCGAAAAGATACGAGCGTGCTCCATTTCGAGAAAATCGAGAGCCACGAAGAGACTTCTCGATACGGTACGAAGGCCATCGAGCTATGGGATCTATGCTGGTAAGACCGTAGATCCATGAATCTAGGTCGCAGCAGGTTTTCCGAGTTGTGGACTAAAACCTGTCGGAACCGGTCCCTCGTCGCGCTTTCGACTGTCGGAGAGAAGCAGGTTTGATGTCTCTTCCTCGTAGAAACAATTCTCTGCATTTGAGCCTACGTATGCATTATGTATCTGTAGATATGTATTATGTCATTTATATCTTATTAGTAGATTAATCTGTATAATCATATAAATGCATAGAGATATGTCATATATGTGATAGCTATAACACAATATTAAGGATACTACGTATTATAGATATATATATATAGGCTTATAGAAATATGTGTGTATATTATATATATACATATATGGATTTGCATGACCGTATACATAATGGGCTTCAACCAACTCCGACATGCTCGCACAAAGTACTCGCTCGGAGCCGTCTGTACCACCCACTTAAAGCGTCGTGGCTCCCGTAGCAGCGCGCCAGTTCCACGAGAGAGTGCCAGAGTACGTAGTTCCCTTTTAATAGCACTCACAGAGGTGAGGAAAGGAGAAACGGCGGCGGCTATGATGGTGGAGGACCGATGGTACGCCGGTGTGTACGCGTCTATCGGCCGGCGATGGTCTCGCGAAGAATTCGTCTTCAAAGGAGAAGAACCGTATCCTTCTTTACTCGAATCGATACTGTCGTATGAGCGCATCTACTTACTTACGTCTTTCCTTACGGGAAAACTTTACACGAGTCGATGGAAAAGGAAGAAAAATGGAAATTAATTATCGGTCGATCGTAAGCGGGTTTGTAATGGAAAAATTTTCACGACTTTCTTCCGATTAACTTTTACAACATCGACTTAACGCGACACTCGCGCGCACTTTCGAAGTCCTCGAAGATGTCGAGAAGTTTTCTTCTCTTTTACGACGAAGCCACTCTACGAGCCTGTCTCGAACAACTAATGCTAGCGATAACGCGAACGTCAGAAATTTTCCCTTATATTCGATACGATTTGTTCTTTTCTTTTTTCTTTCTCTTTTTCGTTCTTTTAATTAGGGGAGCCACGAGTAGGATTAAAATACCGTGTTTATCTAAAATAACCCGATGGTGTGACTAATACCGGTAGAGACTGTCTCGTCAGTGGAAAATACAGATGCCACGATCGCGATAAGAGAAAACGGCGAAGGCGTCGTTTATTACCGAGTCGAGCACGCGCGTCAACCACGCGAGCTCGCAACTCCCATTCCAAGCGTTAGACTCTACCCGTCTGACTTTAATATACTTCGTTCTAAGCTCTACGAAAAAAAAGTAGTAGTAGTAGTAGTTGTAGTAGTCTGGCATTGTTTCGATCCGACACAATGGCGTCGGTAAAAAGAGCGTTTAACGCAAGCCACAATGATCGCGCGGTTTTACCTCGAGAATCGCGAAATTCGCCGCGATAATCTCATAAGAGCCCCTTATAATTATCAATAAAGCGAAGAGGCAGGATATTCTATTAGAGACTGAAAGAAAGAGAGAGAAATAGAAAGAGAAAGAAAGAGAGAGAGAGAGAGAGAGAGAGCGAGTCACGCAAACGGAAGAGGGAGGAGCCTTCCGTGTACTCCTACGTGTGACTCGTACATTCGACGAAGAGAAAGAAATAACATTTCGAGAAAGGAAAAGAGAAGAGGAGGACATTTATACCGGTAATTCTTGAACTCGAGCGAACCAGGTAATGTATTCGAGAATATGCGAAATCGCGAGAGAGAGACAGAGAGAGAGAGAGAGAGAGAGACGTTACGCGTGTGTGGGCTTAGGAAAGCAGCCGCGTCGATTGCTGACGATTCGTGGTATTCACGGCGATTATCGTCTTCCTGCTATTACGGTACAAAGACCCTGTCCCGAGCGATATCCGGAGAGGCTCGCGGAGGGGCTGCTACAAGAGAAACAGAGAAAGAGAGAGAGAGAGAGAGTGAGAGTGAGAGTGGAAGAGAAAAGAGGAGGAGCGGGAGAGATGGCAGCGACGAGCTCGCGAAAGGAAGAACGAAATCGCGATGATCGGTCGAGAGACACGACGACGATCCGAGCGGCCTTCGATCCGAAAGATGCGCGAGAGTAGAAAAAAACGCGAGAGGAAGAGAAGCGATTAAGCGCGAGTACTTCGTAGCTCATCTCGAGTGGCACCTCGTGTGATCATCTCGGAGAGAAAGGATGGAGCCAAAGGAGCGCTTTGATACGCAACGACGCGGCGATCGTTGCTCCGCGTCGTCGGCGGGTCGAGGCCAGCTCGATATTATCGCCAAGATGAAACGCGATACTACCTCGTCGAAATGTTTATGAAAGAACTGTAACCGTGGCGTGGTTCGATGGTGCTTGACCCAAATACGGAACAACGCTTCAACGGGCTTAGAAAGAAGCAGCAGCCGGTGGTAAAGCCATCGCGAAAGAACCACCACGATTTCTTGGAGCGATCTTCCTTCATGCCGTCTCCACATCCTTCGACTCTCGTCTACCACGCCGGATGACTTTCCATTCCGACCGATTCGCTTATTTATTTAACTCTCTTCGTCTTCTTTACCGAGTGCACCGGTTGCTTTCGCTGCCGTGGTTTTCTTTTGCCAAATACTCACGGACTACCATCGGCAATACACAGCGTATTGTATAGAAGGAACGTGCTTTCTACATTTTACGTTTTCTTCTTCTTCTTCTTCTTCTTCTTCTTCTTCTTCTTAGACGTCGTCAGCTTAGTCGTCCTCGTCGCTGTCTTCGTCGTTGTCGTTTCTTTTTCTATCTCTAAAAGCAACGAAAGAATACACGTAAGGGTTCTCCTTCCTTTTGTGTACCAAGATTTCCAAGAGTACTATCAACGAGTTGTCATAAGTTGATACGTCGTCCTGTCTCTTCTTTTACCTCTTCTTTTTACTTTCGTTCTTATGCTTACGCTACTACAAGCTAAAGCCACGAGAACGACGTTTCGCGTCCTTGCCCGAGGCTGTTACTTGAACCTCGCGGTTTGCGGATAAAACGAGCCCGGAGCTGCCTTCGAGACGCACCGAGGTACCTTTCCTTCTTCTCTTGCTTTTTTCCGTGGCAAACGAATTTCTCCTCTTTTTTTCCCCCCACTCTTTTCGAACAGAGCCTGAAGTAAAAATAAAGAATAAAGTAACAAATAAAGTCGGCTTTCCGCGTTCGAACGAGATCGTTTCGTTTTACTATTCTCACGTTGTATGCTATATGTATACGTCGCCGATTGTTTTACTTTTATCATAAGTCCTGTTTCCGTTTCTCATCGCTGCACGTCGTCGTTACTGATCGATCTTTGCTTACGACGAGTAGTTTATTCTCTTGTTTTCTTGCGGGAGATCAACGGAAGTTTCTGAACGTAGAAATGTTCGTCCATGGAAGGTAAAGGATCTGGCTAGCGACAGAGAGAAAAAGAGAGAGAGAGGATTTCCATATCAAAGGGATACGGAAAACTGAATAGGATCGAGCGTTCCGTTGCAACAAATTGCAGTGGCAGTCATAGTTACCGGAAAGAAATAGAAACGTCTTTTCGTCATGCGCGTAGCTGTCAAGGAATATACGATCGTGATCTCACGGCAAAAGCAGCGCCTATAAAAGGTAAAGAAAGAAAATCTATGAGAGAGAAATTTTTACATCAGTAGTCGTCGTACATACATACCGCTACACACAGGTTTTACAAAAAGTGAATAACATTAATTCCCAACAACAAATACGATAAAAAGAGAATTTATTTCGGCCAGCAAACTGGACCAAATTGACCCCCCCCCACAATTTCAACGGACATACCTGTCCTAAATTTCCATGAACTAGAAAAACCTCCAAATATATACAATATGATTATTGTTTCGACTCGATGATCATCTGAAACAGAAAGAAAACTATATTAGTAACGATGCGCATCACTGATCATCAGATGGACGTGTACGTGTGTAGTACATGAGCATGTAATGGAAAACGATCGAAAAATTATTTCGTTAATTAATTACAATTTCCATCTTCTTATCGCAGAAGATCGATCGAGGAAGAATAATTTACCGAGATGGGAGGACGTAAGATTGACATAGCGCAACATGAATCGTGCGGGATCGACGACGCGACGGTAAGGATATCGGTGATTACGGTAGTGGCTCATAAAGAAAAAGAGAAGATAGAAAAGACCAGGTACGTTGCTTTATCATCAACGTCACGTAAAAATCGGGTAAGAGCATATCGTTACATCTTCGGTCATTACTTAAGCTCGCTTAAGATAAACCGGTTTACGAGGTACATCATCTTGCTGCTACGTCTCATCTCCTGTCCATCTAGGAGACGAGTCTTTGAAGAGAGAAATAAAGAGATGATGATAGAGTGAAAGAGAGAGAGAGAGAGAGAGAGAGAGAGCACACGTTCCTTGTCTAGCCAATAACGCGACGATGACAAGACCCCTCGTTGCCTCTTCATCCGACCGGTCGTACGGAGAGGGAAGTGCCCACTTGTCTTGTCACCCCAGTATTAGCCGGCATCGTTTCACTATATCGTTCGCACGAAAATAAACAATCGTACACAGTTCGTTCGTTCGTCGTACGAGTTCACCTCGCGCGCGAACCTCTGCGTTTCTCCCGCGAGAAAATAAATTCTCTTTCTCTTGCATCTCACTGCACCCACGGCGACGCGTATACGCACGCAAGTATGTCGCAACTTTTATTTCCTTTTACCCCTCGGCTCTCGAGATGCCCACTCGCTTGTACGTACATATATCATACGTAGGTACGTACGACGATCGAAGAAGAAGAAGAAGACGAAGAAGAAGAACCTGCGTGCCGGGTACGGTAGGATCTCGAGGGTAAATAAATTCGAGCCGACGTCGAAGAAGGAATGAATTTCCTTAAAGAACCATTGCCAACAATAAGGCACGAAAAATACGCGAGGCGCCCGCCGTAAACACCTTCTCGCGCACACTCGAGAAACGAAGGCAATATAGGGAGGCGTTCTAGATTAAGTGGCTCGCGTCATGTAATAACACGGTTATTCCTTGCAGCAGCTGTTGTAACTCGAACGCCGCCGCTGCCTTTTTTTTCCCTTCTCCTTTTTATTCTCCCTCCTTCTTTCTCCTCCGTCTCCTCGTCTTCTACCGACACGAACCTTCTCGAGCCATCTCTTGTTACTTCTCGAGCATATTAACTTGTCAATCCGTTCATTCTCCCCGTCTTGAGATCCATAATCCCCTCGGTAGAGCGAGATATTCGCTCGCTCGTTTTATGACCCGTTGACTTCTACTAAACGGATAAAATTAAGAGGTTATTGATACGCGTAGGAAAGGAAAAGGTTTAGCGAATGACGCACGATAAACGTCGTAAAGTTCGCGTGGCATAACTCTCGGTGAATTTGTGCGTTGTAAGAGGGTTATTTCGTGTAACACGGTGGTTGCATTTAAAAAGGGCCACGACTCGGTCGCGTCTATCTATTCAGGGTGTTATACGAAGCAACGATTTGTCGGGTCGAACGGTTCGTTAATAAAAACTCGTGCCTCGCGTGGCGCCGAGGTGCGATGAAAACGACGTCTATATTTAGTTGCTAACCTTTAAAGGATTCATTCTCTTTCCGCGCTCGCCTGACCCATTATTCGAGAGGCTTCGCGTAGCTCTCGGTACAAACGAGGAATCGAGCGTGCCACGGCCGTTGACCATTAACTTTCGGTCGTTCTCCTTATCCCTGGCTAGCATCTACCACCTGTGTGTCGTTCCTTCCGCTCCCTCCTCCTTCGATCGTTTCCTCGCGCTTGCCTGCAAAGTAATAAGTAGTATAAACTTGAGAAAGGGTACCCTCGTAGGCCGACAACAATGACTCGTTAATATTTTCGAAACTGTCATTACGGTAGCACTTAAGATAGCATCTGGATAGAACGGAGCGTAATGGAAGGCTTAACGGTATCCATTATGTTGTTTCTTCGCTCGAAAAGAGGTTGTTAAAGAAAATAGAAAGGCCAAATCGAGATGTATCCTGGTCCGATCTGGAAAGAAAATTAAATCCCTTTAATTTGAATGTCTGCTATTTATACCCGTATCGTATGCGTTTAAAGTTACGTTAGTAGGTATTTATTGCAGTTGCACGATAACGAGGTTACGAGTGTAATTACGGAAAGTATATTTTTATAAAATTAGTATCGTCACTCGTTCCCACGTTAATTTAATAACAACGTGACCGAATTCATCATCGAACGTAAGCACTCCAACTCGATTCGGTGGTGAGAATTCGTAAACGGTTGCACGAGAAAGAAACGAATGGCCCGTGCGTGCGATTCAAAGAAGAACCGCTTTAGTTCTCTCCCTCTCTTTCTCTCTCTCTCTCTCTCTCTCGAGAACTCGCGTCGAAGACTCGCGTCGGAAGCGTTTCATGATTTCCACTAATGGCAAATTAATACGTCGCGTTGAACGCGTATCTTTCGTTGGCGCGACGTCATGAATACAAAGTTACGAGTCTGGTGCGAGTGGTGAACGGGTAGCTGGTCCGCAAAGAGAAAGAGACAGAAGGAGAAAGAGAGTGAGAGAGAGAGAGACGTAGATAGATAGAGAGAGGGTGACAGTGGCACGAGAGCAACGACGACGACGACGAGTTTTGCCGAGTGCGTCGGGAGGTATACGGTAACGAACGAGTCTTTTCTGCCGAGCGGAATACAAACTGCGCATTGACTGCCCTCCTCCCTCGCGCGAAACGTGCAGCCCTCTCTCTTCCGTAAGAGAAAGAGAGAGAGAGAGAGGGATTGCACGTGCAGACACATTCGCGGGGCTGGATTCCGATTCGCCCCCGAAATGAGAGGCTGCTTTAGTACCGTGGAACGTGTCCGTCGAACCCACGCCTATCCCTTCACCCTTCGTCCCTCTTTTACCCTCTTCTTTTCCCATCCCATTTTTCCTACTCTCTCTCTTTCTTTCTTTCTTTCTTTCTTTCTTGCTTTTTGTTCTGCGAAAAAAATCGATAGCCTATCGATGCTCGTTATCGCTCGAATCCCCGAAATAATTGTCTTCGGCTCGCAGCCCTTTTATCTTTGCTCGCCAGCTACGAGGATTACCAGGAAGGTCGAATTAGCAATTCGACGCGATCGATCGATCGATTTTCGATTCGTTTCGAGGTTGCAGCGTATGCGGAAATTTGGGATCTTTTTTTTTCATTCCGCTCTTTGTATCACAATTTATCGCATCGACGAGGCGTAAAAATGTTACCCGTGTCGAAACTCGTATCGCGCTCTTCCGATGATAATTCTTTTTACAATGTCCCAACGCATTTATTTCCTTCTTCCCTGTCTCCCTCTCTCTCTCTCTCTCTCTCTCTCTCTCTATCTCTCTTTTTGATAACATATTTTGAAATGCGACAACAGCAAATTTGGGTTCGCGCGAATATGCCCAGGGAGATTTTCCACGCGGATCGATTTTCTCGAAATAGAATCGACGCCGGGCTGTCTGTTATTGTTTCCATAATATCCGTCGTGTGTCAAAATGGTTAACGGAAACAAAGAGTAAGTACATACGTGCTACGTCTGTTATTTCTGGGTATGCGTTGATTTCCACCCGGAATCATCGTATTCGGTGTTGGAAGAGATTAGATTCGCGCTAGGATCAGGAGGTTACGTTTAAATCATCTTTTGTGAAATGTATATGAAATCGAACCGAATTGCACTCGAAATAGTCGCGTGTGTATAAACGAGCACGGAATAGAAGTAAAGAGAGAGACAGAGAGGGGGGTGGAGAAGAAAAGGACGCCTTGGTGCGGAATTTAGCTCCGATCGATCGACCTACTCGCGAAGGAGTCAGGAAATGAAGAGAGCCTCTAGGAACTGACAAATAAACGAACGACGAGCCGAAAGCTAAACGGACGTGAACGTTACACGAACGGTTCAGCCGGTAACCCATTCTACTTCGAGTTTATATAACGAAGTAATGAAACTGGGTAGTTGCGGATAAATCCATCCTCTCCTAAAACTGGAGTTATAAAGCTTGTAACCCGTCTGTAGATGTAGCGCGAAATGACGGATCGAGGAGAATAAACTTTTCGTGAATCTCCATTTATATAAAGCGTTCAGCATGCCGGGAATAAAAATGGTAGAAAGAAATCGATGTAAATGATAAAGTTGTTTTACTCGGTGGTACTCGGTTCGCGAACGTCCGACCTACTCTAAGAAGAAGACCCGAGAAATCTTTGTTTAATTAATGAAAACAGTGGTTGGACTGGCGGGGGTGGTGGAACTTCGGCTGGACCGTAACGAGAAATAAAATGTAGAGTCTAAAATATAACGGGGCCACGTTGCAAATGATTCCTCCAGATTACGCGTCAAGCGGAAAGAACGAAAAAGTCTTGTCGCATTCTCCGTTTCTTCTTTACTTCGTCCACGCGGTCCACGGAGCACGGATTCTAGCTCGGAATGACTCGGAAACGAGGCGGAGACCGGCGGTATCCCAACTGCGCCTGCTTCCTGGCGGAAACGCGACATAATGTGCCTCATACCGCACCCCAACGATGACCAACGTGCCGTGAAGAGGGCATCGTCCGCGATGACTTTTTAACCACGACGATACGAACTTCACCCCTCGATACACCACCGTGGCTCTCAACGCTTTCTTTTTTACCTTCGCCTCTTTGATCGGACTCTTAATGCATTTTTACTTTATAGACTCGGACGAGGCTTTATCGCGTTCTCTCCCTTTCGCTCGTCTTTATGGAGATGGAAATTTCATATCCGACGATCGCGCGACTATCAAACGCATTTCAAGAAATATTGAACGTCGAAAGGGATTATTGGATGGGACATATTTCTATTTATAGATCTTTTATGAAATCTCCTTTTCTTTTTTCAGGAACAACGAAAATCGTAAAGGATCCCGAAGGAGGACGACCTAGTTATTACGAATAAAATCGAATTAACTTTGTAACATATAATATGTACGATTAAGGAAATAAAATAAATCGTTCCTCGAAAGAAATATGCGTTGAAAATATTTGAAGATAACTCACCCATCCCTTTCCAAACTTACGCCCGAATCGAACGTAATCGAAAGCTCTCCCTTTCCGATCGCTTACTCACGCTTTTCCGAAGAACACTTCGGTTATCTCACCGGCGAGGGCAGTGAAATTTATGAAACGTTTCACCGTCCCTAAAATCCACGATATGCGTGCTAAAAGACGGTAAATTCCAGTGATTTGTCCGTGTAAGTTCTTAAGTGGACGCGGTCACGCCGGCAGATAAGAGAGGAAGCCGTGCTCGCTTTTTAAACTCGAACACCGAGAAGACGTTGTACGACAAAGATAGAAGAGCAGAATAAGAGAGAAAGCGAGAGAGAGAGAGAGAGAGAGAGAGAGAGAGAAATACAAAGCGATCGAGCAAATATCGGCTTTTTTGCTTCACCGCCCTCTTTTTCGGTGCGTTCGACAGAGAAAACGCAAAAAGATTAACTCTACGGAAGACGGCAAAGGGATTCGAGGGAATTCGGGACGACAGCGGATTGGAATGCGGCGCGTGCGTCTTCGAAAGACGCCGACTACAAAATGTTTTCCCCTCCGTAGCAGGGGAACGTTCGTTTAACCGTCCGCATACTCGTTCGCTCGCTTTCTCTTTTCCCAAGTTCGATTCCCGTGACTTACGGTCGTGGGATGCCGACGTTAATGAGCGAGCATCGGTACGCTCTTCGCGAGATAATCGATATCGAGGGTATTCCGATATACTCGAAGGCCTTTGCTTTCGTTCGAAACGCGTCGATCGGCGAATAGCTCGAACGTCGTTACGTGTCAGTGCTTCTCTAAAGGGCTTCGCGCACGATATACATACTACTTCTCTCTCAATCTTCGATAAACCAAATCGAGTTCGTGTATCAGGAAAATTAATCGTTTGTACGGCGAGAAGAAACGGTATTACGATTCCGTCGGTATTAAAATCCTTAGTAAGAATTAAGCCGACTTCTCGGTTTCCGTTATGTATTTCTATCCTTTCTCTCGAATTCTCGCGCGTATCTCACCGTAACGTCTAATAGAGAGTGATAGATGAGTATAAATATGGATTACTTTTCCAATAGTACGAAGAACGTTCTTCTCCGTAAGTTCTTTCCGTTCGCGTGAGCGGATATCGCATCGGACACGCTTAATTCGATTATCGAGAACGCTCGTACGCGTTTCGACGTTCGATCTTCAAGAGGAAATACCGAAAACAAGATGGCCGGGGGAACGAACTCGCAGGAAAAATGGAGAACCTCGTCTTCCACTCGCGTGACTAAAAAACGATGTCCGACGTCCATCGCTGGCACGTGCATGGGGCTCCTAATGGACGTCGAGGTTTCCTTTTTTTACAGTTATATGGAATAGGTACGAGTCGAAAAGTTCGGATTTACTCAGCTGTGTCAGCCATCTCTCGAACAGCGTGAGATCCTCTCCGCCGATGTTAACCCGCGCATCAAACGATCCTTCCAAACTCGTTTATAACAATCAACGTCCACTTTTACTCGATTTCCACCATCCGACCCCCCGTTTCGCTCTTTTAATTCGATCAAAAATATCTAACCGAAGAGATTCGTAATAATTAACACTAGGTTCGCGGGACGCGTCACTTTGAGTTTCGGATTTTACTCGCAAAATTACAGAAACCATTATCACTTTATCTAGGAATTTGTGCAAACTTTCATTAACGAAACGATCCAAATTTAATTCCTCCTCGTGCTTGGAATTCTCAAATTCTCTATGTCGTGTACCTATCTCTCCGAATACCCGTCAAATTGACGGCTATAAATGATCCATGAACCTAGTGTTGTAACGTCCACTTTTTCTTTAATTCTCGACAGCCGAACTCTCGTTCCACCGTCTTCTTTTAATTCCATTAATACTGACTCGTAATAAAACATAAATTCGCACGAATGAAAAGCTGTAAAAAAAACAACGAGAAAGAGATAGAAAAAAGGGATATGTTAAAATTCTGACTAAAGATAGTTTCTAATCGATTTCTCATCCCCTATCGAGCATCGCGAGGCTCTCAGCCGGTACGTCCCCCTTTGCTTTTCTCTCAGGGGTGGACATCGCGAGGACGTCAGGACGGTCGATTCAGCATCGTACCGAGCACGTACAAGCGTACGCACATACGTTGCTATGATGTAGGTACGTTCCAGGATGTAGTCCATAATCGTTTCCTCCGTCGGCGATTGGGCGGTTGCAAAGAGGGGTCGGCGACGTACAGAGAGAGGAAGAGAAAGAGAGAGAGAGAGAGAGAGAGAGAGAGAGAGAGAGAAAGCGTTTGTGCGCGCGCGTGCGAGCGAGCGAGCGTATATCCGTTGCACGAGCGAGCATTTCGATCGGATCGATCGATCTAAGCCGATTATTAGACCCTTGTGCAAACGTTAGTACGTATGAACGTTTTGGAAAATTTTCAAAGCTATGTATTAGGTATTCTAACAAAATATTATACCTATGTAGATACAATATTGATGTAGATATCTATAGAGCAAGAGATAGAGGGAAAATTCGTTTGATCGGCAAGCGGCGATCTACTAATTGATAGCCGCGAAGATCGCCGGTCAGGAATTAAGCTGTCAGACGCGACGGACCGCTCAATTTGTCGTAGTTTCGATGGCTGACAGCGAACGTAAAACTTGGCGACACCCGACACGAGGATATCGAACATCCCGTTCTCTCTCTCTCGTTCTCTCTTGTTCTTGCAGCAACCGGTCGGGTGCGTAGCCCTTTCGCGTATTGGAGATCGCGACACAGGCAGGAGTTTCGGAGTCCTACTCGTGCTTACGGCCGTGTAATCCGAGTGGATAATGGGCAGCAAGGAAAAAATGGGCAACGAGGAAAAAAGGAATCTCGGGAACGGAGGCGGTGGAGGTGGCGGTGGCGGCGGTGGTGGTGTATGTCTATCGTACTTGCACGCAGTACAGACAGAGAGAAAGAAAGAGAGAGAGAGAGAG
>JAIFRP010000003.1:1024292-1037010 GCA_032403825.1 Odynerus spinipes | reverse complement strand
ATCGTAATAAGAGTCGTAAAAGTAGACTCGTCTACGATATTCGATGGTATTCAGTAATCCACCCCTGCGTATTATTCGTCGGATGTAGTTACTGGCCGAAGGGATGCTGCGCGAATTCCATGGACCTCGTCGTACATTCTCCGCGAATATAACAGTCGGAATAACAAACGGCTACGGACGAGCGGTCGTAAAGCGCACCGGTCGTCGTATCAACGATAAATTCTTCCGTGGTCCAATGCAATCCTATAGCAGGTGTAACAGTAGCAACGAACAGCGAATTCATTCACTCGTAGCCAGAGATCTGATGAAATAACGTTGAGCAATTCGAATTACGCCAATATAAGGGCTTAACGTTAAAACGTTACATTCCATTTCATATTACAATACATGATGTTATTAAAAGTTCGAGCCTGAACGGATACAATCGTTACTCCGATCGTTGTAAACATTTAACGAGCGATCGAGGCTCATCCGCGCGCCTAACCCGCGATTATGCAACACCGAGAATCCTAGAAACGTATCGTTACGGTCGACGAGAAAGGGCCGAGAAGAAGTTCGAAAGGAAATGTTCGGGCCATAACGAGGAATTACTTCCAGCAGGCTCGTAGAGGCGCGCCCACGAGGCAGCTGTTTCGAAAATTCGTATTTCACCGTAATATACGAGCAGGATAGGAAAAGAAGAAAGAAGAAAGAACGAGAGAGGGACGACGCGTCTATAGCCGTAGAGCTAGAAACGTCGAAGGGCGTCTTTTCCACGGCAGCATAGGCGCCTAATTTCGAGAAGGGGAGAGATTGGCCTGGCCGCACCCGTGTCCTCGTCCTCGTCGTCGCTGTCGTCTCGAGAGCCAGCTATGCGTCCGTATATCTAACGAGCTAAAATCTCAGTCTCCTCCTTCCCGAGAGCCTCTCGAAGAATGCGAGCTCTAGCTACCACGGTAGGAAGACAAACGAGAGCGGTAACTACCTAGCGCACGTCCGAACCGTATAAAGTACAACAAAAGAATAGACACGATAGAAAGAAGGAACTTAGGTACGTGGAATGAAAATTCCTTCGATCGTTCCGATTCGATTGGAGTTTTCGTTCGCTTCCCGTAATTTTATATCCCGAAGCATATATAAGGATTCGCGTGTCATCCGCTTCTCTTCCGGCTTCCTCGAAATCGGATTCTTATCTCGCGAGAGGAACGATTCCGTTCCTATCCGTTTCTCCGCAACGTTCTTTCAATGAACAACGACGATAAGATCTTCGGTTAAGTGATTTTTCGCCTCGGCGAGACGACTACGTCGAGGAGGATGAGAGGAGGGCGCCTGACTGTAAGGACGGTGGCCGTCCTCGAGATCGAAGAATCGTGAGCGGAATTCGTTCCGATCGAGATACAACATCTCTACTCCTCTATCGAAGAGATGCGCCGCGAGACGAATCGATTCTATCGCGTTTACTACCTAGCGATAAGGTGCAGCGAATATATAATAAAATCGCGGATGGCTCTTGGTTTTTTGGCTCGGTCGTACGAGAAGACGCTTCGTCGAAGTTACCTCGTTAG
Source organism: Odynerus spinipes (assembly GCA_032403825.1). Lineage (NCBI taxonomy): Eukaryota > Metazoa > Arthropoda > Insecta > Hymenoptera > Vespidae > Odynerus > Odynerus spinipes. The sequence goes on along the minus strand of JAIFRP010000003.1, from coordinate 1,035,466 downwards.
CTTTGCTTTTTTATTCTCTTCCTGTCCCCTCCTCTCTCTCTCTCTCTCTCTCTCTCTCTCTCTCTCTTATTCTCTCTCTCTGTCTGATCGATACGTTTCCTTTGGAATGTTCGACGGAAGGGGAGTGGGAGAAAGAGGATGAGTTTGACGATTCAGTTCGTTCCAAAGTTAATTAACTCGAGAATCGATTCCATTTTCTCCCTCCTCCTCCCTCGGGTTCTCGCGTATGGCTATTTACGATGTAATTCAGGGAAGAAGAGATTTTTTCTACATTCGTCACGGTAATTTATTTCTATGAGGCTCCTCTCGTAATATATATCAATGAGGACGCAAAAATCTGTCCGAGGCGCGCTACGGTGCTTCCTCTTCTCGCGTTGGATTCGAAAGCATCGTAAAAATCTCGTGAGCGAGGTCGGCGACAAAAATAACGCGGACGCGACTCGTCGACAGTTAAAATGAGTTCGAACGCGATGAAAATGGTAGAACAAAGAGTCGGTGAAAGCATCGCGAGACGAGAATATGCGTTTATAGGGAAGGAAGATGCGAGAGGATGCGAGATGAGGATAGAGAGACGGAAGCGGCATAAAATGCGGTAACGCTACCGTAATAAATGGACGGCAATAAATGCAGTACACGCGTGGCTATAAACTGAGAAGCCTCTCGAGGATCTACAAAGCAAATACACGCGGTGTAAAGGGTACGCACTTTAAACGTTAAAAGCCTGGCCGTGGCTATACGACCGCGTCGTGTTACACCACGACCTCGGCTTATATTTCCTTCCCGCTTTAAATATGAATTTTTAATTTGTCGACGCTCGAGTCTCTCTCTCTCTCTCTCATTTTTCTCTCTTTCTCACGCCTTTTCTCTTTTTTTTCTGGTACCAACTCTCTGACATCTAAAACACTTCTCTTTTCCCATGTACGCACCATTGGCCAGTAAAAATACAACGTTGTAAAACAACGATTTCCGGTGGGAAATATTTCCCGCCTCTTTGGTCTGCCTCTCTTTCTCTTTACACCAACCGATTGAAATACCTTTCTGTTTTATGGTCTCTGTCACAAACACCCACGCGCCAGGGTGTTATCTTCTACCAAGCCACGCGAATGATGTTCCGCGTGGCCGTATGTAAAGAATTTTCGTTGCACTCCGATAGAATTTTCCAGCTGACGTTGCTCAATATACATACACGAGGTAATGTACCTACTCGATAGACAGAAAACTGGCACTCGCGTTAAAGCGAGCGATTAACGGGGATGTGCCGATTTATAAACTAGTATCCGTTCCCTTCGCACGTTGGGAAGAAAATTATACCGTTAAAAAAAAAAAAAAAAAAGAAAGAAAGTCTTTGTTCGAGCGTATCGATCGCCGTTCCGGTAGTGAGATCAAAGGGAAACAACGCGACGTGGTATCTTCATCGAGCGCGCCACACCGTCGCCCTTAATCGCGTCGAGAAATGTGTCCGGCCGGCGCGCGTTTACAACTCGTGGATAGGACCGTGGTGATTATCGTCGCATACCTGAGAAGGGACTTTAAAAGTGGTTCCTACCTTAAGCGTGGAAAGGTGGAGAATGAGGGAGAGCGTGAGAGAGAGAAAGAAAGAGAGAGATCAGAGGAAAACGAGTCGACCACTCCAATGATGTTATTATGATCGGATCTTGAAAAAGGTGGGACGAATTAACGAGATTAAAGAGGAAAACGGATTGCTACTCGGACAATCCTGTTTGCGAAATCTTTTCCTCGGTATTTTCATATATACGTACATCGAGATTAGCAATAATAATAAAAATGGATTGCCGCGTTGAAAGGGAAACAACAATTTTTCTTGCTTGTTTGAAAATATTAATAAACGCATCGAACAACGCAGGGGGAACGTAATAAAAGAAGCTTTACGGAGAATAAATAAAATTAAAAAGAAAAAAGAAAAAACGAAAGAAAATTCCATTCCATCGCTATAAAATATGGAAAAAGGCATAAAACGGTAGATTTTATCGGCCGAATCGCGTCTAACACGAGTGCCCGCATCTCGAAATCTTCTTTCGCCGATAACGTGTAAAGAGAAGCCCTTTGGAGAAATCGATAGTCCAAAGTGCTACGTTCGGGCACGGTCTTTATCCTTTCGCTTTATTTTCTCGTTCGTTCCTTTACTTGGTGGGGAACGTGCGAAGGTAGATTTGGGTTTGGCCCTTTCGGCGTTCAGGGTGCGACCACGGCGCGACGAAATTATATGGTACGGGGCCGATCCTTGAACGTAATACCACGTTATTACGTCGAGATTATTATTATAGACCGCCTATTAGCCGCTTAATCCGATCGAACGCTTTGTAACGCATTCTAGACCGGATTCTCGATTAATATGACGATATCTCCCCTACGTGTACGCGACGGAAGAGGCCTCCCGAGCGCGCGACACCCGCCACGATGAAGATGCCCACATACACACATACCGCGTACACACATATATGGGAGAGCGTTCGCACGTTCCTCGGACAAGGAACGCAGCGCTTCGAGCGATCATCGATCGAATCCCGCTGAACGGCCGGACAGCGCACGTGCCTGTGTATTCTCATTTCCAAGCAAATCTTTTCTCGGATGAAAAGGGACGCCGTACTTGACCCGCTTAATGCAAAGTATAAGAGTGAGTGTGAGAAAGAGAGAGAGAGAGAGAGAGAGAGAGAGGGAGAGCGGACACGACTGGGAAACGAGATTCCCGCCCGTTAACGAGACCGAACGAGTACCGGGCTAACTTGGCAAATTAAAATGATGCATTATGTCTACCCAGCGGCGAACTTTGACTCATCTTTTTTTTTCCCCGTGAAATTTAATATCTATTGTCTTCGATAAAATATCGTTCCGTCCTCCTCTTCCTTCATCCTTAATCACTCGTTATAAATGTAACCGTTCGTGTTACAGCGACTATATTTTATCACCCTTTGCGATCGTTTTACGCGCGTTCAAGTTAAATTGTTCAGATTAATATTTCCTTAAGCGTTCCGATCGCGCCGAGATATAAACGTGTTACGGTGTGGCAAAGTATCGCGATAGTAATAAATAAATAGAAAGTAAAAGGTTGTCGTTATTAATTGAGAAACTTCGAGCACGGTGCTTGTAAATTATTTAATACACGACACGGTGTTTCATTCCTAGGAATATAAAGCTCTCTGCGAGCTCTCGTTTTAATCCGTTTTGCGGAAGTACCGGAGATGTTACCGGTATTAATTCGAGGAGATCGCTTCTGAATAACCGGATAAATTCCAGGCTTTCGCGGAGGTGCAAAGAAATCAAGGATTTAAGGATCGGAGAATGCCATCGACATTTTGCATCGTCCTACTGAATATTTCATACTACCTGCGTTGGATCCTGGTGCGACGAGAGAGAGAGAGAGAGAGAGAGAGAGAGCACGTTTGTCGTCATTTACATCGAAACATCTTCGGATTTTTCCAATAAGCCCTGATTTCGTACTCGTAGAAACGGATAACCTTGACTTTAAAGCGCAACAAGGGTTCTCCTAGAGATTTCTCCTAGTCCCTTCGTATAGTTTCTTTTTTTTTCTCGCGTCGAATCGATACCGCGTTTGACATTAACAATTCAGATAAATTCAATCGAAGTTGTTGCCGGTCTGACGCGAGCGCTTACACGCTCCGTATTAATATGTAACAGTCTCGTCTAAACCTTTATTAAAACGTCCTATCGGAAGGAAATCGCGTTGCATTAATAATTTACTTAGTCGCGCTGATGTATTATCGAGCACATCCTATATACGGAATTTAATATTCAAGATGCCTCGGGGATGTCTCGACGGTCGACATTTATCGCCGTTTACCTATCGATACTCATCGATGAGGAGTTATAAACGGTTATCGATCGCGTGCTATATATTTAACCTTTCGTAAAATGTATCGCACGACGGGTGTAGTTCGCGGTGCGATCGATCGCTCGATATCCAAAACGAATAAATAACTTTACGTTTGACATTTTTCTCCCCGAGCCGACTGCTTTCGATCGTTCCTTTCCTCTCGATAAATTAAGAACTATAAGCTGGAAGAGAACGTTTTCAAAAGTGCACCGTTGAAACATGTAGATATTCAGTAGGAGTCCAAAAAAAAAGAAAAAGAAAAAAACTTGCAATCAGCGATATTGTCTCCCGCGGAAAGTGAAATATGCGATACAATCTGTTCCGCTCCATTTCCCGGAATGTCTCTCGCTTCTATTTCTCTCGCTTCCTCTCTATCTCATCCTCTCCTGCCGGTTGGTAGACGCACTCGGAGAATTTAATATTCATCCATTGTGTACAAATTGACTGAACACCCCGAGGATTTTGCACGTTCTACTAGAATACCGCTTGGCGGTGCACCTTCTTATCCCTGCAATCGAATACCCTAAAACCATGAAGAGAAAGAGAGAGAAAGCAAGAGAGAGAGAGAGAGAGAGTTAGAGAGAGAAAGATAGAAAAAAATAGAAGAGAGGACGGGGGGGAAACGGTATGAGATTTACACTGGCTCGCCTGGTAGAGAGAATATTTCTCATCAGCCGTTCCGCTCTCTAACTCCAAGATGATACGAGCGAGCTCGAGTATGCTCGAGAAGACGACGACGAGGCGACGTTGGCAACGGAGTCTGCCAAGAAGAAGAGGTACAGGAGGAGAAGGAGGAAAAGGTGGCAGTCGTGAAGGAAGAAGCAGAAGAAGAAGAAGAATAAGAGGAGACGAGTGTCTCGTCCTGCGTGCATTCGCGATTCCTTCTCGTCGTCCGAAGAACGCTTCGGTTGCCTGACTTGCACCTTTGGCACAAGTTTCATCGGCGATCCTTCCATCTTTACGACCACCGGAGGGAATACCACCCTTACCTCCGTCTTCGTCTTCGATAGAGTACAGTTCAACGGATTCGGTGTGACCTGCCATCCCTGCCTCTCTTTTTCTCTTTCTCTCGTCTCTCTACAACCCGTTGGAAGGCGGGCTGCAGGTCGAAGACCGTCGTGTCGGAGAATAGCCATACAATGTTGTCGTGACTCGTTGCCCATCGCGACAGATCGAACGAATGGTTACCGTAGTCGTCTTCTTCGTAGTCGTTTCCCCTCCCCTTCCTCTTGCTCCTCTTCCTGTTCGACCGTCCTCCTCTTCTTCTCGTACTCGTGTCATTTACATGATATTGAATACAAAATTACCCACTTGATTGTCGACTATGGTCATCCATAATGGACCGTCTATCCTAATTCGAATCACTGATTTTGAAAGGCACTTCCAGTCAACGACCGAACTTCTCTCTCTCTCTCTCTCTCTCTCTCTCTATTTTTTTCTCTCTGTCGTTACCAGAGTCTGCCTCGTCTACCGTCTGCTCCCTATGGTAATGAGCTTGGGCGAACGACGACACGGATATCGCAGAGCTCTCGTTAGTTTCTAACAAGATCTAACATATCAATGAATGCGACGAATTTAAATGCGCGAGACGTTAAGACGACGAGCAGATATGACATAAAGGACGCGTCTTTGGCGAAATATCACCGAATCGATGTGCCCGACGTATTATCTCAAGATCGTCCCGCTTCGGCTAAAATCGTGGCACAATGCATCGTCTCGGCTACTCGGCCTTATTCGCCTCAATACGGTCCAATGGGCAACCTCAATTTTCGAGGGTCACGGTAGATGCCTCTCGTGAGACATGGGATTACTCACGATACCTATTATAGAAGAGGATAGCCTATCGGTTCTATCGGGCAAGGGTAATACGGACATTATTCGTGAAATGGGTTTCGGACCTTCCAGCCGGTTCGACAAACAGGTGCAACCGGAAATGTTCCGCCTTAATACGATTGTTCGATAGGTTTCCGCTCTTAAAACAGCCACCCATCCTCTCGATTCGGGAGACTAATTACGTGGAACCGAAGACTCGCCTAATTACCCGAGTAGAAGAAAGAAAAAAAAACATTTATTTATTGCTCGGCTCCTCGTAAATCACACTCGGCCAGCCACTCGTTCGACGGATGCTCCATGGCTCGGACACGGAGAATTAAATACGACGTCCGTAAAGACAAATTAAGGATCTCGAGCGCGCCAGATAGGTTCGTCTCGAAGGAGGAATTTTTCGCGCCAACTTTATAGTCCCTATAAGCACGCCCGAGGCCGATGCGCTCGCGGTTATACGTCTTACCTCGGTATAAATAGCGGAATTCGCTCCTACGACGCGTGGGTAGCCGTATTCGCGATCGTAAATCAACGTTTGCCGGCAACGTTCTAATCTATACCAGGCCAGGTGTATCTACATATCTAGCCCTTTTGCCAGAGGGTAACTATATACGTAATCTAGGAACCTAGTGTCCGCAGTTCGGCTATTTATAGATGAGAAAAAATGGCCCGTGTCGATATATCGATTCCCGCCGACCTCTGTACCGTCATCGTCCTCCTCCTCCTCCTCCTCCTCTTCCTCCTCCTACTACTACTCTTTCTCTTTCTCTTCCTCGTCGTCTTGAACCTCGCTGAGCCTCTCGGTTTGCGGCCCTACGCTATGGGTATTACCTACGAACGCTTTTAGCCGCATCGCCATTCGCGTGTCTCTTTGAATTTCAATATAAGAAGAACCTATCGCACACGCCCCTGCACTCCTTCCTACCATCCTCCCGTTCTTCCTTATTTTCCCATTCTGCCGGCTCCTTCTCCTTCGTTTCGAACTTTATCCTCGATCGTTTCTATCGATCGGGGATTACGTAATAGTTACGTGCGCGCCTTTAGCTATCGATTTTTTCTCTTTCGCAATGCTTAATAAGAAAGGAGAAAAGCACGATCGCGAGGTATCGAGCACGGTACAATGGCGATGTTTTTATTCTATAGTTGCGAGGTATTTATAAATATAGATATACTCTCGTGTGGAGGAGTTTAAACCACGGCTGACTCGAGTTAACGATTAACTCGGTTGTCGCGTTAAAGAACTAGGAAAGCGTTATTCGTTTAAGCGTGAAAAAAAAGTTTCCACGCGAACGGTTACCGGGTGTTGCAGATTTCTCGGATAACAGAGTGATATTACGAAAATTGAATGCGATTCTAGTTTAGACGTCTAGCAGACAGTCGGTGTTAGGAAAAGAAGTAGAAATCTAATCGACTTCTCGGAGCCCGGAGATTTCCGAGGCAAGGATTTTCCGTTTGGTATATCCGCGAATAGAAATGTTCGTTAAAGGAGGTGGAATTAGACGAAACGAGGGAATAAACACGGAGTGGGAAGGAAGTGAGCTCTCGATCGAGGAAAATCGCGTTCTCTAGTCAGCCGTTAGAGGAAAATTGATCGGAAAGAGATTTGAAATCACGCAACAATGGAAGATCTTTTCCCTTTTCTCGTGCGAAAAATCCGCCGAGCGACAGTCCCGACTATTCTTCCCTATCAGCCGGCTCACATCCGATAATCCTTTTTCGCCCGTCGTTCCTCTCGGATAGTCCAATCCTATCAGCGTTGATTTTTAACCACGTTGGCTCGTTCCGGAGGCTCAAAACATGATCGGGAGACTACGGTGGGAGCAAAACCGATTGCTGGAAACTACTAAGTACTTGCCGCGTCAGGGAACGAAAGGGAATTTCGAATGGTATTGAGCCTCGCGTAACACCGAGGGTAGGAGAATGGAGAATGAGAAGGTGGGTGAAGAAAGACGAGGATGAAGTGGAGGTTGAGGAGACGGGAAGCAAGGAGCGAGACGCGACGGGAAATTGGTTTCGTTTGTGAAATTCCTCGAGCAGAAAGTACCTCGAAACCCCGCCGTTCTCGTTCTCGTTCACCTCTTCGTCTTCGTCTTCGTCGTCTTGCTCGTCGTCTTACTCTCCTCATCTTTGCCCATATTCGCTCGATCTCGTGCGTATCCTGCTGCGACGCGTGACAAGATGTTCGATAGTTTACCAAGATATTACCGGAATACTTCTACGAAGGCGGAGAATTCCTCGTGTAACTGCCTATCCAGCCCGGTTAGTGGAAGAACCAGCAGACGAATTAGCCAGTAGCTAATCTTCGTTTCTTCCATCCTTTCCTGAAACGTTTAGCCTGTCTAGAAACAAGCGTCTTACCCATCCTCCTTCTTGGGAATATTCCCTCGGAATATCGAGAAGCCTGAAATAGAGAGAGAGAGAGAGAGAGAGAGAGAGAGAGAGAGAGAGAGAGAGAGAGAGACTACGGAAACGGGACTCGACACTTGGAGATCGAACAGTTGCTCGGTACCGGATTTCGATGTAATCCGCTGCTCTTTGTTTGTTCGCACCGTTATTCGAGCAGAATTGTCCTCCGGAGTCAAAGAGAAAGAGATAAATTACCGGAAGCTAATGGATCCCTGCTCCCGAGGCGACGCGTGTGCACGCGGGTGTATGCATATGTGTGTTCAGCGAGCGAATCGAAAAGTACCACGGAATTATAGATAAAACGTGTAATAAATCCCAATTAAGCGTGTTCCTCGTTGACCTATCGCACACGAGAGGATATACTCAAACTATTTTCGCTTCGATCCGAGATCATTATCTCGTAGCCGTAGTAGCCACGACGTACCTTCGAGGAATGAGAAACTAGTCCGGAGTCGCAGATAGGAGAGACACAATGGATCGCAATTAGACGTCTTTTGCTGCTGCTGTCGTATCCAACGAATATATACTGCCTCTATACTCGCTTGGTATTCGCCCGCGACGACAGAATTAGCCGCTTATACGGAGTGCCGAGCGACAAGTCGTAAAACAAGTTCGCTCGGCCGTCTCTCCTTTTAGGGCAACCGATTTGTTCCTCATTTATCAGACTTTTAAAACGGACCCGAAACGTATTCTCGCGTGTGTCTCGTTGATAGGAGCGAGTTCCTCCGTCTCGCTTCCTTCTTCCTTCTCCTCTCTTCTCCTCTTCGTGCTTCTTTTTCAACTTTCAAGCATCGGCAGAAAAGGCGTCGCGAAACAAAAACGTTCGGTGTGTCCGTCTCCCACGCGTACTTCTCTCTGTCTTTCTCTCTCGTTCTCTTCAGGCCGAGCAAGCAATTTCTTTTCGGACAAAGCGCGTTCCAAACATCGCCCGGTACCACGAACGGTGATTCCTTGGAGCCTGTAAACAGCGTTCGAACCACCATCGAAAAAGGAAAAGGAGAAGGAAAGGGCTAAGCGTAAGTCAACGAACCGAGAAGCTTCCCTTTCTTATTTTCAATCTTCTCTTCTTCTCTCTCTCTCTCTCTCTCTCTTGTTTCTTCTCCCTCTCTCTCTCTCATTCTCTCTCTCATTCTCTCTCTTAAACCTTCGCAACGCACATCTCGACACGTCGAAGTATTATCGATGTACCATGCGCGTAGGCGTTGGAGAATCGATTATATTCCGTTTGCGACGAGCTCGCTCGTCAGATTGATTTTTGCTTGGGTGGCCGTTTCGTACACCGGTAAAGCGAGCCTCACGAATTCGTTAAAAAAAAAAGAGAGAGAGAAAACACGAGGAATATTTGTTTCCCAGGCAGCGGCCTCTCGTTTTTTCTTTCGGCTCAACAAATTAAAGCGTTCATAATTGAACGATCATTGATTGACGTTCGAACAAGCGATTTATAATTCGTGCATATTGAACGAACGCATGTCGGGCGTTGCGGGAAAACTCGAGGGCATTTATAAATAAATAAACCATGGTCCTGCGTTTACTTTTTTTCCAAATGACGTGGACCAGGACAGAAACAGTGTTTATAAATTCGAAATTGACGCAAAAAGAACGATCAGAGGGAATAATAATACCGTTCGATTGTTTTACGCTAAACGTGGAAAAATTGCGCGAAAAATCAGCAGGTTATATCTCTTCGGCGAGGACGTATATACATATGTACCTACTTGTATTATACGTATACTCGAATATACAGAAATATATGTATTAATTGTGTACTTACATACATGTCGACAGATATATAAATGTGTATATATGTATGCGTATATCTATATACAGTGGGACGGTGGTCGTAATAGTCGTGAACGGTGGTTGGTACCATCTGCGTATAACATCTGTATATAGCGCGTGCTAGGCAAATAGAAAAAACGCGATAACGTCGAATAGAAGAACGTAGTACATATATGCATACATAGTACTAGTACCACCAGGTATAGGTAGGCAGAAGGGATCGCGAGAGAGGCTCGATACGAAAGGAAATGATTGATCGTACCTCGACGGGGTTCGTGAATTCAATGAAATTGAATGCCAGCTTCGAAGCCGACTCGACTCCCTCTACGAAGTTCATTGACTCTATTGTCGAGCACTTTCGAATGTCATCCGTTATAAATGGAAATATTATATGTTTGAGCATACTTCTCTTTACGCGGGCAACCCCTTTTGACGAAGATATTATCTACCAGCCGTTTATATACGAAAGAACGAGGAGAAGGGCATAATTGCGAATTCAGAGAACCGTGGAGAAGCGGCGAGCACGTTCCACGCTAAAGATTTGCGCGCATCGTTATTCGAGAGTCTCGAAAGATAAATTCCTTCTACGATCGAATTCACCGAGTCCGAGTGCGGGAGTTTGAAAAGTGAAAAAAGGAAGAAATTTGTGCGACGACTTTTTTGCGGTACCGCTCTCGCCGAGACTAGCTTCTTCTCGTTAATCCACTTGTGGTAGTATTTCCGGCGCAACTACGTGGAATCCCGAAGATCCCTCTTCTACTCTTCCCGCTTTCCGAGTTTCAGACGAAAAGGCGATTTCCAGTTGAAATTCAGCGTAGATCGGAAGAAGAGGAAAGTTTGAAATCCGCGCGATAGCGATCGGCGGTTGACGTCGTTACCGCAGAAGTGTCGGAATAACGATCGTCTAGGGCCAAGCAGAATTTCAGGAACGCGAGCTGCGTTAATGAATTGCCCACTCCATTTGCCGGAACGCGCAACCCACGCCAAAATTACTTACGCTCGATCAGCGTTGTAACCTTCACCGTCGTGTCGCGGTGCGAGATACGAACGGTGTTGGAATTGCCGCTGTTCTCCTGCCGCTGGCTGCTTACGTCCTCGTCGTTGTCATCTCTCGTTTCCGACGCTCTTACCTCCTCTGTTATTCGCCATCCTCGTGTTTGCGAACTTTCCTCTTCGATGGCGAACACGGTCATTCGATCAACGTCGATAGCCTCTCTCGCGAGACGTAAGATTAATCGATGCGCCGTTATGTTGTCCTTTCTTGTAGGTATACTAGCTAAATTGTACACGTTTCTATTGTTCTTGAGAATTA
>JAIFRP010000003.1:998839-1018604 GCA_032403825.1 Odynerus spinipes | reverse complement strand
GTGTGTGAGAGAGAGAGAGAGAGAAGGGGTTGAGGGAAAGAGCGAGATAGAGAAAGAGCATCACGGACACGGAGGGGGAGAAAGCCGAGCTCGTAACGTAGAATCAAGATAATCCTACCTGTCCGTGGAAAGTGCCGGTGGATGCTCGTACGGTTACGAGGACGTAACAACGTGCTTGCTCTGTCGCGTTCGCTAATCCTCCTCTTCTATCTCGATGCATATATCATAACCCCGTAGCAAGGTGTCGCTTCCCTTGCTTCCCTCTCTCCATTTCTGTATTTCTTTTTTCCAACTCGAATCTTCTCCCTCCTCGACTTAATCAAGACGCGACAAGTACGTAGATCTCCGGGCGAGATCGCGACAAACTCGAAACTCCTGCGAAGCCTCTTCCAAAGATAGAGAAGCAGCTTGGCTTTATATTGGCGAATCAGAAGCAAAGTTCATGAGTCGTCGGCTACGTATGCGATGTTAAGAGCCAATCCGGAGGAAGATACCGGGCAGACGTCTTGCATGATTGATTACCGAGTTATCGGTATGCTTTGAGTACCTTCGAAGCGGGAAACGAGTTCGCGTGGGATGCAACAATCCGTTGGTATGTCGAGTCCAACGCTGCCTTTCGGAAAATCGCCTTTACCGAAGTAATTTCAACGTGGATATACGTCGGCGTTACGTCGAGTTGGACCGAGGCACGGATGCTGCGGCGACCAGAGCAGCCGAGAGGGATATTACCTGTGCAAATTCGACGAGTTAATGTTATCGAAGGATCAAAGATAAAATCGGTGAAATAGAACGGAAAACCGCGTAACGTTGTTTATTTCTAACAAACTAGACGCTCCGCTCGCTCTCACGCTCGAAGTGAAACTAAACGGGTCTCGCGTCGATAATAACACCGGGGTTCACGCTCGTGTGTTTGTTTATCTTTCTCTCTCTACGATCTTCCCGGGTGTATGTAGGAGAGGGGATTGAAACAATTTCGCGCGGACGCGATGATTGGACGATTTTTTCTCAACCAATTCGCTACAGGCCGTTCTACGTTTTGATACGATGATTATAAAATTCTATACGACCAATGCAGTCACGCCTACGTGACAGTGCTCGTATAACAGATATGTTTATTACTATTATACGTTATTCTATTGGATTATACGGCTACGAAATGTAGGATTATCACAGTTATGTAAAGCAGGACGGAAGTTACAGACGAACGTCCCGTTGAGTGCGAATTTCCTTCGATTCCCGCTTGAATAGAAGCCTCGAAACGGATAGTCCCTTTGACCTTTAACAAAACGATATCCTCTATCTTTTGGTAAAAGGAACACGTCCGAGAGAAGAGATTCCCATAAATAATCCTGAAGCGAGCAAATGACCGGTCCCATCGTCGCAGGGGGCCGCGAAGGCGTCGTCCTTCTGGTGTTAAATTTCGCCGATCCCGATGTCTATTTGTCTCCCGGCTCTCCTCCCATTCTCCATCTGCCAGGGACATCTCCGGGTATACGAAGGCGTACGATATATTATCATCTTTTATTAGGTGCTGCCGCAGCACCGTGTCAAACAAATCTGCTCGCGCGCCCAACGATCATCCGTTATAGACACCTACGTGCGCGCCTTCGGGTCAGCTGTTTTATTGGACGAGCTCGCGCTCACTCGAATCCGCTCCGCTCGGCTCGGCGCCGCCCGTGGGGAAGCACCCGCCGATCGTAAACTTCGGAACACGCGTTTCCAACCACCTTTCGCGATTTACAACGGCCGATTTTGCGTCCCAACTCGGGCGAGAGCGTGCGCGTGTACTTCGCGACTCTACCGCGAACCATGGAGAGATCGTGCTTTACGAAGGAGTACATAAAACGCGTCGAGTACGCGAGTTTATGACTCGAACGAAACGCTGACTAGCTCGCCAACCTTTTGTCGCGTAATTCGGAAGACGAAGCTGGTTGTGTTGTGTTGCGTTGTAAACAAAAAGAAAAAAAAATATATATATATAGGAGAGTCGACATCGAGTGGTATTCGACAAAGTTTCGTTCATATTGGTATTTCGTGTCACCTGCCACCACTCGGCATAATCTTGTACACTTCGCTCTGGTTATTCTATGCTTAGCGACACTCGACATCATTTTTCTACACTTCCCTTCGTCCATACGTGGTTCGATTATTTCTGTCCTTGGAAAGTGACGAATACAGCCTCGACGTATTTTCGATTAACGTCGAAAGGGGAACGTTTTTAACGGAACGACGTTAAGAGAGTTCCATTTCCGAACGACGAGATTAAACTCTATCGCTCTGTCGATCGATCGAGTCACCGTCTCTGCTCGGCGACATCCCTTTTGCGGTGCATCGCGATGCGCCGGATACTGTTTTGCCGTTGCATTGTTTCCTTTATCTTTGCTCTTTTGAATACACACGAAATAGTCCTCGCAAAGAGAGAGAGAGAGAGAGAGAGAGAGAGAGGACCACCACCGTCGCATCTATTGTTACATGAACGATTGTTCGCTGTCGTACGGAAACGTATGTACGTATGTACGAGCTCGGAGTTCGTCATTGCTTCTCTACCAGCTTTTCTATCTTCACCGATAAACGAGAAGGCGTAAATACATCGAAAGCATTCTAATCAAACACAAGCGGACTTAAATTTGATTAAGAACGAAAATCTTTTTACGAGAGAGGACATTTCTATTAGTTACACGTATGAATGGGAAAATTCGAATTAGCACATGTGCGTATCGTCCGTCGTTTCGAATTCTCGAACGAAATATGAAGGTCCGTTTAATCGATGAAACCGTTGAGCCGAACTGCCCTTCGGCCGTTAAAAGTCGTCACCCTTTTCATCCTCCTTTTACTCTCCCTCTCTCTCTCTATCTCTTTCTCTCCCTTTCTATCGCAATGTTCGATCGAATCCGAAAATCTCCGAGCGGCGGAGTCCGCTTCAGGTGTACGTGCGGCTTCAAAGCAGAGGCCGCTTTTGGCGAACTTTTTCTCCTGTTTCGCTCGCGAAAAAAGAGAAAGAGAAAGAGAGAAAGAGAGAAAGAGAGAGAGAGAGAGAGAGATCGAAAGGCACAGGAGGCGCGTTATATACATGCGAGAAGGCAAGGACGTAAGCGAGCGTGAGCACATCAAAGGCGGCGGCTTATTAAAAAGAACGAACGTGCCGGGTGGCTGCGTGGGAGGAGGAAAAAATGGGAGGGGGAGGAAAGAAGAGGGGTAGAACATAACGCACGTAAAACGCTCTTTTTCCTGCCGCTCGGAAGTACCAGTGGGCTGCTCTCTTTTTTTCTCATCCGGCTCTCGAATAAATTATAATTCGTACACGGTCCCCCGCGTCCGCCTAATCTATACCATCGTGTTGTTAGATAAGCCAAACGATGAGCTTTCTAGTTCTTTTTGATTTTTTGACCAAGGTTAAACGGGCTCGTGTTTATCCGCTTTTTCTTTGATTCTTTTTTCGGAGTGTCGCGTGTGCGTTATTCGAGCGTCACGTCAGTCTAACACAAGTCGTTGGTATCGATAGTAGTTTCATAACGTGCGTGCTGTAGCTTTGTGTTCTTTGTTACGATAAAATATATATATTATTTTCTCTTTACATCTATCTCTTCAAAGTAGGTACTAGCACACGTTTCACCTCTAGCTACGAGTTTCTATCTCGTCTCGCACATAAATTATCTTCCCGTGTCGTAACGAAGGTACGAGTCTTATCGTTCTACAAGGTGACGCCAAAAAATCGAACGGACTAGTACAATATATTTTCTACTAACTATCGCCTTAGGGTTGAGTGACAGCGAGAACTCGTAAGACGAGGTATCACCTATCGCGATGACCTTTTCTCTCGTTCATTTATCCACGTTCAACGTTATACCGTTCGTTCGTAGCAATTTTGTATATACGGGATGGAATACGTAAAATTATATCGAATCAAGCTAGACGTAAAAAGTAATGGAATATTTAATCTTTTTTTTTTAACGAATGCAATTTTCTACATCGATGTAAACGTCGGCCACTTACCGAAGGGGGAACGGAGGCAAGATTAAATTTTTCTCCTCGTTTTACCTTCTCTCGTCTTTCCGCGTCCCATGTCGCCCCTACCTTTGCTAATTCTACCACCCTACGAAGCTTAATTAAGGCATCGATGCCTTCATCGCGCAAGGGTAAACCAATTTCGCGCGATATAGTCACGGAAGACTTACCTCGACAACTGCGGACTAATTTCTCTCGAGGAGCTTGTGTATAGCACGGAACGTCCGGGTATTCCTTCTCTTTGTCTCTCTCTCTCTCTCTCTCGCTCTCTCCTCTCCCTATTCGTTAATAGCTAACTGAAGTGCGGCTAGATCGAGAATTATGTCTGGAGACGCGGCTGCGATGCTGGTGCCGGAATAGAGACGGGTACTAGAGTGAAAGGGGCTAGGGGTTACGCCGATGCTTTCAAAGCTCGCGACGTCCCTTGAGATTTAGAGATACTACGAGCTCGAGACTTGAAAAAGACGAGGAGAAAAGTGTATAAGCCAGCTAGCTCCGTGTGTACAGTAAGAACGTGTGCTAATAAGAGAATAAACCAAATTTGTTTGCTCATACATTAATGTACAAGTAGAAATTCATTTGCATGGAAAGTAAACGAAAGCACGAGCTTAACGAATAGTCAAGGATTTATAAAATGGCGCATTTTGGAAAAAAATGGCGAGTTTATAAAAATTATTATCTTTATATTCTACCTTGGACGAGCGGAACGAGGAGCCGGATCATTCGGGATGAATTCTACGTTTATTTTACGACGAAAGAGAGGAGAAAGTCGGAGAAAGAGATAAAGCGAATGAACGCTGATACGACTATAATAATGAAAAGAGAAATAATGGAAAAGAGGGAATACTTGCTCGTATAACCTAGAGCCATATCGCGTATGGTGTTTCCGAGAGATAAGAAAAGAACGTATTTCGTAACAGCGAGACAGCCGGAGCCCTGGAGGGTTAAAGAAGTCGGAAAAGAAAACGAATAGGCAGCAGGTAAAGGGTGAATAATGGTATGTAGACTGCACTTGCTAGAATGGATCCCAAGTTTAACCGCGGAGTAAGCATTTATAATGGAGGAGGTGGCTTGGGCACTGGTAACGGAGCAGCGCAACTCAAAAAGACTTTTGTGAGAAATCGCGAAGGAGCGAGGAGTGCCGAGAGTAACGCGAGATAAGGAAGAAAGAATGCCTCTGCTGGTAAACGTTTCCTTTTACTTCTTATATTAGTCCGTTAGGGAAGCTTGACTCACATTGGACAGCCGAGATGAGGTGTCATTGTTAAATTTCAAAAGAACGTTGAAATCGCCCGTTTTCGATCAGAACGCCCCGTTATTTGAGCGCGACTGAAATCAAATCGATCGACGGTGTTAAAATATAGTAAAAAACAAAAAAAAATCGATAGTTCTCAGTTTATTCCGCAATCTAAAAAATATATGAAAAATCGGCTAAGAATTCCCATCAAGCTGCGTCGTCCTTCGGAGAGTTTACTCCGTAGGAAATATTACGTCAGGCATTCGCATAAAACTCTCCCGCTTTCGAGCAAGTTGTAGTCACTTTTTAAAAGTAACGATTTGCATAGACCGACGAAGGGTGAATCCTTCGTCTTTGTCGCGAACATTCTGCGACCGTAGCCAGCGTGCTTTTCCGCGTCTGAAGAAATGCGCACGGACATATGAAAATTGCAGAAAAATGTACTGCGGCTGAACACCGGGGGTATTACATATTTTATCCTATATCTCGAGCTTACGCGACCTGTAAAATCAGCAGAAATATGCGCGAATCCGGCAGCCATTTTCCCCACCCACTACCGACAACAGCAAAAAATGTGTAAACGAATGGTCGATATCCAATCGGTCGATGCGTTGGCGTCCGTAGGTACGCGAGAACCCCCGGTGCTTTTTTCCGAGTAGCCCGTCGTTAAATCGGATATATCGTCGTACAATTTGTCAAAATATTGACTCTCGTCGCGAGTCAAGATTTATGTCTCCGCACCTACGGGAGGGAAAAGCGAACGATCGCAAATTTCGCGGAGATTTTCTCGTCGACGGAAGGAATTTTTTGGGGGAAAGGGTGACGAGAGGGAGGAGAAGAAGGGAAAAGGGTCGCGTGCTCGATCCAATAACAGGACGGACTAATGGTAACCCCGAGATTTACTGCGAGATGAGAGTAGAGAAAAGGGTAAGGGTTGGAGAAGGTGCGATATACCGGCAAAATGGCGTTAGACGTTACGGAAGGATGGTGTGGAAAGGAGAGAAACGAAAGGTGCGAGAAAGACGAAGAAGGATGGCGCGAAGAGAAAAGGGAGAACTATCCGTGCGTATCCAGACGCCTTCTAGCAGCCCGGCCACGATGTGTGGGATGTCGAGGGAGCATAATACAAGCGACAAGAAAGCCATACCTTCCGCGTCGTACAATTAAGCTCGACCGTAAAACGAACGTTTGTCGAGCGTTTCTCCGCACGCACGTCTCGTGCCGAGAATCGTTCTCCCTCCTGCTACCTGTAACGCGTCTTATCGCAAATAATTGCTTCATTAGGCTGCCACCTTCGGAACTCTCTTAATAAGTAATCGAAACGAATCGCGTATAGACTGCTTCTGGATTTTTTTCTTTTTCGTCGAGCTACCGTGTAATCTATGTAATCCATAGCTGAATATAGATAGAGTAGCTTTCGCGAAAAGAAGAGACGTAACAGCGAGTGGAAGTAGGGCGCTTCTTCTCTCTCTCTCCCTCTCTTTATCTCTCCTCCTCCTCCTCCTCCTCCTTCTCTCTCTCTTTACAAGGAAGCGCAGAGCGGAGAAAATTCCAGGTCATGGTCTTGGCAAAATCGCTCCGAGAGAAAATTCGTGGAAGATGAGATCGAAGGGTATGAAGTCGGCTTTACTGTACAACGTAAATACTATCACCGATGGAATTGAATCGGTTCTTTCACGAAAGCGCGTTTCATCCATGCCGTTATAGGGATTTTCGAAATATGCAAAGTATACCTAGGAAAAAATTGTTTGTTAGCATTTTTGCGACTCTTTATTTTTTTGTTGCCCTTATCCATCTGCCATCTTTCTTTCTATTACCTGGATCTCTCTCATTTCGTTCTTTCTCTCTTTTTCAATCTATTTTATCTCATCCCTGTCATTTCTCGTCGTAGCCTCGGCACAAGCATTGAACGAGCGATCGGAGAATGGAGGCTAATACGATCGATCGACGCGCAATTAATTCGCGACAAAGGTTCGACAAGATTAATCGTAGTTTGTAGATAGACAATAAATCCGATCGATCCTGGCGGGAAACAGTCGTGTTATATCGATCGACGCGACGGCTTCGAAGGTTTACAAACGGCCCTCTGTTCTCTCGCGAGCATGATACGATCGTTATGTGTTCGTTAGAGTTAATTTATGTATTTATTCAAAAAGCGGTGGGTATTGAATAAATAGTCGATAATGAAAGTTCATTGTGATATATGCCAGCAGCGATGGACACTGCTAGCGTATCGTCACCCTTCGTGCAAATATTTGCACATACTTTTCGACGTATCACTTTACCGTACAACTCCCTCTCCCTCTCTCTCTTTCTCTCTCTCATCCCTTTTACTGGACGGATGTTGGATTCGTAAGCGCGATCACGAGCGATATTTATTAAATTACCTAAAACGACCTTTCACGACATTACGCGATCGGGCAAACTCGAACAATTCAAATAAATCGAACTTCTTCAATAATTCACTTCTCTCGTAATTACGCGAAACGACTTTCCGGTTTGGATTATAATGCGAGGCTGTGAGTTCGAGTGGCAGGTGGAAGTTGCCACTTGTTTCTCTCGTACGATTCATTGAAACGATGTACCTACGAGACCAAACCTTTTATCTCATTGTATTAGATAACTTTCAAGACACTCAATATATTTTGACTACTATAATATACTTAACACGTTGTAGGTCTAGTCATATGTTACCAAGAGACTACGATTCGATTGACTCGATGTAAATTTAGTCCTGACAGCTTTTATGTACATACATCTATTTGAATAATGACTTTCTTGACTAACGTTAGGTCGTGACTTTAAAATATGACTGTCCTGCCCCTACGTTTAGTTGCGAGTTTCAATTATGACCGACTCTCCGGAGAACGATTCCTCCGTAAGGAAACGAATCTTCCCTCTCCATCTGAAAAGGAGCGAGAATAATTTTAACGGCAGACTAGCACCCTGCCTTTTGTTACGAAACTTCCACTTTTAATCTGGATTAAATGATTTGCTACGTCGACGACGTACCAGCACATTCAGCGGGGAATGTTCGTTCGTATCACTCGGACGCACGATATTAATCGTTTTCATGCTATTCAACTCTCCGTTTAATCCACCCTCTTATTCCAAGAGCGTCCTTATATCCGTTCTATATCCGGACGCGGTCGCGATAATAATAACAACGCTGATAATGAGGCCGAGGGCGAGGATACGCTTTTGGAATTGTATGTTGCCGTCGATCCACCGCAGCACCAATCAAGATTCTTACACGGCTACGACCGTATACACGTACTATCTAAGTACGAGGGACATTCCAATCAGGACATAACGGATTTGCCGATAGAATCTGCGAGCGATCCGGTAGTTTACCTACTCGTCGCCACGATTATACGTACAAACCGTGGAGGAACGCAAGCTAAATTGGATTTCGGTCTGGGATCGATGGTGCGCATCCGTGCCAACATAATTAGGTTTTCCGAACGCGCCATGTGGATTACGCGTCGAGATATATCCGCCTAGCGGATTTCATATTTTCCACGCGACGTCTACGCTACACAATGATTTCTTGTTAATTAGTATGTAGCGTAGCGTTTATCGAAGCTCAGACGACATAATGCTTCCCTTCCTCCTCGTAAACTTCGAATTCTCGACCACGATCGATACGCAACTCGATTACGCGTCGAGAGCCTCGATCGAATTTTAAGTGGAACTTCGAATTCGAGTGGGAACTTTGCGACGAGCGTATCGAGCCGTGTTGAAGTGCCAAGTTTCCTACCACTCTCGATAACGTGTTATACTTTGCCTTACGCACGACTCGTTGAATAGTTCGCGACTCTTTGCTTGGCCGCTGTTCTCGTTGAAAGTATAGGGGGAGAAGGAAGTGTCGCTAAGAGTTGGAAAGGAGGAGGGAATCGTCGAGGAATGTTTTTACCTGTGGTGCGAAAGAACTCTGTTGAAAGCCTCGCGATTTCCGAATCTCGATCCCGTCGAGTTCGTCCAAATGTGCAGAAAATATGGAGCAGTCCCTTTCCCTCGAATCCGATTTCTCGCTCGACGTCGTCCGTTGCTCGTAGTGTCTGAAATTTTAATAATAATCCGCGTTAATGGGTTTTTTATTGCACGCCGTAATTTTCGTGGACGATAATCCCTTCCGCAAATAGAAGTGCAAGGAAAATTCACCGGGCCTCGTCCCATTAAAAACGCCCGAAAGGACTGAAAAGTTAATTGTAATCACGCCGGCACATTTTACGACACGCGGGAATATCTAAATGTTGCAATCGCGTGGGATAGGTACGCGAGGACACCTGCCGCGGCAATATTCGGAAAAAATCATGCAAATGGCTCCGAGCATCCTTATTTAACGCGACTAACTATGCAACCGGTGATATTGCGTGCGGCTCTAGGAAAAAATCTTGATTATCATTCCGGCAAGAGGAAGGCGACCAACCGGAGATAATCGCGGACGAAACGTGGGGAACTTGAACGTTTATGTAGAAAATTCGCGTTGGAGATATTAGTCGGGACGTGCACCCGAATGTTTTTATTAAAAATAAGAAAATTAAAGTCACTCGGTGCGACGTCGAACAAGAGTAACGAAATAATAAGATTTCACGATCGAACATTTGTTTCTCGAGAAACCGAAGCATCCGCAACGGTTACTCGATCTTCTGTATATCGAAATGTCGAGATTACATGACATACGTAACGTATAGAACCACGAAGGTACGTCCCACGTAGGTACATACATACATACATACCTATATAATCTCCAGCTCGTGCACTCGGAGATACAAAGAGGGAAAGAAAAGAGAAAATAAATTCGTGGTGCCGACGGCGGCCGACGTTTCAATATTACGTACGTAAAGTGCAACCAAGATTGGATGGAACGAACGAAACAACGCGTTTCTTTTTGCCCGGTGCATTAACGCGCCTTTCGAATATTCGTCTCGCACGGCAAAGAGACGTACTAATACAAATTCCGCCTCCGCGTCTTCATCATTTTCGAAATAATCCCTTCATTTTTCTACACTCGAACGATTCACCTTGATATTATAATCATTCGAAATATCCTCTCCGCGTTTGGAATAAGAATAAAGGGACAGTGATTACGAGCGTAATTCCTACTTTCCGTGACTAAATAAAAAGCTACTTTTTCTACCTCCATTATCTACACTCTACAATAAGAACAGTCGCCGTTGTTTGCCTCCAAGCGACAACTCCGAGGGATGAACATTTCTTCTCTTTTTCTTTTCTTTAAGCAATGCAAATACGCCGAGTACTCGAATCTGTAAAAGATTTAAACGAGCTAAACACTGGCCCTTTATTTTAAGCTTAACAATAAGTAAGTTTCATCCAAGAAGCTTGTCGATACGTAAATTTCATTAATAAATAAAGAACTTAGCTACGAAAAAGTGAATTAATCATCGGCGAGATTTAAAAGAGTATTGTTCACTCTTTCGAAACGATCTATTAGCATAAACGAGGGGACACTCCTACCTTTTAACGTCTCCTCATATTTATTACTTTACACGGTTATAACAGTTGGAGGAAGGAATATTCTTTCCACGTGCCGGATCGAGCCCTTGTTCAAAGTTATTTAAATATTTGAATTTTGTTTTTTAACCCGTCTGTCTTCGGTGCCAGAAGCTTCGTAAAAAGAAGGCAGTGGAGGTGGTCGCTGACGTTCGTCGTCCTAGTCGAACGCAATACTATTGTTACACTTTACGATTTTCAGAGGTTGAAAGAAGGCAAAGGCGCAAATGGAAATGCACGACATACATATCCGAGGCGGTCTATTGTCCCCAAGGCACTTCGTTCACGTGTTACGTCAACAGCCGCCCTTTTCGATGGCCTTTTTCAATGGCCTAAACAATCGAACACTTCGCCGATGTGGTGTCAGTCGCCTATCGCGTTCGAACCTGCAGCTCTCCTTCCCTCTCTTTTTACCTCACCCTTTCGCTTTTTTGTCCATTCATCCGACGAAAAAACACGAATGCAAACGAGCGGGATCGTCGACGATTTTTCCCTTCTATCGCTTTTCGCAAGCACGCGATTCGTATTTCCTGATCCATACGTTGCACGCGTTCGCTTTCGTGTAAATTTCGAAAATGTGTTCTCTCGAAGCAAGGACGAGCCAAAAAAAAACAAGCGAAACCATGCGGAAGGACGTGACTCGGTAAAACATGCGTAATCGAAGCGGTTCGATGTTTGCGACGCTCTTTGATCGAGGTACTCGTTCGAGCTGCCATTTTACCTCGATTTACACTTATTACTACCGTAAATTACGGGATTTATTTCTCCCTCTTCTCGGACAGCGCCGAGTATTTCCTGATCGTGCCAACCGATTACGGAACATCGCGTGTAATCGTTATAACGAGTGGCCACGATTAAGAGAGTTACGAGAGTCGAGCGTTAAAAAAATACGTTTTGCGAAACGATCGAGCACCGATCGATGCAACGATCACGCGATTCCACTTTTTCGACGCTTTTTTCTACTCGATCGTCGATCCCCCCTATCGAATTTTATCCCAACGTTCGCGGCGAACCGTTCAATTTCTTTTCCAACGTTTTGCTCGAGAGGATCGATACGCCAGCTTCAATGGATTTATCGTACTTGATTAGACGGCGAGGCTTCAAGTAGGGACGTCGAATGCTCGAAACGGATGTCCAATGAACAGGAACGATTATCGCTTGACATTGTACTTTCTCGTATGCCCGTATTTATCGCTACAGGCTCGATGGATAGAGGCAATAGCTTGGAAATATCGGGCTGTCCTGATCGTCGTGATAAAAGCTCGCGATGGAGATTCGCGACGAAATCTGTGCGAGATCTTTTTTACAAAGTTAATTAGAAAATATCGAAAGGGGGAAGGGGAGAGAACTCGAGTCTTTTGAAAATATAAGAATTTATTTTTAAACGAATTCTTTATACGTTTCTTTCCTTCGTCGCTGAAAACGCGAAAATTTTACGCTTCGTGGTACGAAGTGTGTCGTCCATCAGCGTCGATGCTCTTCTTCAATTAACCAAATCTAATTGGTCGCGTTAACGGCGTGTTCGATACAAGAACGGTGTTGAAACGTTCGACGAGGCCATACGAGGAATACCCGTCACGCTAACGAAATATTCTCATTTCATTGACCCGTATTCATACGTCACGTTGACGTTAGATGCATCTGTTTGACTTCGCGTCATACGTCATTCCATCCACGAGCATGATTTCGCTTTAAATAATAGACAGAGTCAGGAAACTGTGACACTTCGCCAAGTGTGCTCGAAGTATCTCTCGTCAACTATGCATGTGAACTAATCCCCATAGATTTGCATTCGAATTTCTAAAGGTGGCCCACTTTATAGTACACAACGTTCGTTCTATTTAAACGTGTGTCGTTTAAAAAGAAAATGCATTACTTAAAATAATAAAAAAAAGGGCGCGTTCTATTTACGGTAAATCGTGACGCCACAAATCCCTTGAAAATGGGTGGAAAAAATCGAGGCTAGTCTCGGAGAACCGAACCGGTGAACCGGAAGTTAGCGAGAAAGAGAGAGAGAGAAAGGGAGGGAGAGGGAGAGAGAGAAAGAGACAATCCGATTAAGCTTTGTGACTCTTCGTTGAATTATCTGTTTGCGGAGATGCTCATGGGGGTGGAGCAGGTGAAGGGATCGATACTTTTAGTTACGCCATAAAAAGCACGGATTTTGGCTTAAGCGCATTTCGACGGAACTGCGATAGTTCGGATCAAACTTCGTTTAAAGTTTAAACCACTATCGTCGAGATCGTTCCTAAGTACACTGGGCATCGAACTTGGAGAAGGAGACGAAGAAGACGGCACGTTTGCTCGTTTAACTCGACATCGGAAAATCGAATGACTTTTTTAACATCAAACTTTCATTTTCACGGTCGAAGAATTAAAAGAATTGTGTCGTTCGATTCTCGTTCTTGCTCCACCGGGACTCACTCGAAGTCGTTACGATTTTCTTCTCGATACGTTCAACGTCGTTCGAGTATCGATAATTGGAGTCAGTTTAGTTCCTATCAATGTCATTTTTATTACGTTCCGTCGAGGTACTTTCTTCGAGAGTCCTCGCGATGTCAAAGGTAGAAACTGTTTAAGTGAATTGACAAAGGAAGGATACGATAAATGAGGTTAAGTTTCTAATTTACGATTCGAGTTCCTTTCTTGCCTTACGTTCCACTTGCCAGATCGATTTCTATCTTAATTTCCAGGTCGCTAAATTTTCCGCTCGTCTCATCTCGATCTTAATGAATATTCCTCCATTTCCTATGTTAGAGACGATAAAATAAATAGATTCATTAAAAGTGCACGAATTAACGGGTTTGAAACGGTAACGTGAGCCGCGAGCTCGGTCCCGTTCCTTTCAATCTCGACTTTATTACGGAAATTGATATTTTACACCTTTCCGCTGCGATAGATGAAACAAAATCTCGTAAACGCGTAAAAATTGGTCGTAACAATAGGGATCAAATCGCATTGGAAAAAGTTTATCGATTTTGTGTATTTTTTGATACAGTGAGCGAGAGAGTTTATGAGAGAGAGAGAGAGAAATAGAGAGAGAGAGAGAGGACGAATAGCAACATTTTACATCCCCATGAGACTCTCGTGTCCTTCCTTTTTACCTCCATACCAGAGAAAATTGAATACAGACCCCCGTAGGCTCTCGGACGACAAAAACGCAGTACGAATTTCGTTGTGAAGCGTCCTCGAAGCGAAAACGGTAGTTCCCTAACATTCTGGGAATTTACTTCGGCTCTCGTACAATGAAATTCATTGTATGCATTGTATCACGATGTTCCATTCGCGCTCCTCCCTCTCCTTCAGCATCCTCCTCTTCCTCCTTCTCCTCCTCCTCTACCTCTTGCTCTCCTCGACACAATGGCTTGTGTACGTTGGTCGTTTGCTATGGTCAGCAACGGCAACGGCAACGGCAACAACAGCCGATTTCGTGCGCGACATCATTTCTCGATTACGTTTGCTGGATGCACCAGCGGTGAATCGCGTGGCATAGAATACGCCGTGGAAGGGACGACAGTCAGCACCGATTTCCTAAGTGCCTAATCGCGTATAATAGCTCGCTCGCGAGCATTGCCACGTCGAGCTCGTCGCGTGCCACTTACAATTAGAGAAACACGTATGATCGTCGCGCGAACGACGTGACACGGCTCGCGCGCTCATCCGTTCTGAAAAGTGGCCCGATTGAGATAATTTATGAGTGCGTGCGGCTCGAATCGTACGTCGCGCGCTGACGCGTTCGAATATTACGTTAAACGTCACGTTAGGATGTTATCTTGTCGAGCGGACGATTATCGTCGGGGAGAACGACGGAGATTGGCGAATTTGCCGACTCTGTGGAATTTACGATGAATAATGGCTCTTTGATCTTTGAATATTGAAAATGTGGGTTCTTGGAGAACTTTTTCTTTTTTTTTTCAATCATAGAAAAGCGTAACCGTTTGCGGTAACAAGCGTTCTTTCCTTTATCGTCGAGACGAAGCATACTGCGAGAGAAGGAGCAAGGTTAGCGGTCAGTGGTTACCACCATCAAAATGGCACACGTGTACAAAAGTTTCGCGGCACGACCGACCGTGCGACATTCTCTTCTCTCCTTTTACTCCGTTTCGTGCTTCCTTCTCTCGTTCTCTCCTTCTTTCTCTCCTTCCTCGTCGTCCTCGTCCTTTTCCATGCATCGCGGCCTGGCACGCGAAGGCTATTTCGCGACGTGTCACGAGTCATTAGAAGGCTACTCGTCGACATCTCGAGCTTGCCGCTCGTTGGGCCACCGTTTATGTAAAGGGTGTTCCGAAATTGACTCTGTCCTCCTCCCGCAACGACCGCGAGGTGGAAAACGGTATTTGTGTTTCGGTATAACGACAGTTGTAGGTAGATGCGTTCGTGCTCCGCCTCGACCATTTTATCTTGCCCATTGTTCCATTACGCTTTATGTACCGTAATGAACCGCCAACGTGGGCAGTGCCCGCCGCTATACGCCGGGAAACTTTATGATACAAAAATGTGCCAAGTATTAATCATAATTACCTACGTACTTCCAAGATCGCTTTTTTTGCGAACTTTTTTAAATGGCTCAATCATCGTAAAGTTAGAATCTTTATGGTTATTCCGAATTAGAAATTTACTTGCAAATCTTGAGAAGACGATAAATTTAAGTTCTTGCTAGATGTCAAACTCGGAATGGCCTTTAATTATTTTCGAAGTATTGTCCGGTAGGTCGGTAATAATTGGTCAGTATCATCGACACGCAGTCTAAACACAACTTTCGCTAAAATAAAATCGCTGTCCATGCAGGCCGGATATTGGAATTGTTAAAATAAACTCATCCAACCACACTGTACTTATATAGGACCGCAGAGGGATAATCCTGACTGCGTCTTGAATAACTTTTGACTAATTTAACACTTTGTAGATATACATAAAAGTTCATACAAAAAGACATATTGAAATTCCATCCTACCTTGCTTTTTTAAACAAGAAAAGAGCATTAACGTTTTAAAAGTTTCAACACTCAAGATTTCGATCGATATTCAAAGCGATTCAGAGTCATTACTATCCCATTACGGATCACGGTACAATGAGCGAATATAGACTATGTAAAATGAAGGACAAAGTCTTGAAAAATCTTCGGAGAAAGAAAATATCGCACGTAGAATTTCGATGCGGTTCGAGAAAAAAAAATGTGTTTGCTCGGTATTTTGCTATATTCACTCCGGAGCACCCTTTATATCGAATGGAATACGCATCCGTCGCGGAACGTCGTGGTGGCGCCCAGCCAGAAATGCCTGATGAGTACTCCTAACGTGGCGGACATATTTTTAACGTGCCTCTCTTCCACTCCCTTCTTCTTCGGAGCCGAGACTGGCCGCGACCGAACGCGCAAGCCTGACAGGTTTACCACGCAAAGCGAAGGAACATCGGGGTCTTAACGTTCTCGCTTGGCTCGTTCCACTCTCGCCTCTTCGACTCGACATTGACATCCGTACTTCACGCTACTCTTTCGCGTATGTACTTATAGAACGTCTCAATCGAACGTTATATCTTTTCAACCTGTGCCCCCCTTTCTCTCTCACTCTTTCTAACTTATACCCGTCAAAATAGGAACGAACAATGAACTTGCAAATTTTCGTGTAGTATTGTTACGAGTAGAACGGTTCGAGCATGGATCCACGACTCGTTTCACCGTCTCATCGTCTCTGCTGCGAAACGCTCGCGTTACGTTTTCGTCGACGATAAAAAGGACAGACGTGATAAAAAAAACAAAGTGGGATAGAGAAAACAATGCTGAGAAATTAATTAAAAACTTCTTCGCTGTTTCCCGTGCACGGATGTCACTCTGAAGGGGTATTAATCACCAACTTGTTTTCTAGAGAACAACCCTTCTCACGTCGTTATATAAAGCGCGTGACAGTTTTCGCATCTGACAAAAAATGGCACGACTCTCTCTCTCTCTCTCCCTCTCTTTCTTCCCCTCCCACTCTGTGTTTTTCTCTCACTCTGGCTATGCTGGAAGGGACAATAAAAGAGAAGTCGGTGCCGGTTTTGACGGCAGTTCAAAAAAGTTCAACCAACGTGCACGAGTTCACAGCACTCTGCTGAATTATCTCCGTGGTTTTCCCGAACGCGTGATTTTTTTCTTCCCGCATTCGAAATCGGAGAAAGAGATGATCGCGTGGATCGAAACGATCTTAAACTTATACCCCCGTGGCACTTGGCGAGTCCGATAATTCAAACAAGTTCGATTCTCGAGCTTCGTTGTTTCCACTTGGTACCAGCGATCGGAATCGTTCTCGAAGTTCGTTTCCGCGAACGAGAGAAGATTCGAAATTCGAGTTGTTAGGATTTCGGAAGTTGGCCTCTTCCGTTAAATTAAACAGTTACGTAACGTTTAACGTTTAACGTTTGCGATCTTGCGACTGGTTCGTCCGGACAATTGCAGATGCGAAAGTTTCAAGACAAAGACGAACTTCGAGATGTTTCATTTTTTGAATATCTCGTTCTTCCAACAAAGTTACGAAATTAATTCAATCTTCTTTCAAATTTTGATAATCGTCTTCCAGAAAATGGAGGAATCTTAAATTCCGGAATCGTCATTTTCCTCTTTCGCTCTTCCTTTTCCTTCAAATATCGGAACATGTCGCAAAGTAGATAAGCATACAAAGCACGACGCGATAAAGATCGACATTGTACCGGAGAACTATTAGAACGGCTCGTTATCTCCCTCTATGTCTTTCTCTCTCTCTCTCTCTCTCTTGCTATCTCCACCGGGGTCTTTCTTCCTCTACCGTTTGTTTGCAAATTCGGAAGTTGTCTGAAAATTCGTTTCAATTACGAGAACTAGGATAGCAAGTTGTTATCACGGAAATGAAAAGTTTATTCTGGTTATTCAGCGAAGTAGGTTCAAAATGGCGCGGCCCGAAGGATGAGAAGGATTGTCCGCTGCAATAACTTTCTCATTATTTCACGACAGGCACCTTCTAAATTGCTTAAAGGTTACCGTTACCGCGGCTTCTCTCATTAACCGAGCTACACGCTAACTCATCTTCTTGAACTTGTCATGCTCCGGGAGAGAAACTTCGCGACGTCTTATTGAGTTATTAATGGCTCGAATCTGTCGGCGGTTTGGCCCGGAAGTCCGCGGTAGCTCGTACTGAAAGAGAGACACTCGAGATCTCGTTTCGTGTTATAATACGCTCGACGTTAATCGTGATAAAAAGGGCAAATCAGGTTCCATCGAGAGAGACAGAAAGAGAGAAGGGAAGGAGAAAACGACGAGAGAGAGAGAGAGAGAGAGAGAGAGACGAGATGCCCATGTATCAATGGACGGTCGATTAATTCGAATAATTGAAAAGATCGAAAAGAAAATCGAATCCCACCGACCTCCCCCGGAGGGCTTTTAATCCAGATGAATTTCTTCGATTCGCGTATTTCATTTCGTATCCCCGGGGAATCGACGAATCTCGCAGACCTCCCGTTAATTTTATAGAAGCGCCTTCTGGACGTTGAGAGAAGTTCTGCGGAGACGGTGTTAAAATACCTGGCCATTAACCGGTCCCACGTTAACTTGCCTTCCGTTGGCCGCTGTAAACCGCGAAAGACGGGAAGAGGGGTGAGAAAGAGAGAGAGGAAGGGAGAGAGAGAGAGAGAGAGGGAGGGAGGAACTCAGCCTTAGCTATACTCCCTACGCTCGCACACAATGCCAAACCACAGGCGGGCGGTCTACGCGTGGATATTCCATCGACTTGCCCGTGGTCGCCTTACCGCATACATCCCTTTCCCCTTCTCTCTTCCCTCGACCCCTCCCCACTCATTCTCCGTAATAAGCGCATCCACCCATGCATTCGTTCGTTCCTCTCTAAAACTCGAGAAACCGAGACGAAACTCTGGTCAGACGCATAAATATTGTCTCTTCTCTTCATCCTTTCACCTTCCCATTCTCTCTTTCTCTTTCTCCATCTCGCATGTGGCATCCATTCGTATATTCGGTCTCTCCCTTCTCAGCGTGTAACTTCACACCTCGTATCATTCATACCTCCCACTCTGGTCGTTCCACTCAACGTAACCTCGTACTCTTCCATCTTTAACTCCATCTCTCTGTCTCTCTCCCCCCTCTTCTCTCTTTTTCTCTTTTTCTACATAACGATTACGATCTCCGTCGATTTCGAGCCTTCTCTCTTCCACACCTTTCCTCCTCCTCCTCCTCCTCCTCCTCCTCCTGAATTACATTTTTTCCTCTCCTATCGCCTCGACTTTAACGACCGACAGAAACGATCTGTTTCGGAGTTTCCAAATGGGATGCCTCTAATTGGGCCGTGTACCATTAGGAAAGACGGTGAACGTTCAAAGCGTTCACGTGGGTGAGAAGAGAACCGAGGAAGAGTGGAACGAACGAAATCAAGTAGGGACGACTTTTTTCTGGCGGAAAAAGACCGCGCAGCAACAAGTAAAGGAATACCAAAAGCGAGAGGGAGGGGGGAAAGGGGGAGGAAGACGCTAAAATTCGATGTGCTATAGTGGAATACAACCTTATGGCACAGAGCAAAACGATAATGCGATCCGCTATGGTCGTTTCGCGCGTGTTGTACGCGAAAGCTTTTGGAATCGTTGAATCGGAGTAAACAGATCGAATCGAACGTGACGACGTGGTTTCCTCTTTTTCGCTAGCTTACGTTAGAACGATCGTAAGTACGACGAACGCATAACATTTTCCTAACCTGACGGCATTGTAGTCGCGAAATAAAGAAATATGCGGTACTTGTAAAAGGCAATGTAGGTATCGCCTGAAAGGTACCTACATCTTTCTTAAAGAAGACGCCTCGCTCGCGTATAAAAGGAAATGTCGACTCCTTACCTCCAGGGAGAACAGTAAATACTGAAAAGCTTTTACCGAG
Source organism: Odynerus spinipes (assembly GCA_032403825.1). NCBI lineage: Eukaryota > Metazoa > Arthropoda > Insecta > Hymenoptera > Vespidae > Odynerus > Odynerus spinipes. The sequence goes on along the minus strand of JAIFRP010000003.1, from coordinate 998,960 downwards.
ATTAGAAGTTTATGAATTTGCAGGTACGTATCATGGGGCCTTCCAGTTCTCTCTCTCTCTCTCTCTCTCTCTTTCTCTCCCCCCTGCTTTCTCTTTGTTAAAATTTTCTAGAAAAATCTTG
>JAIFRP010000003.1:983927-995699 GCA_032403825.1 Odynerus spinipes | reverse complement strand
CTCTCTCTCTCTCTCTCTCTTTGTTTTTATCTGTTTCTTTCTCTCACGTACGTACGTCAGGACAGTAGCAGGATCGCCAGCACGATCACGGCAAAGCCTGCGGATCGACTACGCCTTCCTTCGCGCATACCCGGCGGTCTGGTTCGTCCGCACTGGTATTCATCCTGTGTACGACAAGTATGATTTAAAGGGGAGGACCTACGGGACTACCGCTGCACGGAAAAGAGACGACAGAGAAGAAAAGAGGGAGCAAGGAAGATCAATCTCCCGTGCAATCCTCTTAGACGATGCACGATCACTCCCAAAGTAGAGTGATAGTAGCAAATTGTTGGCAAATGTAACGTGGAATGGAGAGCGAACTAAAAAATGATCTAGAGGAAGTAAATAATAGTCGAGAAGCGAATACTCGACTGATCGTATAACACAACGAAATATCCCGAAGTAAAAAGCCGTTTATAAATAATCCCAGATCGTTAGTTTTGATTGATAAAGAGATATAGCGCTACGCCAATAACCGGTAGCTTTGAAAACCATAATTTACTCATGCGAGTATACTCGGGCATTAGTGTGCCCACCAGCACGACCACTTGCCAGGCACGTTCGACGTGTCTCGGAGATCGTCGCGGTTGGTCTCCGAGAGAACGGACAAGCTACTCGCGTCCGTGAAATTGTCGACGGTTGAATGTCGGCCGATCATAGTAATCGATGTCATTGGAATCTCTTGGTCTCTTCGATCGAAAAGCGAAAGCGATGGAACGAAAGGCACGGTAGGTGCTGTCCTATAGAGACAGGATGCATCGTCAAGGGAGTACCGATTATGTATCTCAATCATGGCAAACTACCGGGGCGGGAATCAGAGTGGCTGCCCGGTATAACCGTACTGGCCCGCGGCCGCGACATGTGAGGTCCCTACCGACCTGTCTGCCCGTTCTTCTGTTCCTCGTACCACTCGAGTCTCCGACGATGCACAGTGTCTCTCATTCTCGTATCCCACCAACGGCAACGCGATTCGCTACGAGAGGCACCGCATTGGCGTCGATTTTTCGACCCTCTATCCTTTCCTTTCACATTTTTCTTATTAATGTCCTCGCTCGAGTTGCAAGAAGAATTAAAAAAAAAAGAAACTCACGCTCGGTGACGATAAAAAAGCTCGGAGAGTTTGTTTAACGCGTGATTAATGGCGGCCAACTGTTCCTACTGCCGCCGAGGCTGGCGCGGAGGACATGTAATATGTATGCGCTTGGATTAACTTTTAAAGGGAAAAGATGAGAGTTTGATGTTACGCTCGCGCGCGAGAGAGATAAATTGATCGGTGAAGTGGTGATCGAATCGAAGAGAAAATCGGAGGGGAAAATGGTGCAAATTGAAAAAGCGACTGGCTTTTATATCGATGATCGTGCGGAGAACGAGCCATGTTTATGTACGCGGTCACGCAGACCTGTAATTATGCAATGGAAGATAACACCGGCGGACGAGTGCGAAGCTTTTATATCTACCGGAGCTCGCGTTGTTTTGCGATTTATATAAATTGCATTAAGAGCGAAGTTTAACGGGACGCCACTCGGAAATAACGAGTTTTTACGTCCGAGCGTACTTTACGCGCGCGTATCTCGCGTATCGCGTTAATTAGAAAATCTACGGACGTCGGGAAAAAGAGCGTAACGATTTTCTTCGCAATAGCCCGCGAGGAGGGATACGCGAATTTACGTATCAACTGGAAACGCCCTAAAAATTGGTTGCCGAACTAGCAACGTTGTAATCGAATATTAACGACAGATTTTTCCTTCTGGAATTAACTCGAACTCGACTACGTTCTAAAGCGCGCGATAACAGAGACGATAGTTGGAAAAACGTGAGTAGGAAAAACAATGTAATCTCGTCGAATCCTACATTCCCCAGCACTTCTGAATTAATAACGAGCATACCAGGCATAACGATCGCTCGATTCAGCCACGTGCGGAAAATCGAGCACGCTCGATGGCTAAAGCTGACTGAGAGGCTTAATCACGTGGAAGTAACGCCAGCCGTTCGCGTGCTTTCCATTCGGCAAAGTCTATTTTGTAAACGAAAAGGCTCTCTCGGCGAAAGCGGCTTGGAGTCAGCCGGTCTCGGAACTCTGCCAAAACGTCGCGTTGATCTCGTTCCTATCCGTCCATGAGATATCCACACGAGGTTTTGACCGACCCTCTGTCTATCTCTTTCTCTTTCTCTCATAAGCAGGTCTTTGTAAGAGAGGAAGAGAGAGAAAAAGAAACGAGAACGAAGGAACTCGAGTTTTATTGTATCACACGAAACGTGTATTTCGGTCTTGTCTAGACACCTCGCGTCTTAGCTCGCTCTTCGCCTCTTCTCCGCGGCCCGCCGCCCCTTTCGTTTCTCCTTCGACCTCCACCAACGTTCTTTTCTCTCTTTATCTCGCACGAATTTGCCGCGACGAAGGCAACCGCGAGGCGAGACAACGTTTTCTTCTCACCCAATTTCGACCCTTTTTATCTCACCCCCTCTCTGTCTCTCTCTCTCTCTCCCTCTTTCTCTTGTTCTTAAATTTTTATTCGTTAAGCGGCATCACTTCGTCAAGGATAAACTCCGAAAGAGAAAATTCGCACGGCGAAACTCTGAAGAGCAGGTGAAAAGGACGATCGAGTTCGTTCGCTTGTTTCATGCAACTTTCCTCGTTATTCCCAGTATTTCGCGACGAGTACGCTCGAGGCGAGAGAGCACGGAGCACTCGACGAGTGCCGGTAAGCATTCGATAGCCGACTATACCGAGCTCGAACCTTTTCGAACAAAAGTAAGCATTCGAATGAGCCTGTGCATCCAATTTGACGTTCTGTCCTATAATCGATACGAACTACGAAGGATCGAACCTTTTCATCCGGTTATTTTGAAGATCTCATCGTCGCGCGTAGTACCTACGTTTAAATGGTCAGTCGATAATCTCGTATTAAAGCTTCCTATTAACACAAAAAAAACCTTGGATTGAATCTTCAAGAGTGACTCAATGAACCATCAAAAGACTAACTGTCCTCTGGTTAATCGTTTCATTTTTTACATCTCTAAAACGCTTTTCCAGATGTTCTTGGAACGTTGTCCTTGTAAAGAAGTGTCATTCAAACGGCTATAGATGAAAAATCGAACGTCCCCGTTAGGAGGCCGTGCTGAAAGGAAATTCGAATCACATGCCTCGCATGTGAGTAGACAAGAGCGAGCACGACATAACGCTCGCTTTCGAAAGAGATCTGCTTATCCGGACCGTCTCGCGGGGGATAATCGTTATGACAGGAGATACGACGAACGGCTCCGTCTCCGTTTTTATTCCCGGGGCTCGACGATCGTTCAACCAGATGCCTTCCCTCTCGATCACCTACGATAATCCAGGAAGGGACGAATGCGTCGCACATGAATACACCGTTTGTGCGTTTCTCAGTCTCTCCCTCTCTCTCTCTTTTTCTCTCTCTCTCTCTCTCTTTCTCTTTCACTCTTACTCTCCTCTCCTCTTTTTCTCTCTTTCCTCTTCCTTCTCCTCCGTCTTCCCTTCTTTTCTCTTCTCTTCTCCACGCTTCGCTTCTCCTCTTTCGGATGTCGTCGAGCGATCCTGCCCTAGTGGCACTTACGTCGATATACGTTAAGTACACGGCAGCTGTCGCTGACAAGTGCGCTCCGGCGAAAGGATCGGCACGTACGCGTTATTTCCACGCCCGAACGTCCGATCGTACCTTCCTACTTTCATAAGTACGAGTTCTGTCGTCCTGGATTACCGGTACATCGAAAGGTCTAACGTAATTTTCTTGACGACAGAAACGGCGACTCGCGGTCTCCTCGCACGATTAAAATCAGCCCCAGGATCCGTTTTACTCGATCGTTCTCGTTGCTTTCCAGCTCCGTTATTTTTAGTCGAAAACGTTCTTTCCGGACGGAAGAGAGGAAGAGAGAGCAAAAGGGAGATAAAAGCGTAGCGCGAGTTAATCCCAGCTATAGATATGTCGGAAGGTTACGCGGTGGAAAGAATTTTTAACTCGGCGGACTTTTATTCGCTGCGGGATCGTAGAATTTCGGTTTTCTCTCGAATTGCAATTTTCTTTACATTCCCAGCTTTAGTATCATTTTCTTTTATCAAGCGAGCATTTCCCTTGGATCGTTACGTCGATTAAAATAATCTTATTATCCGTGTCATTTTTGAAATTGGTCAAACCAAAAGTCCATACACTTCGCACGTATGTAACTTCACTCTTCACTGTTCAAGCGAATTAGCTAGTCATTTGATTCAACGATCAATTCATGTGCATGGCCTAATTCCGCAAACATGATTTGCATGTTATCACTAAGCACGGTACACGAATTTCAACGAACACGGATCTCTACTGTTTCATGGAAATAGCTTGAAGCTTTTACCTATGGGCTTAAATTCTAATTATTTCACGAAGGGATTGACGAAGATGAATCCCGTGCATTAAAGAGAACACCGTAAAGGAGGCAAAAGTCGAAGTAATTAGGTATAGATAGGGCGACGGCTTTTTCGGTTCGTAGGTGGGAAGTAAATTCGCTGCTCTAGCGCATAAGCGAGGAATATCGCGTACAAAGGGAAACGGAAAGGAAGGTACGGTGTTCCCTCTCGTCACGTGCGTTATTCTGATTTCCGGCCCGAGACAAGCGACTCGTTTAGAGCCGGGGATTCTGTTTCTCTCTCTCTCTCTCTCTCTCTCTCTCTCTCNTACACACAAATACATAGACACACACTTATTCGGGGGATAATTCAATCGAGATTTATTCCCAGCCCGTTCTGGGGCTGGTTAAAAGCAGAGGACGCGAACCACGCTTGGCTACGACCATCATCAGAAGGAGGAGGAGGAGGAGGAGGAAGAGGAGGAGAGAGAGGATGAGAACGCGTTCGGACATTCGAACGGGGCGGGAGCTTGTCTCCTTTTATTTTCCATTTATCGCCGGCGGCAATATTCCAAGGGGTGACGTCATATCCTCCAGAGAGAGAGAACGAGAAAGAGGGATTGGAACAAAATCGAAACGAAGCCGCAGCCCTCGCGAACAATCGCCATTTTCGCGCCCGTATGATACACCGACGAGAAGGAAGGACGCCAAACCAACCCGTTTTCCGTGATTCGATTGATAATAACCAGCCGTTATGAATCACTCGTCTCTCGTTCGAAGCTTTCTCTCCATCCCATTTTCCCTGCGGTCCTCTCTTCCTCTCTTCTACACGTATCGATTGTCCAGGAAGAAAGGATCTCGAAATTACATTCGAGAGTGATATAAATAGCCAACGAGGGACGCCATTTCTTTCAATTTTGAGATAGCCGATGATATTTCGCCATCACGAAAAATGTCTATTTGCACGGCTTCGATAGCGTTCGCTCGCTCCGAGAAGGACGGACGGATAGCGGTCGCCCGGAAAGAAATGGAAAATCGTTCGAACCTGATAGCGCATCCTTCGATCGACGAGGGTCGAGAGGAGGGAGGTCATATTCGAAATTAAAAACTCTTGAAATCTTCGTCGATCGTAGTACCTAGCCAATCCCGTATCGATTTTATATCGGACGCGAAAATGAACGGCTGAAAATTACGAGGAAGAAACTCGATATTCCTCTACTTTTCCTTCTTCCCTTGTTTTTTTTTTTTTTCTTTCAATTCCCGATGGATGAACATCAATTTAATGAAAATATCGAGGAAAACCGGAAAGATAAAAGATTTCGTTTCCGTGTTGCAGGTCCACCGGGCGAACCAGGTCCGCCAGGAAAGAAAGGAAAGAAGGGCAAAAAAGGTGAACCCGGAGAGCCAGGGCCGCCGGTGAGTATTCTCGATCCAAAGCGATCGAATAAACCCCCAGCCTTCGAAAAGCACGCTTCATTCCGCCACCCAGTCTCCTCCCTTGCCTACCGTAGCGCACCAACACACTCGAAACACGCATCGTAGAAGAGAGACAACCGTGAATGCCGGAGCATGATGTACCTATGTATACAGCTAATATTACGGTAGCTAGCGGTACGATTCGCTATACACGAATCACATTCTCGATCGCGCAGGGAAGACGCCGAGCGTTCCTGCATCCAGAGAGAGAACGAAAGGACTCGTGCTCGACTCGTCTCTTCGCCATTCGGTTCACCGTGTTTCTATACGCGTGTTCGGTGAGACACCGAAACGCGTTCTCTCGCTCCTTCGTATAAATTAAGAGACGCCACCGGTTATTTACCGACTAAAAGTGGGACGTTACTTTAAATCCGAGAAAATGCCTCGTCCAACGAACCTTCGTCTCCTTCAACGCGCCTTTTCTCCAATCCTATAAGGTGAATTGAAAAATATCAGCGCTTTTATATCCGGAGGAAATTCTACCAAAGTAATTCACGGCTCTTATTTACTTACCACGTCGACTCTTATCTTCGTTCTTTCTTTTCTAAGATTCGGATAATCGAAATTATTCCTACACCTTTAAAACTCGAATAAGCGAATGGATTTAGAAAAATCGATGTGTCGTAGCTACATCTCGTGTCTTACGAGATTTTTAGAGAATAGTAGGTATATTTCTTTCTAACCAATTTTCTTCTCGAGTTCTCTTATAAAAATTAACTGCACACGTTTTACAAATCTCACCGATCGGCGGTGTGATTCCTAAACTACGCGCGCTAAAATCTGCCGAACCTGAACGCCGAAGGTAACGAATTTCGCGATTGGTGGAAAAGATAGTTAAAGACCCAGAGAAGATCTCATTAGAAGCATGGCGGAGCAGACCGCGTGATAGGCAAACATCGTGGAGCAAACGGTTAACCTAGAAGCTCGTCGATCGTTACCCCTTTGGCCATATATCAACGTAATTTCCCGTCAGAACGTTCGAACGTCCAAAGGTACACACGGCTGGCTCCAAGTTACACACACGGTGGTTACCAATCGGAGAGAGGGGCCAGGTAAACGCGCGCGTGTTAGCGAGACTAGAAGAGACGATCTCGATGCACGGAATCGTGCCAGAGACGATTATCCTCTTTTCTTGGTCCAGCTCCTAGAGAGCAGCTCTATCGCGATCGAGTCCAAATCCTTTTTAACAATAAGAGTAGTAAGGAGAGCTCGGTCTCTCTCTTTTTCATTCTCTCTCTCTCTCTCTCCTTCTTGTTCTCTTTCTCTCTCGGTCTCTCTCATCGTGGTGCTCGCTACTCGATCGAAGATCCTGTGGTCAGGGTCACGTCGAGGCAGCGCGTGTCGCGCATTGGCCGCGCGTTTGCACGCCGCGGGAATATCTAATTGGCCGGAATAATTATCGGCCCGCTCCTTAACGGAACGTATGTACATACGTATACGTATACTTACTCGATACCAACCGTGTTGGTCTCTGTCCTCTATTTTCTCTCTTTCTTCCTCTTTCTTCTTTCTCTCCTCTACTTTTCAAACGATTTACCTACATCGCGATAGGATCGCGATCACGATTCGCGAGCACGGAACAAATGCTTTTGCATGAACGCGAGAGTACCTAATCCCTTTCCCGAGTAAACGAGTTTTTAATTTGTTATACCCCTTCTTACAGGGTGTGGCCGGGACGCCGGGCAAGAACGGTTTTCCGGTATATTATTTTTTATTTTCTTTCCACTCCTCTCTCTCTCTTTCTATATATATACATATATCTTTTTGCCTTGTCGCTCTCTATCTCTTGCTCTCTTTTCATCTTCTATGCGATTGCAATCATCAGATTCTGTCGTTTATCATGCTACGAGCCTTCTCATCTTTTTCTTTCCGCCTTTACCCATCGAACCAGCTTCTCTCCTTGTCGATCGTGCCATCCTCTTTTAATTTCATGTTTTTTTTTGCGTTTTTCATTTTTTTTTCCTTTCCTTTCTACTTTCGATCGACGCGCAAACACACGAAGCCGAGTACGACTCGCGTACACACGACGTCCTGTCGCGCGCTCTTCCAAATACGGTGGCTCGTTCGCGAAATTGGCAGCGCAAGAGTAATTCACGCAGCTTGTTGTAGGTACCATGAGGTTTTCCTGCTGCTCCTGCTACCACCACCACTACCACCACCATCGCCAACGCCACCATTACTACCGCCAGCAATATCGTCGACGCTGCTGTTACTACTGCTGTTATTATTGTGTCGATCAATAACGCAACGTACGCGAACGTTATAAATGGAAACACTATCGGGAAAGATACTAGAACGTTATAGTTAACGATTTCGAATTGGGTATCCGCTTTTCCTCTCTCTGTCTCTCTCACACACACATACACATAGACAGACAGACAGACGTTCTTTTTCCTCTTTCATATAACGAAGCAAAGAAAAAAGGTTAACAGTAAAAACAGCAGTAACGTCATCGCTCCGGATTTATCAGTAACGTTATTACCATCGCCATTATTATCTCTACTGCCTCACGGTGAAAGTAATCGCGTTCGATTCGCCGCGATAATTCGTGAGACACATTAACGATAATGGCCGTCAAAACATAGCGCGGCCTCTTTCCTTTTTCCTCGGGGGAATAGACGGGACTCATCAATAACTGGAAATTGATAAACGCATGGACGCGTGTACACCACGACGTCCGCCGCCGACAAATAGTGCCGATAATAACGGGGATGGGTGACACAACGCTATCGCGATTCGAGCGTTCGCATGACTTGCGCTGCCAATATTTTAATCTCGTGTAGAACGAGACGTTAAACGAGATATTAATGATAGGATGCGAAATCTAACGGCCACCCTATTTGTTAACGCACTTTTATTATTATTATTATTATCATCGTCACGCTCTCGATGGTGCCTCTGTCTCTATCGCGTTTTCTCATCCACATATATACATACGTATGTATGTACATGTGTGTATATATATATATATCTACATATGTACATTTATATGTTTGTATATATACATGTATGTATATACACATATATCTATGCCAAGGAATGATATCTTCAAGGCTGCGCCTCAGCCAACTCGATTTTCACTTTCCTTCGTTCGTCGTTAATATCGTCGAACGGCAAACACCGCTAACCAGTCTGTTCTTTCAGGGACCCATCGGCTTGGACGGACCAAAAGGAGATCCGGTAAGTTTCTCAGCCACTACCGATATACGAGATAACGGAGCGTTACGATAAATTCGCTCCGTATCCGCCACCAAAGTGTACAACGAGAAGCCTTCGGGGAAAAATTTGGAACGAGCGTTACGTATTTTCGCGCGAGTTTATCGTCCTTATCGCGCGTGGAACCGGCCTATAAAGTCGTACGACTTTGAATTCGAAGCGTAATGTTTAATATCGTGAATGGTATAAAAAAGTTGGAGAAGAAAGTAAATTTATATAAAGTGATTACGCGAGCCATCGTTCTCGCGTAGTCCTATTTTTTCCATGTGTGTTACGATATGTTTATATATTTATTTATATATATATATGATATATATTTTTTCAAAATAAGTGTTTAAAGAAATATGTGGGTACGTTCCAAGAAGAATGATCATATCCCACCACTCGTCCCTCGATTTATGCGGAGTGTTGGCTCTATGTTCTATATATTGAGAAGAAATATACTTAAGAAAAAAAAATCATTACGAGTTATAAACGTATTTATTTAAAGTATGTTAATTTCAAAAATAAGAAAAGTTCGGAAAAATCCAAATAAATTATATTCGTTGTCGGTTTTGCTACTGTAACTTTAAAACAGTGAACCTTTTTGTTTTAATTGGCTTCAAGTCGTTATCCTCGTCGCTTGAAATATTTCGCAGGACTTGTGGCTCCCTGATATAAAATAAATTTAATAACCATCATTAAAAAATAATGTATTTTCTGACCGCGTATAAAAAGTACCGCGTAAACGGAGGTATAATTTACCGCGCATAAAAAATGCCGCATAAATCACGGGACGAGTGGATATCCACTTCTCACAGACTTCGTAACATTTCTCCGAGAACTCTTCCATCGTTTTGTGATACTCTACGGTGTATTTACTAAGAGCTTTCATGGCTGGAAGTAGATACCGACGTTTTTAAATTACGAAATTAATCGCAAAAATTAGCTGGCAATCTTTTCTTAGAAAATTCAAAAAACACATCGTAGTTAGAGTCCGCATTTAGTATAATAAATCTGAATTTCTCGTTTTACTTTGATCACTCGAACTTCGAAACGAATTTAATCGGATAGATCGGGAGAATCAGAAAGCTCGATATCGCGTATCTTCCGTAAATCGAATTCATTGATAACACGATCGAACATACAACGTTACATACCAACGAAAGCGGAGCAATTGCGATTAACGTTACTCTCAAAAAAGTTGATACGCTTACGCGTGGCTAGCGGAACAAAGAGTCGACATTAATTTCTGAATTTCCTAACAATGCAACAGGTACGCCATATCGTTTGACGATACCAAGAGTTAAATTTCATTAAACCGGCGATCACTCGCGCATCTCGTTCGCTGTCTTTCCGACTTGACGCGAGACGTCGCTCGAGGTCGACAACGAAACGACAACGCGGAACGGCGCAGTCGACGTCGATGGTTTAACGACAGTCGGACGTGTAAAAGCGACAGAAAGACGAATCACGCCCGACGTCCCACGCGCATTTTCCCACTCGGATGCGAGACAAATCTGATATTCGGACGAGCTCTCGACGTGTACGTAGGTACATACATACGACGAATATATTCACGGATTTATCCGAGATACCTACGAGAGTGGTATCGATCCTGCGGGATTTATCGCTTCGCGATCGCGTTTAGCTCAAGGAGATCAACGTTGTATGCGAATCGTGCTTACTGGAATTCTGTCAGCCGTGTTTCTACACGCGTATGCTCATCAGATAGGGAAAGAGTCAGAGAGACGGTCGTTCATGTTCTTATTCTCTGTCTGTTTGTCTCTCTCTCGCTCTCTTTTTCTCTTTCTGTCTTCTTCTTTTTTTCTTTTTGTCTATCTCTATATTTCTCTCTCTCTCTCTCTCTCTCTTATTCTTCTCTTTCTCTTTTTGTCTATCTCTCTCTATATTTCTCTCTCTCTCTCTCTCTCTGTCTCTCTTTTTCTCTCTCATGGGAAGAAGATAACGCATCGTTACGCCCGCGGACGCCCGTATAAACAAACGGAAATTGGAGAGACGAGTGCATCGCAAATATTCCTGGATATTTGTCTTCTCGATGGTCAAAGGAGAAGAGGAGTGGAAAAAAGGCATCGATCGACTGGTTCGACGGTGCCTCTTTGCTCGTCTACCCACACTCCGCGGACCGACCACGCAAACTTCGAATGTGTGCTTAGGTGCTTACTCCAGAAGAATCGACGAAATTATTACCATGAAATTTGAACGATACGTAGAATATACTGTGTATATCTACCGTGCACCATTTACCATTTCGTCGAATTCTCCTGCTTATCGTCTCTCCTCGAGCTCGTTCGCCCGGACCGGCGTTCATTAATTTCGACCACGCGATAAATAAGTTCCTCGTAATTTAACTAATGTTTAACGTCGGAACGTGCTCGCGTAATCGTTCTCATAAATAATGAGCGAGAAAGAAGAAACTAAAGGCCCCTTTTCGAAGGCGCGATGTTAACGCGCTCGGTGAAATGGAAGTAAAGCGTCCTGCAATTTCTTTTAATTGACCGCTATTTTATTATCATGAAATGTACGTTCGTTTTTCGTTTGCAGGGTCGACCGGGGGAGAAAGGACAGAAAGGTGAACTGGGAAGTCCCGGCTTCGATGTCTTCTCGGCAGTAAAGGTACCTACCTAGGTTACGCAGTTGCCCACACACAGACACGCACACACATATATATGTGTATTTATATATATATATATATAT
>JAIFRP010000003.1:951822-970830 GCA_032403825.1 Odynerus spinipes | reverse complement strand
CCCTCACCCCGGTTTCTTTTCTTTCACTCGGACTACTCGGAGTTGCGTGTCCCCGAACGATCGTATTGTTAAACTAGCGCGTTTCGTTCGCGTGTCAAGATCGAATCTCCGAACGGGCATCGTTAAAGCGTACCTACTCTATTCATGTTTCATCGAATATCGTTTCGCGCCATCGGCAACGAGCTCCTCACCGACGAATTCGTAGCTCGACGATCATTTAATTACAGTGGTTTACGCGTATCGATAACTACAAAGCATCGGGATATAATTCAACGTGTAGGAGAGAGGCACTCGCGTTTCCGGTGTGTAATAATTGAATTTAATCGTTGTAACGTACGGTCTCTCGGTCTCCGACAACAAAGTGAAAGGCTGAACGATAAACAGTTCGGAGCAGTTGCCGGTCGTTCGTCGACCTTTTCGTTGCCTCCGATCTCCTACTCTTTACCTCACCCTCGTTCTCCGTCCTAGTATAAACCTTTATAGGTGAGCGAGTTCGCCGAAAAAAACGAGTGTCGGCACTTTCCGTGGAAAGTGCGACGGGAATAGAAAATTTGCCCGGAGTCGTAAAAATTCCGCTCGCGATATCACGAAGATGAATTTGCTCCGAGACTCGGCCGAGGTAAATTCGTCGGTCGGTCGTACGCGCGAAATTCATCAGCGACTCGTCATCTCTCTCGTCGCTTTCAAATATTCTCGTCTCGGCGCGGCTCGGAGGAACGGCGAGAGAGGGCCGTTTCCCTCTGCAGCCGGCGTAGCAGCTTCTCGCTCATCCAGACACGACCTGCGCGTATGTACACGGAACAAACACCGCGAAACGGATGACTCGTTCGTGGCTGTAAAATGCGAAGGAAAAAAAGAATGAAAGAAAGAAAGGAGAGAAGGAAAGAAAAAGAAAGAAAGAAAGAATAGAAAAGCGAAAAAGAAGGAAAGGAAGGAACGAGCTGTAGAGAAAAGAGCAAAGAAAAAAAAGACGTTGGTGGCAGCAAATAACACGTTCATATATATATGTATATGTACGGTATACTATATATATATATATACCTATATATACATATACATATACACATCTAGACATAAGGTCCTCGAGGCTTCCTCGGGTCTCTTGTTTTCTTCTAATGTTCGTCTTGTCACGACGACGACGACGACGACGACGACGCTGGCGACGGCAACAAAGGCGACGACGTCGACGACGTCGGGTGTTTTAATTCCACGTCGTCGTCGTCGCACGTAGCTACACCTTGGCTACCAAGGGCAACACTAATTCTCTTCTAGCGGATGCAGCCAAATTACACACCTGCGCACTAAAACCCCGTAACCACGCCTAAGTAAGAGCTACTCGACTCGCGCGCTACCGTTTAGCGGCTCCGTATGCTGTTAAAGTCTAACAACCCGTAAGTATTTATCCCAGAAAAGCCCTCCAGCCGCGGATAAGTGTTAGCCGAGCGATCGACGTTAGCGATCATTGCTTTTCTTCTTGTTCGCAAATTTTTCCTATTTTTTTGTTTTTTTTTGGGAAGTGTTGGTACGCACGCTTTTAAAGAGTTCGGGAGCTTTGGAGACAAATAGCTAAAACGTTACTAACTTAACAATAATAATCATTATTTTCTACGTCGGTGCTTTTGTATTAACCTAAAACTGTTGTATCGATACCGAGAGAAACGTTAGATATATTCGGTTTTTTCATTCAAATAAATTTCAAACGACGCGTATCCCTTCGCTCTTTTCGAATAATAACTGTAGAGGTATAATGAGAATAATAACGGGCCACGCGATCCGGCCGCATTTTCGAGCCTCTCTTAACGGAACCCTCATCGACGGAGAAACGAGATCATCGGTGTAACGAGCGCTGAAAGAAAGGAAACGCTCGTTTTCGCGATAATTACGGACCTTTTGAATGTAATCGAAATGTCCTTGACCTGCTTTTTTCACCGAGATCTCGCTCTCATAATCGCGTTCTTTTCATTGGGCTCGCTTTACAAAGGTCGAGCGTAATCAAAGAGGTAGCGCGGTATAATTAAGAGTTAAACGGTCTTTTGGAAGTAGAAAAGAACGGCGGGGAAAAAAGAAGGAAAGAATGAATGAAAGAAAGAAAGAACGAAGAGAAGTGTTCAATCATCGATCGCTCGGCCGATTGATCTCCTTTTAATTTTTTCCTACGATTTTTAGTTAGTAGTCTTCGGCGTAGTTGTACGTAGCTTGTGTAACTAATTTGTGTTTATGTAGCTAGTAACACCCACTACTTCTCCCCTCGTGTGTCGGTTTGATTCACTAATCACTAATATCTACTACTACTACTACTACTACTACTACTACTACTACTACGGCTTGAGGCTCTCGCAACCTTATCGAGCGGCGTTCGCGAAACCTGCAACTCTCGCGTAAGTATCAAAACTCTCGAAGAAAGTATGTAGCTTATACTATCGTTCTTTATCTGTATATTCTCACGCCGATACACTCATTATTTAAATAATGTTTTAATACTTCTTTTTTTTAATTATTCTCTCCGTTCCTAGATCTTCCCTCTCTCACTCGATTCCTTCTTTCGATCTCTCTTCGTCTCTCTCTCTCTCTCTCTCTCTCTCTCTCTTTCTTCTTTTCTCTTTCTATTTCTACGTGTCTAGTCAATACCATAATTTTGTTTCTACAATTTCAATCTCCACGAGTTCACGGCTATTCTCGTGCAAGCGATTCGAATCAAGAAGGCAGAATATCGAAACGAGCAATATCGCGGAATACGGTTTAATAGTCCCCGAGCTTTGGAGCCACCTCATCGATTACGTAATTTATTGGCGGTTCTAGGCGAGTCGATATGTGTTGGATAGAATGAAAAGGAGAGATAGATAGATAGAGATAGAGAGAGAGAGAGAGAGAGAGAGAGAGAGAGAGAGCTCTGCTATACCCTAATTTATACTAAATTTGTACCCACTAATAAACGTACCGTAGATTCGAAACGCATGGGTGTCGATAGCAATTTTCTTCGTTGTTAAATAGACGTTTGATTGTACCGTAGTTGATTACACGCGCGTGTATTAATTGTAGTAGTTAACGTCGATCGGACGGTTTTGGCATCCCCAGGTAGATTCGAATCAAGAATGGAAGAAAGAGAAGGTAAAGAAGACACGCGAGATGCCAAAACCGATCGACGGCTGTGCCTTCGTGTAGTCTCGAAAATCCATCCCTTCCACTCGTCCTTCCTCTTTGCAAAAGATAAAAATAACTAAAAAAAGGAGACAGCGTTTTAACGCTTGGTCGCCGATAAAAAGCAAAGCAAATAAAAAATAAACAACGGAGGACCTGGTTGGATCTGACCTTGCAGTGTCATTGTAGGGTTTCAAGGGTGAGAGCGGTGTTTCATTGGCGAGAGGTCCACCCGGGCTACCGGGTCCAAAGGGTGAGCCCGGTCAACGGGGTTACCGGGGCGAAAAGGGCGCCAAGGGAGACCAGGGCTCGCCAGGTAGATTACAACGAGGCTATTCTACCCACAAACAAATAAAAAACGAAAAATCCCGGGGAAAAGTGAAAGAAGGATATTGCTGGAATTATCGCACCGTAGTTCCATCTACCAACCTACCCACCCCCAACTCGACCGTTTCGCTCGACTCTCGTGGGCGTAGAAACGTTGACGTTCTTTTTAGTTTGACCCTGAACGCTTTCTCCCTTTACTACTTTGTTTCAATTGATCGCAGTACTTTCCTTCCTTCGTTTCGTGTTTATTCTAAAATTTCTTATACGTCCAATCGTTTCGCTTGATTATAATTTAAACTCCTTTTTTTACATCACTGGGAGATCCGTCTCGAATTCGCGTTATTATATTTTATTAGTTTTATTTTTGTTCTTGCTATCCACTTTTCATAAAGCCCTTTTCTTATCGTCCCGACACTAAGAGTAATTTCATGGGCTTTGGATATTTTTGCCGCCATCCCTGTAAAACTTGTAATTAACAGGAAGTCCTCCGGAAAGCGTGCGGTTTGATGGAAAAGAAAGCAAGAAAGAAAGAAAGGAAAGCGGAAAGAGGGATAGACGTCGGTCCATGCGGGGGTGGGGAAAAAGCAAAGGAGTCTACGTACGCGACGTCATTAATCGCGCGATTTAATCTGATCTTCCACGCTGGCGGCTTGCCGATTGAACGATTACTCTTTGCTTTCAGGACCTAAGGGAGAACAAGGAACGCAGGGTTTGCCGGGACTTAATGGAACCGATGGCGAGGCTGGTATACAAGGTCCACCCGGATTACCGGTACGCGAAACCCATTTGGATTTATTCTTTCGTGATAAGACGCGAGTGAGCGGTAACAAATAACGTTGAAACGACTACAACGGGAAGATTTGGACGCGTCAACCGGTGTCTCGTAGCGATACGTGCCATCCTGAAAACGTTTTATCGATCCCCCCCTTATGCACGTGCAATATTTTGCATAGGAATATATAGGGTGTTTGGTAGCTAATGGTACAACCGAAAAGGGAGTTATTTTACGTGAAAAAATAAGTCGAAAATATAAAATAAAATTCTTTTTATAGGAGGCTTTGTGTTCGAGAAAAATATACATAAATGTTGCCTTCAGTTTCAGGCTCGACGAATTTCACTATCTTACTCTCGGATATTCCTGAGGAAGTCTTTGTACTTCTTGATACGTTCCCGAATATTAATAATGTATATCTTATATCGATAATAGAAGTGATCCACAGTCAAATGCACGCGTACTCCATAAATTTTCAAATTTATTTTCCTTAAAGTCAAAGCCTCGTATAAAAACATTGTATTCCATTTTTTCGATTTATTTTTTCATATAGAATTACCCCCTTTCCAGTTGTACTACCAGTTACCAAACACCCTGTATATACGCCGGTCGAAAGAAAAGCTCGAGCTTACCGAAGCTGCTTCGGCGAATGATAAATACGCGAGAAGCGGCAACAGCAGCAGGAGCAGCAACGGCCGTTTCGCGTACATCGCTTGTACGTACATGGTATATTACAATTTTCAAGGGAGATAAGAGACATTTTTATGGAGAAGAAGGAATACGCAAACTCGTATCGTCGTGGTCTCGTGCGAGTATCAACGCTTTATCTCGCATCTCGCGCGTTATCCGGTAGCCGGCACGTCGTGTCTCGAGCGTTATCAGGCACAGGGAGAGGCGTGATTTACACCGCGTAAACCGATCTCGCTTGTCTCTGCTTCGCAGGGCCTTTCCGGACCCAAAGGTGAGAAAGGCGAGTACGGTGATATCGGACCTCCCGGACTCATGGGACCTCCAGGTTTGCCTGGTCCACCGGTACGTAAATCAAGCACTCCACCTTTCCTTTCCATTTGTCTCTTTCTTTATACGCATATACATATACACTGCGATACACACAGACACGCATACATATATTACACGATATGCTTAATTTACATATTCATTGTATCTGCGAGCGTGAAAGCGAATTTTTTTAATATCGTCCATGTTCTCTCTCTCTCTCTTTCTATTTCTCGATGAACAGGGCTACCCCGGGATGAAGGGAGACAAGGGAGAAAAGGGCGAATCGGTGAGTTCGTCTTTCGACAACGTCACGTATTTATTCGAGTGTCGTCCGACGAGCTGACTCGTATCCTTCCTTTCAACGCGACGAGCGTCGGTTATCCTGCTCCTCGATCTATCGATCGCGAGAAGCGAAAGCGAAGGAGCGAGTCGTCTCGCGCGATCGACCACCATTGCCAATGATCTGACGATAAAATAAATTTCTTTTCATGGCGGGACATCGGGCTTTCACCGACAGAAGTACAAAAAGCTGAGAAGAAGACAGGTACGTGGAAAAGTAGACACCCCTATTCGTCTTCCGTCGTTCGAATCCCTTCGAAAAACGTACCCTCGAGTATTCCTTCGCGTATAAACGATCCTCCATCGATACTAACGTTTTCCTTTCCGTCGCGCTTTCCTTACGAACATTAATCTTAATCGAGAGGATGAAGGAATCTAAATGCCATGAAACGTCTTCTTTTTTTCCAGGGTGATGGCACGTTCGAAGTCAATGCGGGCGAAGTGGTAAGTGCTTTCATTGATATTTACGTTTTACACATAAGTATAGAGGATATCCCAAAAGTCGGATTCCTTTCATCCAGGATTTAATATACAATGGTTATAAATAATGCAATATAAAAATTCATTTTTTTTATCTACAGATCATGGGACCGCCTGGACCACCCGGACCAGCCGGTACTCCTGGATTACAAGGTCCACCCGGTATCAAGGGCGACAGAGGACACGACGGCGCCAAGGGTGATCCTGTCAGTAAACTTGTCAAAATTCCAAAGCGTCGAGAGCGTTCTCCTTTAGCAAGGAGAACGACGAATTCGCGTTTTCACGAAGTTCTCGCGAGAAGTTTCACGTAGATACATGCATATTTAAGAATTCAAGTTTCGGAGTATCTCAACTTGTCGGCTATTTTTTCTTTTCTCACGTCACGCGAAAAATCGAATAACTGAACGTCGCGAGGACACCGAGCGCAGATTCTCACGCACGTTTTTTCTTTTCGTATTACAGGGAGAGAAAGGTGCCAAAGGAGATCCTGGTCCGATGGGATTACCCGTACGTATTTTCTCTCAAGATTACGTCCCTAAGTTAGGTAGGTTACTGTATCGCGTTATAAAGAAAAGAAAAAAAAAAGAACATGAAAACGGACAAAAAGAAAGGAAAGGCAAGGTAGACGGTAAACTGGCGACAAAGAGATTTCAAACTCGGCCGCAGCGGTCTCAAAAATAGATTCTCGCCATCCGTAAGACACATAATCCGCTGGAAATTCTGGAGAGAGAAAAAAGAAACGAACCGACGTGGTATCTGGGTGGGTTNNGGGGGGTGGGTTTCGTTGCTCCCCTACTACGTGTGCAAACGTAGTCGTTAGCGCGTACCTACGGTATTAACGATTGGATTTTATGGCCGAACGAAGTGTACACGGCAAAAAGGTGTATGTACATGGGTATATAGGAAAGGTATAGAGATCGCATAATGCACGATACATAATACATGAGAGAAGTAGGATATGCGAGCTGCTATGTTCTCCCTCCTTCCCCCCTCTTTCTCTGTCTCTCTAATTCTCTATCTCCCTCTCTCCTTTCGTCTCTCTTCTCTTAGCGGGATCATATCTCTCTCTCCCTCTCTTTCTCTCTATCTCTCTCTCTTTCTCTCTTTCTCTCTATCTATCTCTCTCTCGCTTTCACTCTCTCTCGTAGGTAGGAGGACGACGGGCAAGCGCATTTCCTTCGATTATCCAGGAACTCCTCCGTCATGCGAGTCTCTCTATTTGCAGGGCCCCATGGGACTGAGAGGCGAGTCCGGAAAGCCCGGGGATTCCGGGAAACCTGGCGCCATGGTAAGAACGCGGACGTCTCGCTCCTAACGTCATCGTTAATTGGCCTCGCCGGTGAATCCTTGATAGGAAACGGAGAGTTTCGCGCTATAGCGACGGCGTAAAGAAAGAAAGAACGAAAGAAAGAAAGAAAGAAAGATAGAAAGGAAAAATGACGCTTTGTCGGCGGAACGAAGAAGCTCAGCATCGCTTCTCTCCTCGCTCGTTCGTTCGTTCGCCAGGCCGACGATGCGTATCGTGTCTCCTCGAGCTTCCCTTCCGATTGCCTCTTTCTCTTTCTCTTTCTCTCTCTCTCTCTCTTTCTCTATCTCTCCCTATCTCTATTTCTCTTCTTTCGATCTTTTCCTTTTGCCTTCGATGTTGTACATAAAGGACGGAAGGGTGAGAGCGCGGAAAGAAGCGTTGCCGTTGACTGGTGGTGGCCTGAAAGGGAAGAACTCGAGTGAGGCGATAGAGATCGTTTTCCGGATGTTATATATATACATATACATATACACACACACATATACATATATACATGATCATATGTATGTATATATAAAGCTTTTTAGCTAGAACACGATCGACTGAGCGAGAGCGCACACAGCCATATCGCTAATATTAATGGACAAGACTTGTTTGCCGGAAGTAAATTCGACTAGCTCGCGAGTCGCTCGATGTCGAAGCACGCAACGGCGGCCTAATGATTTCAATCTTCGACGTCGTTCGACCAAACAATGAAGGAACAATAGCGTTCCCATCCGAATTTCGTTGGGAGAAGTGCATTTCGCGGTTTCAACGTAAATGCGGTTTAGTAGTAGCTACTTACGAACGATGCGACGCGTACGCATAGGAGATTCGTGGCAAATACATACGTCGGTACTTTCAACGGAAAGTCTCGCCCGAAGGGGAGAAAACTACGGATGTATGGCGACGGCTGGCAGGTCTTCCAAGTGCGATGATTTTTCCGAATAGTAACGAATTGTAGATACCTACGTACTTAAAAACGGTGACGTACGTTTGTCTCGATCGTTTGTTAAAGTTTCGAGCGCCGGGCACTCGTTGTACACCTTTCGTCCGTCCTATCGATTTTTACGCATTATAATATTATACAATACACACGCGGACACACACGTGCTTCGTACATGTTTCGTTCCCAATTTCGATACTTAACGTTATTATTTAATAATCGTCTTTCGGAATATGTAACACGTTACTCTCTAGTCGCTCGGAATACCGAAAGAAGAAACGCGACAAGAGGTACTGCGTTTCGTTTTTAATAATAATTCGTGCGATCTCGAGATTACTCGGCCGGCGAGAGTCGAGGTTGTAACTTTTCCACGCCTTTAATTAAATTTGCGACTCGGTTTCATTTAGCTCCTCTTTGTTCTCTCGTAATGTCTATTTAATACTTTTCCACGGTGTGCTCTTTCGTATTCAGAAAGGAGAAAATGTATTTCGCGGCGTTAACAGATGAAGCGGATTCGCTCGTTCAATTCATTTCCAGAGAAAAGTCAATAATTTCCGAATTATACGAGAATCCAACTGATTTTATCGAGCGGAACCCTCGTTCGTTTTCACTCGCAGTGGACGCGAGGACACAGCTTTTTTATTGGATCGGGAGCTCGGTTTAATCGTTTAACTGTTTCCGTCTCTTTCTGTTTCTCACACACACCCTCTCTGTCTCTCTCTCTTTCTTTCTTCCTCTTATTTTCAGCCGCGGCAATCTTTAGCCGGCCGAAGCGATTACGATTGCAACTTACGTACTTTGTACTTAACAAGAACTCACCGATAAAATTCCCGGCACGTAACGGTAATCCAGCCATTCATAACGATTTCCTTCCCCAACCGGCAACCCTACTTCCACTTCTCCGTTTCTCACGCGGCATTCCACTTGCGTATCATAAACGAAGGTACGTGCGCGAGGAGGAGCAATTTATTATTGCATAATACGTTCCGGACTTATTTATGAGATCGTGGGACATACCGGTGCCACGGTGATTCGAGGGTCGCAAAAAAAAAGTCGCGGATTCTACTTTGCCCGAAACTCGACGATTCGCCCCGATCGATCGTTAAAGATCGACGGATGGAAACGCGCGTTCCTTTTCGGGCTTCTCGTACGATAAAATAAATTATTTCGTGGGCGAGCGTTCGCTGTTGGCCGAGATTTAAAAAAAAGGAGGCCTAAAAGAAAATGTAATCGGCGTACTCGGTTCCGTTTGTATTGTACGAGGGAACTGTGCGGCCGTGTATCGAACGAAAGGAGATCAGGCAACGAAGACGATCGCCGATCGAAAGACGCGATCCTAGTCATCGTTCGTGACGTACAAACGTTGTTGCGTACTTCCTCCGAGTAGTACAAAAGGTTAGGCGGGATTGTACAGTGTAGAATAGACAAGAGAAGAAGAAGAAGAAGAAGAAGAAGAGGAAGAAAAAGAAGAGGAAGAAAAAGAAAGAAGAATATAAGCGAGATCGTTGTTATTTTCTCAACGAAGCGAAAAACGGGGCATTTCGTTTTCCCCTTTTGTCTAGAGAGTAGCCTAAGATCAAGCATAAGACGCGGTCTTTAGTTTTTAAGCGAGGCGAAGCGGCCGTTATCCGAGGAAGAGAAGAGTAACGTTCCGCTTTTTATCGGCGGTTTTAAAATCGTTCTCTCGTCGATGGTAATCGTAATGCGTGTAAAGCGTACGCCGTGTATACGCATGCATATACATACATACACACAGTAAGAGAGAAGCGCGGTCGAACGTGCCGCGCGCGATCGGATCGGAAACGTGTATATATTTTCTTTTGTATGTGTATGTCTGTAAATGTAAATATATTAAGAGTATACATATATAAATATATAAATATATGTATGTATATACACTCGCGTGTGGCCGACATACATATATGCGAGCGTATATATAGACCTGCGTGTGTGTGTTAACTGTTAAGGCGGCGCTATCAAAAGAACAAAAAAAAGAAAATGAAAAAAACGAGGCAAAGAAGCGACAGCGTAATTTGCGTATGTGAATAATTGAAATCTAACAAGTTTTGTTTTACAATGTCCCGATTAATAAACAGAATGTGCATGTGCCTGTGTCCTTTGCTTTTACACGGTGCCCATCTCGTTATTAACGCTTCGACATTCTCCCATTTCGTAGTTGAGTATCGCTTTGCATTTTGCTCCGACTGAAATCCATAAATGGATAATAACTCCTTCTTTTATAATGTTTTTTTTTTCTTTCTTTTCTTTGTCACGGTCTATCTCCTTTCTCTTTCTCTCTATCTGTCTGTCACATATCTGTTCTCTCTTTCTCTGACAAAGTCTTACTTAGAAAAAAATAATACATATATATATCTAAAAAGACAAGAAAACATATAAGAAATAAATTAACACGTGTTAATTTGCTGCGACCACGACGATAGCGTAATGGACACGATAGTTACGCCATCGGTTGACGTTAACTACTGAATATGCAAAAGAAGTAGTAGTGCCGCTAGAAATTTGATTGGCGCGCCAAGGTAAACCGACGACACACAAATCTTTTCTCGATCTCGCATCATGACACCGTTTCTACCTTCTCCTTCGTCCTTCGTTCCATACGTTGTCCTCTGCCAAGCTACGGGAGACTTTGGAAACCTTTCGTGTTTGCTTTGTTTGACCCTTTTTCGTTAAGGCATCCATGCTAATCGGCGCGAACGAATGCGAGTTAGCTTGGCAGATTAAAAGACAACTCGTGTCTAACGAAACACTCTTTTGTTATTATAAGTTATCCTCGATAACTCTCTCGACGTCGAGAATGTACTCGATATTAACGGTCAGACTTCTGCGACGAATCTGACAAGCTTTCCTCTACCTTTCAGGGACCCTCAGGACTAGACGGCATGAAGGTGAGCAACCATTGGGGTGTTAACGCGTATGAATTCTTTGTCGAAAATCGCATCCATCATATTTTCTTTTTTCTTCTTCCATTCACACTTTCTCTCTCACTCTATCTATCTATCTATCTTATCTACCCTATCTTACGTCTTAAAAAAGAAATAAATCGCGCGATGATCTCGTAACGAACGACGCGCTCGAAACTAGAGGAAACTCGGGGGAAAATGAGTTGGCTATCAGACCGCGGTGGTTTGTCAGATTTCTTCGTACTTGCAGGGAGCACAAGGAGAACCTGGAACGAAGGGTGAAAGGGGAGATCCAGGATTGCCCGTAAGTAAAATTTTATCGATATCTCGAGGAGAGAGTGTGCGATTAATTATTAGCATACGGATTTACGAGTGAAAAGTGCAAACTTCTCACGAGGTACTAGCTAGGTTGTTGCCTCTCGCGAATTTCCATATTCTAATCATCCGGTGTCGGCTATCAGAATTATGAACGAAGCAACCCTTATATTTCGCTGGCTGGAAGGTGAACCTAACGATACGATTTATTTTTCCCCAGGGTACGGACGGGATACCAGGAACGGAGGTACAGTGGCTCTCAATTATCACCCTTACCGCCGTCCTTCAATGTAATCACGATACAGTCTAGACACACCGGGGTAACGAGGATACGTCCACCCGATACCTTTTACCTCGGAGACTGTCTCGAGTATCGTTGTAGAATTTTTTTTCGCTGCACAAAATACGACGAGGAGAGATAACGGAAAATCCACGCTTTGCTTCGGGATGATTCTGTCCAGTCCGTTGTGTTTATCGTTTGAGAGACCGATCACGACGCGGGGAATCGTTTGAGAGTTCGCGAGAGTATTCGTTGCATTCGAAGAAAGGAAGAGGAGAAAAAATAACATATATTAAACACGAGGGGGGGAAAGAGTCGCGCGAGAGAGTCGTTTCCTATTTTTTCGTGCGTAAAGTACTCAAGAGGATGTAGACTCCAACGTAGAACATTCGCCCTAAAAAAAAGAAAAAAAAAGAACTAAGTCGCGAACATAGATTAGCGCATAAGGAACGTTAATCTGTATACTTAATCTTCTTAACATACCACTTTCAGGGACCGAAGGGTGAGAAAGGTGCTAAAGGCGATTGTGTGAGTATCGATTCAGTTCGAATATTCCTTTTGTTAAATAGCCGGCGAAAATTCGACGCTCATGGGAGCCGTGTAGATTGCGACGTGCGAAGATACGGATAGGTGAGATCGAAGATTCTCGATAGCGCCTGAGTCTTGTCATTTTTCAAAAATGAAAAAAAAACACACATCGTGAATGTCGATTTCGACATAAAACGTGAACGACCACGTGCAAAGCGTAGACTCTATCTCACGTTAAATCTGTCTATATTCTCTTTCGAAGAGCATTTTGAAGTCGAGAAAAAGAAAGGTTGGGGACGTTTTGCACGGAGACTCGAGGATATCAAAATCCTTCGAAGAATAGAGCTAATTTCTGCGCTTCATATGCTGCCACCACCGTTCTGCGCAAATCGAATAGAAAAGTAGCTAGTCGATCGATGATCGATAGGATCAACGTCGATTTATGATCCAAGGAGCGAAGCGCGGGCGACAGAGATGTCAAAGAATGTCGAACGCGATCGAAAGAAGTCAATGCATTCTCTGAGTACGCGACAAGAACATTTAGTTTTGCTTTTCTTTCCTCGGAGTCGCGATCGTCGTCGAATCTTACGAATTCGAGGCAGACCTTCGTTCGCCCTTCGTACTCTTCGGCGTATTGTGCACAAGATACTCAGTATTATAATGCATAGACAGTTTTTCTCATGCCTGGCCTTCTTGCACGTCGCGAAATTAAGCGTCGTTAGTCTCGTGCAACGGAAAGGAAAAAAAAAGGGTGACGCGATTTTGTATCTTCGCGCAGGGACCACCTGGTAAGCGAGGAAGAAAGGGAGACAAGGGGAACAAAGGCGACCAGGGTGTACCGGGACTAGACGCGCCCTGTCCCCTCGGTCCTGACGGCCTTCCACTACCAGGATGCGGCTGGAGACCACCTCAGGTACGTTAAACGCGACGAACGATCTTCGTCTAACGTCCTAAAAAATATCTAAACCGTTCCTTCATCCGGACGTCGGTCTACCGTGAAAAACGGTACGATGGAATCACCGTTATCCTGGCAGGATCTTGATTTAGGAAGATACTCTGTCGGGATTATACGCGTTTCCCAAGCAATTTTCTAAACGCCGTCAAAAATGAGATATTATCGTAAATTATGAGAAAGCGAAATTCGAAACTCTTTTATCCTGGACTTTGTAGCACACGGTTTTAGTCGTTACGGGAATAGAAAGCTTTCTCGGATTCCATCGTACCTACGTATCACAGCAGGGGTAGCAAACTATTTGATATGATTACGTTGGAGAGGAAACGATTCCAAGAAAGTTAAGATAAAGTTTAGAAAGAAAAGGAGAAAGAAAAGTATGACGCACGCTGGGATTCTCGTATGTGTGTGTGTGTGTGTGGTTGGCAGGATATGACGAGTACGTCGACGCCAGCGATCGAAGAACCAGAACCCGCGGAAACGGATTACGAGTCGGAAGAGGAGTACGAGGAGTATCCAGATCACAACGAGAACCTAGCGGAGCCATAATGCTCATTGTGCGCTGCCCTACTCACCACTACAACCACCACCACCACCACCATCACCAACACCCTCATCACACGACTCACCCTGCTCTCCCAAACTAACGTGGTCCTGGTAATTGCAAATCCCGTAGTAAAGACTAACGTCGTTTGCATGAGCGTAGCCTGAAGCGAGAAACCCTGCCGAGGTTCCGTACAACGCGTTATGGCTTTACCGTTCCGTGCCCATGCATGTGTATACGTTACCCCTTCGATATATACCCAACCCCCACGTGATTTGCGAACACAAAGTAAATTCTTACCCTCCTGCGCGAGATTAAGTTGGCTGCCGGCATTTTTCCTTACGCTGAGCGTTTTTCAACGCGGCTCGAAGCTTTTTCACGATCGGCTAACGAGAATATAAAGATCCATACGCAGGCTTTGTGTACGTTTAAGGATCCTACCGAAATTCCGTACTTTTCTAGCTGCCAAGAATACCTTGCACGTTTACCTGCCCGTTTATATTCACAGGCTTGATTTTATTTGGCTGCCGCTTCTACGGACGAATTATCCAAGTGAACGATCATCGGCTTGGCTGAGCGTATAATACTGCGGAAAATGTACTGCGCATTCGAATATATCGAGATATGCCACCTTTTTTTTATTTGTATCCTCGTCGACACGCGGCGTTGCGTTATCTTTCATCTTCGGATAAATTCTCTATGTAACATTCGCTCGATTCTATGTACGTACATAAACTGCAGGATTTAAGGAAAGACCGCAACGTCGTCGTCGAGGTTTGCTTCGTAATTTACGTGAAAACAGAAACGATCCCAATCGTGGAACATAACTTGAACGTTCCCGCTTGATTTCAGCCAAGAAGCAACATTCTGCGCGAATGGCTGGCGGAAGAGGAAGAAGAAGAGGAGGAAGGGCAGTGACACAGATGGTTCACCGAAAGTAGCGCATTTTCATCAAGGAACTTCCTATATCCGCGTCGCTAACGTATGCGACGAAACTACTCACCGTATTTCGAATACAAAGCGATCGGAACCAAGTTTACGAAATATACGCCAAAATAATCATCTTGCCAGAGGAGTGTTGTAAATAAGTGTACTTACAAGTGTCTAGCGTCCGCAGTGCGTGTACATAAAATAATTAGTTTACTGCCACGATTACGATCCACGGTGATGAAGATGGTTACACGATCTCTTTCTCTCTCTCTCTCTCTCTCTCTCTCTATCTCTCTATCTATCTATCTATCTATCTATCTATCTCTCGCTCATCCTACCCTTTCTTTACCTCTCTACGAAGCAATTAATCAGTCAGTTGTCTAAAGGCTAAAGAGGTAACATCCAACTACCTTCTACAACGAAGAAGGACTCCGAGAGAGCGATCGTGATCATGGTGTTAGCTTCTGTCACCTGCTGAAGTGTATCGACCGATCGAATACGGTGACGCGCGACATACAGTGCGAAAGACTCACTTTTCGATAGACAAGGATAGCCAAGATTAATCATTATTCTTGCTACGATCGTAGTATGTCGAACATCTTGGTGTCCTACGTGTATTTGTGTGTTTACGTACATTGATATGCGAACTTCCTTGTTACAAGAAATCGGGGAAGGAACGTCTAGGATCTAAATCACGTTCACGCGACACGGCTACGCGGTACTTCCAAAGTCAATTTTGCACGTAATACCTATAAATACTGCATATTACGTTCAGAATTCAACTTGTCCTGCGTATCGATTATTAACATTTTTGCATACCTACAAAACCCAAGCGACTATCTTCGACATTGATTTATGCGCTGCGCTCAACAAGATCGCCAACTGGCGTGCGATCTCGGTAGGAGAGATCAATTTTTATAAGATTATTCGTCGAGACCGCGCGGCTCCGCTTTCTCGTCGGTTAGAAATATCGCTAGTTTTTAATATAAATGAGTAATGTGTACACATTGTCAATATTAGTAATTATAAAATAAATTTTAAGCGTATACCTCGGATATTCTGCCGTTTTCATATCGGCGTTTACATAACGTTCAGATGAACGTTAATACCGTGTATACGGTGGATGGCTTTGTCGAAACATCCGCTGCCGTAGATGAGGTATTATATATATATAGGAGAAGCGGATGAATTGGACTACAAGTTTACCGTCCGCTTCCAACGTTTCGATCTTCCTTGTTCGCATTGAACGAGCGAACGTAACGATATCGTACTCGCGATGAAGATTGAAGATTTCCTTCATTCCTTCGAGCATAGGTTTTGTTAATTCTTGCTATAAGTGTACGACAGTGTATTATAAAATCAGTTTTGTACCGATTAAATATTTATTAATGGTTATAATCACCGTCATTATCAAAGCTTAAGCAATTTGTACTTTTTAAAATACGATTGCACTTCACTCTTAGGATAAGGTTTTGTTACCAGACACGTCGGAATGTTCTCGGGCTGTTCTATCCACAACTTGTGATGGACGTCGTCCTCCTTCAGTTTGGAACACAAAGTATGTAAACTGGCCTCGTCGGGAGCCTAAGAGTTATATAAACTTTGTAAACGTTACTGTATTTCTTTGATGATTTTATATGTACAGATAATAGTAAACAAACAAACACAACGGTAATATATTATGTTTTGCTTTAAGCGAGTTAAACGTTCTGTCTCAAACTATACTTACTTCAAGAACAACTTTATGCATCGAATCCAACTCTGCGAGGTAAGCTTGCGTGTTGCTGTCGTTGTAAAAGAGATGAATGACAGCTGTGCACGCGTGACAAGCTTGAGCCACTATAGCACCCAGTGGCCATCCCATTGTCTTTGCCAGATCTCCTCGTACGACCACGTACTGAACTAGAGTGGACATTCTAAAAAAAAAGCTTTTGATAATTTTATATCGTGAAAAAGAGATGATAAATGCTAGAAGAAGTTTGTTCTTCCATATCCATTCCATTACCATTGCTCCTAAATCTGTTCACAACTTAACATAGTTAAAATGGTTCAAGAAAATAGAATAAATTTTGATTTAGATTGCCAATAGGTGATATGTTATACGAGTTATTGTTATCCAAGAGGTAATAGCTGTAAGTAACAACTGCGTACTACACGATAATCTATCTAATTGACGTATGAAAGTTACACCGATACCTCGCGGTATTACATATATATATAATCATTTTATACTTGTTATAAATAAAATATTTATATCTGTCCACATTAACTAAATATCATGAACAATATGAGAAATTATAATTCTAAAACACTTGTCGTCTAGATGCGTGATCCACCGTGGATCGCTTATCAGAATTTGATTGTAATGATCTCAATACACATAATCAAAACTTCCTGTATATTTCATTTAAAATCCTCTATATTTATAAACGAGGTTAAGTAACGTATCCCTTCTATATCACTCGATATACATAATTATAAAGATTAATCCTGCAGAACCATGATATATTTCAAAAGTCTAATAACCTGAAGTTAGTTTCATATAAAATCGCCTGACAGATCGTACACTTCACCACTTACTTTTTCTAAGACTGTATTCTGCGTAAGCACAATTCATATTCCACGTGACCCATGTAAAGTAACCACACATTGGACACGTAATTCGCATCTCGGTAACACAGTTCTTAAATTTATGAATGAATCCTAATAAACAAACCAAAAATGAAATCAAACGTTTAACTAAAAATAGAGACGTAAAAAGATTTATAAAATATATATTACGTTTAATTCGTATAATAAAAATGTTGGAAAGAAACGAAGTTGCATTTTCATTCGGTAGATGGCGCTGTCGTCGATGAGCAGCGTAGCTGAAGTAGGTTGCGCTTCACCAATCATTGTTAGTTGTTTGGTAGACTCGCTCGAAACCGGTTGCCGGTTGGATTCTACTGCTTTTCTCGTTCAGCGCTTCGCCAGGCTACACGTTTCTTTGATCGAGATATCTGCTTTTCCTTCGAGAACAAAGGTATTATTCATACATTTTATTATATTCACCATTGAACTTGTCAAGTGTCTTCAATTTCGTATACTCGAGAATCGAACGATTAGTATTGCAATCCCGCCCTTATTTCAGATGTTTTCCGTTCTAAAATTCTCCTTCGTTGTTCGAGGTCGTAGCTGTCTGCGAAAGCGCCTAACGGATTTTCTAGAGCGTAGAAAAAAATGCAAAAAAATGATTGCGTTCTTTTTACATAACGCCGCTATTATTTTACGACTTTTATATTTTATTTGAAACTTTTATCATGGGAACATATTAAATGTTGTCCTTCATAGTTTGTGCCTGTAGAATCGTGACATTGCAAAACTGCGAACTTCCTGGTCGTAGGAAGTAGAAATGAAAGGTCGTTTGATGTCGATGGTCTACAGTAGTGTTTTTTCTTCCATATTCATTGTTTTACCTATAAGAGAATTGTTTAAATGTAAAAAAATTGATGAATCGCACGAAACAATCACTAATTGTTTCGATCTTGGATTTCTGCGTGACGTATAACGACGCACTGATTTGCACTCGTTTCGCGTTCGTCTCGTACGCCGCGAAGCCATGTTGATATATATACATGTATTATACTATCTATGTATTATGCATGTACGAACGAATAACCGCCGAATCAATGTCTTTTGGATTTTAAAAATGTAGATTGCAATAATCGGTAGCGGATTTAAATATTTCAGGAGATTTACGTGTACAGGGAAAATTTTCTTTTTTCTTTGTGCATTGACGATGTTTATTTTTAATAACACAGGTATAGTTTCTTCTAGTTCGTAGGAATATTTTCGCAATAGTCGGAAATTGATTTTCAAAATTGATTAGATCATATTTATCGATCGTAGATCTATTCGATTGGAATGTGCGCTTTTATCAAGTCATTATCGTGACTCAGACTTTTGCTATTACGACTTACTATTAAATTCTACTGAAATAACGTTCGTTACGGAAATAGGTAATTATGCAACTATTATTAAAAGATACTTGGGCAGATAGGTCATGATTTTGCAATTAACAAATGAAACGGACGATCTTCTGGAAAATTTGCTTAAAATGACGTCGATATAGAGAATAAAAAGAGTTTGTTAAAAATTCATAGAAGTGACCTTGGCGATCGCTCAGAACTTACGCTCCCATTCCGATAATCTCAAGAGTATCTATCGTTGTGCAAAACTTCACTAACGGTTTATGTTTTTTTTTTTTTCT
>JAIFRP010000003.1:904796-920283 GCA_032403825.1 Odynerus spinipes | reverse complement strand
GGCCTGGACTCAAATCTCTTTCCCCGTCCTCCTCGTAGCTTTCTTGGAAAGTAAAATTCAAGAGTTTCGTATAAAAGGAATACGTCGGATGCCGCGTGGCGTTTTTTACACGCGTAAAATTGCTAGCGAACCTTAACCACGTGTAAAACGTCTTTGTACACTTGCCTTCCTGTAAATTCGTGCACTGACAGGGAAAGAGTCGTCCGCGACGAATTGATCGCACTTTAAGAACTCGAATCAATAAACGACGGATTTTTCTTTTCTATTGATCTTCGATCTCTCTCGTTTCAGGACCAGACTCTTGGGAACCCGACTTCGTCGGAGCGCCGTACGAGTTTTGGGTCGGTGCCAACGTGCCCGTCGGTACCAGCGTTGGGCAGATTCGTATAAACGATGCCGTTCAAACGAGCGATCTTATCTACGATCTTCTTCATAGTTATCAAGAAGGAGGTACTCGTCATTGGCGTTAATATTCTAATCGCGTCCATGTCCGATTCTCTTAATCGATTCCGTCATTATACTTTACGATACTCGAAAATATCATAGGCTTACCATAAAAAGTCGTTAAGACCATATTGGTAATTTGCATACATGTTTTATATATATTTTTAGATTAATCAAAAATTTTATACCGATTTAAAAAATCGATGTATTATTATAAAAATGTGCAATATGAAAATATTAAGTAAATTAAGTGGTTATCCGTGATGCAGATGTGTTTGCTGCAACAGGAATTTAATTAATTTTTGCATATTACACATTATTACAATAACATACCGATTTTTCCTTGTACTAGAAAATGTTTAAGTCAAATATCTCTATGACTAGTTTTTGAAAGCTGTAAGAATTTTGCAGTAAAAACCCCCGATATGAAAATCATCAATGAGAATCGAAAGAAGAGAATCGAGCGTCGATGTATCGATATATTTATACCGACGTAGCGAAGCGCGTCGTACAAATTACCCACTTTATTCATGCTAATACGTAACACATGCTGTATGCATATCCAATGGGCTTTCAGTACCGTTCGCCGTGGAGGAGCGCTCAGGGACGATAACGGTCGTAGAGGAGATCGAGCGATACGACCGTTCGACGTACGAGTTCGAGGGCGTGGTAACCGACGAGAGGGATCTCACCCTTATCACGAACGTTTCCATTCACGTGGTCGATCCTAACGACGAGAGGGGTCCTTTTACCAAGTAAGTCGCACTTCTCGCGAAAAAAAACACCGATCGATTGTTTCTACTCGTTTCTCTCGCGAAAAAGTCGCTCGTTTTAAAAGTTTCACAAAATCAACCGTCGAGCTACACTCGAAGCGACTTTACATTGCTCGTTATATAAAGAACACACGTACGAAAATGGAAAACTGGGTTTCGATTCGTAAAAGGTTCAAGTCAATAGGGTATTCGGTCGTTGTGCCGGTGTCTCGTTCGTTCCTACATATTTTACCACGCTCCAAATTCAACGACGTTTTAAGTACAATCTCATTTTGACCAAGCACGTATGTATATATATCGAGATCGTAAGGTGAAATGTCAGCAATGTCTAAGCGAACAGGATCTTTCGTTTATTTAGCACTAGATTTACGAACCGAGCTAATTTGACTAATTTTAGGTATACTTTTATAAATACATATAATCAATATCAATATCCATATAAAATCCATATAGTCAGTATCAATATCCATATAAAATCCATATAATCAATATCCATAAATCTAGTGTTAAAAGTCGACGCTGGTTGATTTTTCAGGGGAACGACTACTGCTCCTCTAGTTTTTCACGTGAAAGAGAACGTTCCGGGCACGTACATCGGACAGGTGTTGCTACAGAATGGTACAACCGCCGCGTCGTATTCCGGCACGCGTTTCCTTATCGTCAATCAGCAGGACGTGCCCGACATCAGCATCACCGAAGACGGTGCCCTCCACGCACCCAATGGACTCGATCGCGAGAGCAGACAGAATTATAGCATCACCGTGATAGCCGAGGGTTCGAAATTGCTTCGCGTCATTCAAGTAAGTTCTCCCTTTCGGGACGTTCATTTTCATTGATTGGAGTTATGTAACTTAATCTTGATAAAGAAATCTTTATCACTTCCGTTTCTTTGTAATCTTTCGTAGTTACTTAATCTTTTCAGAGATACGTATATTCTTAATTCGCTTAATTTTGTCTATAATTTAAGGAATAACGATATAAAGAATTCATTATCACATTTTTATATTAGATTTTATTATTATTTTTACAATTGGTAGTTACATTTTCATAGATGGCGAGGAATGAAATTTATAAATGTTTTAAACACAATCTACAAAATGTCTTACGTCGCTTAATTATAGTTTTCTATTTATTTAATTGCTATCAGTTTAAAACAGACAGGTATAACATAATTAAATCAAAGCTTAGATAATTTTTCTCACTCAAGAAAAAGAATCGTCCTCGAAAAAGTTAAAATTGAATAATTAGCAATCGTAGAAGTAATTGTCTATAATAATCGAACGTCTTATCGTTTCAGGTAAGAGTAATCGTTGACGACGAGAACGACCATCCACCGGTATTTACCTCATCATCCTACGAAGGACGAATTCTAGAAAACAGTCCAAACGGAACGGAAGTAGTCATGGCCAGTCCTATCGCAGCTTCCGACAAAGACGAGGGTATTAACCAGGAGTTTGCTTTCAGTCTGACCGGCGAAGGTAGCTCTTTATTCAGAATCGATCCTAGCGATGCTCGAGTGTTCTTCGAGGGTAACGATGATGCTCGTTTGAATCGAGAGGAAAGGGATAGCTACGACTTGCAAGTAGTCGCCGAGGACGGCGGTAAGCTTTAATGTTCATTCTACTTAATGTTAAAACTGAGGATTATTTTTATCGCTTCTTGATCGCGACAGGGTAAACTCTAAACGTTCCAAGTTCTTAGTGCTGACTGAACTTGATCACGATCGAAGTAAAGAATTTTTTATCATCGAATTTACCACTAGTAATATTTGTAACTCTTTTGCTACTATGGGTAACTAGAATCGCTTGTTACGAAACGCTATCGAAATGCTGCGGCTTGATATCAAATACTCGCGAAGAGAATTAATATTATCGTTAATCTTTTATTTTATTAATTCTCCTGAAAACTTTGGAAACTTGAGAAAATGTTTCGCTAACTTTATTATTTTCCTCTTGTGGTTTCAGGCGGATTAATGTCAACCGCACACTTAAAGATCATCATCGACGACACGAACGATAACCCTCCGAAATTCATTCGCATGATAGTCCTTCCGGATCAAGGTGTAAAAGTATCGAATCAACCCGACGAGGAGTCGACTTCGGACAAGAACGATACGAAAACTTCGACGTCGATCGATAGCAACGAGACGAAGCGTCCAAACGAGCGGAAATCACCGTTGTTATTGGTTCCGGAGAACGTGACGATGGGTGCTCCGATCATTCGACTGTTAGCGGAGGACAAAGACGAGGGCTCGAACGCAGAAATCAGCTACAGTCTTCAAAACGAGACGATATCGGGCAGTGGTGATTCGGCGATCGATCGATCATCGAAACTCGACTCGATCGGTCGACGATATTTCCTATTGGACTCGAGAACAGCTGAGATTTCGGTAGCTCGAGCACTTCCGCCGGAAAGAAACGTCCGTTTGATCGTCTTCGCGAAAGACGGTGGCGGTCTATCGGACAACATCACTATTAGGATACACGTGGTGGACGTGAACGACCACGCACCGGTGTTCGACCAATCCTGGTACACGTTCGACGTGGCCGAAGGTACTTACATGGCTCACACGATCGGTACCGTTCGTGCCATGGACAGTGACTTCGGAGCAAACGCTAACGTCAATTACGAAATCCTTTCCGGTGCACGAGAGGACGAGAACGACAAAGATAACGCAACATGGATCTTCGACGTTGGCCCACGCGATGGAGTTTTACGAGTGAACGGAAAACTCGACAGAGAGAGGATGCCCATTCATCGTCTCGTTTTACTCGCTCGGGACGACGGTACGCCATCGCTGAGTTCGACGGTGGAAGTCGAAGTGAACGTTTTGGACGTGAACGATAACGCCCCGAGCTTCCATGGCTACGACGAGATCGAGAGCGACGATCGTGGTATTCCGATCGCGGTTTACCGTACCTCGATTTTCGAAAACAGTCCGATCGGCACGTTCGTAGCGAAAGTTTACGCGAACGACAGCGACTTCGCTGGGAACGGAAACGGGCTGATCCTCTTTGATCTGGTTAGTCCAGCTCATGAAGAGAAACAGTACTTTACGATAGACAGCAAGGAGGGATCCATCACGACGATCGCGAATCTCGATTACGAGAGTACGAAGAATCATCGGTTGCTCGTTACAGCGAGCGATCTTGGCTCCCCGATCAGCATGACATCGACGGCGGTGGTCACCGTGGAAATCATCAACGTGGACGACGACGATGACGACGAGGAGGATGATAAGGAGGAAGACGGTCAAGACGATTCGGCCAACGAGGTGCAGAAGGTGCCCGCGTTCAGGCATCGCTACTACGAGGTCGAGGTCGAAGAGAATACACCGTCACCGATTCTGATCGTTGAGCTCGATCTAGCCGACGGCTATCGCAGCGATCACATACGGTACAGCGTCGTTGCGGATGGCACGGATGCCAGAGATCACTTTTCCATCGACTCGAGGAACGGCTCGCTGTATCTGATTACGAAGGTCGACAGGGAAACGAGAGATCGGTACGAAGCGAAGGTCAGGGTCGATAGGGTGAAGCTCGCTCGCGGAATGCCCGTCATGATCTATCCGGTCGCCGGTGAGAGGCTCAACGGTCTCGCGCCCAACGAGGCCAGGGTCGTCGTCAGGGTCAAGGATACGAACGACAATGCGCCGAGATTTAAGTCAAAGGGAAGACCCATCCTCGCTGCGATACCTACCACTGCCCACTACGGTTACGAGGTCGTTAAAGTAGAGGTGAGCAGCGTACGAGTCTAGTGTATGCTTCAGCGCACGCGCACGGCCCTGTCCATCTAATATGTATACATGTGTGTATGTATGATATGTGTATGTATGTATGTGTGCTCGTATGCACGCGTGTATGTCCGCTGGATACTCGCGCGAGCGTCAAAGTGACTCGACCTTAATTCATTTCGGTTTTTCCTCGTGCCTCTTGTACTTCTTCTCTTCGCTTTTCTAGTCTTTCTTTATTATCCGACCTGTCCTACTTTTGTCCTACCTTTTTTTTTAATTCGTTCCTTCTCTCTCTCTCTCTCTCTTTCTCTTTCTCTCATTTCGTCTCTCGATGCACTCTTTTCAAATCTCCCCCTCCTCCTATTTATTTTCTTTCTCTTTCGCCGCGTTTTTTAATTATGATGAAATCCAACCGACGAGTCGCGAACGATCGGACCGGAAGAACACAGCTTCCTTCATTATTTCTTCTACTCTTTTACATGTCTTCTGTCGTTTATCATCTCTTTGATGGGCGAACGTTGGCGGTCGGTAGGAATACACTCAAACCGGCGAAAACGTCGCAGAGAACGTTGAAACGCTCTCGCGCACAGTTCCAGTTCGAATTTATTTGCTCTCTTTCTCTTTCTTTCTCTCTCTCTCTCTTCTCTTTCTTCCTTTCTCACTCTCGCGAGAGCGTTATTACGAGTTTTCTTTTTCTCGAGCGCGCCACTCGACAAACTCGAACTGCAATCGTGCGAAATTGATTGCCTTCCGCTCGAATGATAATGCAAATACGATTACCCGGGAGATATTTAATTAGATACGGGACTTGGAAAAATTGCGATCTCCACTTTTTTTTTACTTGCGACGACAGTTCGGCTCTCTCTCTCTCTCTCTCTCTCTCTCGTTGAGGCAACTTTCCGATCGATTCGCGATAAGAACGGTCTCGTTATTTTTCCGTAGACTCGGGATTGTTTTACGCTGATCCTTAAGCTCGGCGATGGTAACAAGACCGAACTAACGAATTTATTCGCGAAATTGTCGGAGAACTTAATCGAGGAATTTCTTTCTTTCTCTTCGCAGGCGGAGGATCCGGACGAGGGTACAAACGGCGAGATTCGTTATCAGATTCTTGGACGAGAGGACGCACCACGATTCGCCATTGACCCATTGAGCGGTCAAGTTCGCTCGGTAGCCAGTTTCGCTCGCGACGCCGGTCGCGTCTTTGGTTTCGACGTCAAGGCCACGGACAGACGGGGCGCCGAGAACGGACGTAGCAGCATCGCCAACGTTTTCGTGAGTTTTTCCCTTTTTTCGTAGCTCTCGTGGCCATGGTCCACGTAATATTAAATTTTTAGCTAATTCGTTTGAAATATCTTCAAATATTTCTTCTTTTTTTTTCTTACGGTACACAGGTGTACGTTTTGGACGATCAGAAGCAACTGGTGATGGTCGTTGGACAGAAACCCATAGACATCGAGCCGCATCTCGAGAATTTCACCGCGTAAGTAAGATCTTTTGGCATGAACGTAATTGTAAAAAAAAAAATATAGCGAAGCGAGGAGAATGCTTATAAGATCCACTGCTTCCGATTCGACAAGCTCGAAGTTAAAACGCAAAACGTGGGATTCTCGTTGGGAAGCAGAGATTTTCTAGAATTCGGTATTTCCGCGTTATCACGTTCGCCGCGCTTGTATTTCCCACCATTTCCCCGCTTTCAGAATAGCGCGTCATATTTCAGTGCTCTGCATAATATCACGGGTCTGGATGTACGTGTCAGGAAGCTCGAGCCGCATATTGAAAAGAACCTGATCGACGCCACTTCGTAAGTATTAAAGTCTTCACTTTGCTTTTCGAAGATTTCCAACGAGCACGTACTGCAATTTTTGTTTCAGTACCGACGTCTACCTTTACGCGATCGATCCGCATCTCAACGTAATGATCGACATGGATACGTTACACAAGTAAGAATCTTGTCGTCTTAATAAAATCGATTTCTTTTTATTCTCTCCTTACTTCTTTTTTTATATTTCCAAAGCGAGTAGGAGAAAATAATTTTTTTAATCAACTTTCTTTCCTTTTTTCTTCATCAACGCTTTCGTAATCTCCAATCGTCGTTTTTGTGTTCGCAGCGTCTTTTTTAACAAGAAAATGGACATAAAACGCGAACTGGACGAGTACCACGTGCTCGAGATTGCCGGGAACGCACCGAGAAGAAATCAACGCTATTTGCTGTCCACCCTAGAAGTGGGTGTGATCGTCCTCGGCTGCGTCGTCTTCCTTGGTGCACTTATAACGGCCCTGTGCGTCACCTGCGTCCGTAGGAGCAAACGGTACGCGGCATACGGTTTCGCTCGATCTCCGAACGATCCCACGCCGATCGAAGGATCAACGACTTTACCAAACTAATTCTTCGTTACGTTGGATCTCTCTACCTATCGCTCGTTCTTCGAAATTATACATTTACCGTTATCGTACCGAGACGAACACTAACCATCTCTCTCTCTCTCTCTATCTATCTTTTTTTTTCGTGCGCCGTAAAACAGCATGCATTACGAAAAGTACTCGCGGCGTTAAAAATACTCGCGTCTAATCTCTCGAGCACGTTAAATGCTCTTGTGTACGGTACGTCGGAGTAAATTTTTCCCGTTTTTCCGACGTATGCGAGCAGCGTGGGGAATGTAGGAAAAGAAATCGTTAAAATCTTTATTTCTCTTTTTCTTTCTTTCTTTCTTTCTTTTTCGTTCTTTTCCTCCTCTCTTTTCCTTCCCCTGTTTATTCGTTTCTCTGTCCTCTCCCTTCTCTTTTTCTTTTTTTCGCTCTTCCACACGCTCTCTCTCTCTCTCTCTCTCTCGTCGACATTTCGTATCGCTGCTTTTTCCATCTTCTCTGTCGCAAAAGTGTGTACTCTGAACGGGCTTCTCGAACTCCATTCGTTAGCCGTAGACGCCGCGAGAAGGCCATGTTCTCCAGCGGTGGTCCACTTGGCTTTGCTTTGGCAGACTCGACATTGCAGAAACCGCCGCTCTTCCCGACCTTCGTCGATGGCCTTCATTACGACCCAGAACCCTTTTGCACCGATATGCCGAGGCGACAGAGTATCTGCGATCACGGACCAGGCTGCGTTCGTTTTCACACGTGAGTTTTTATCAATTTTATATGGATAATACTTGTTTATTTATTTGCAACGAGGTGCAGGCGTTACTTATGTGCCGCGTTAATCAAATTAAAAGTATTCTTTTTATTTAGCGGTAGCACCTACGTTTCTTTATTACGTAGAATTTTTGTACGTGCAGTAATGTTTTTTATATGTAGTTGTATTTGTTTGCGTATGAACGTTGAGAGAAAAGCGGTAAGAATAGTGGGATATAATAGGACGTGTGAAATGGGAAATTCGAAAGAGAATAGAACAAGTATACTCATTAAAGTTTTTTATTATTTTATACATAATAAAACACGTACATTTTTTCTTTTACATACGTCATTTTGTTTTACATACATCTTTTAATGAAGAAATAGTAAAGACGCGTGTACATTTATTAGTAAAGTATATCTTATTAAATTCTCTTTGCGTATGTTATTAGACACAAGACAGAGTAGAGGGTACAGAGAATACATATTTATGCTGTTTTTCATCGGGATAGCTTTTACATTCGTGTCTACCGTCGCGACGTCCTAATGGTTCCCCCCGTATACGTTTCGATTTGTAAATATCACGAAGATCGAGGATGATGGAACATCGTTGACCGAAAGAACGACTTATGTATCTTGCAGAAAAAAAAACAGATCCACGATGTTCCCTTTAATATCATGCGACTATAATTCTCTAAGCTGATAGAGATCCTTGAAAGTTGTAAGCTTCCCGTATAACGATCACTTTATTTACGTATTTCGAAGACCATAAAGAGACCTAAAGATCGATCTCTCGAATGATCAGAAAAGTTGCCGAGGACGCGTTCCCATAGAATATCAGGAAATTAATAATAAAGTCATCGAAGAAGGGATTACTCGTGGAAAATCGAAAGTAAAGAGAGAGAGAGAGAGAGAGAGAGAGAGAGAGAGCACGAAGGGAGCCGAGGAAAATCTCGATCTTCGTATCGCTCGGGAGAAAATATCCAAGTCCTTTCCGTAACATCGATGCTATTGCCCCTGGTGGTTTGCAGGATGGGCGGCAGCAGTAGCAAACACGCCGTGAGGACGACGGGTAGCGGTAAAGGCCTCGAGGCATCCGCGACGTCCTTGCATTCCAGTGGCCAGGACTCGGGAATAGTAGCGCGAGCCTCCTGTCACTGCAGTCACTCCTCGAGTCCTTCCAGCGGTGAAAGCAGCAAGTAAGTCGAACCGTCCTATCAATTCAAAAGGGCTACGAAGCGATATTGGAATTCGAGCGTTCGGGAATACGCGTTAACGCGACTACCATATGTATAAATATTCAAATGATATCGCCACGTGTTCTTTAGCTTCAATTTAATCGTTTACACTAGAAAATGGTAGCTTTCTCAAAAATAGAGATGGTAACCTTCGTTAAAAGGGGCCACGATCGAGCCCGGGTGTAGGTACGTCGATTCCTGAAATGAAACCGTGTAAAGTTTAAAGCCAATTTCGGGAGGGGTTGGCGGGGGAAGTTGGTGGACTTTAAAAC
Organism: Odynerus spinipes; assembly: GCA_032403825.1. Lineage (NCBI taxonomy): Eukaryota > Metazoa > Arthropoda > Insecta > Hymenoptera > Vespidae > Odynerus > Odynerus spinipes. Next base: position 910,712 of record JAIFRP010000003.1, on the reverse strand, counting down.
GAGCGTTGACTCTCGAGTTCGATTTTCCCCGGAGTGCCTTCGTTGTAATTGAGAGAAAACAGTCTCCCTTTGGAAGAGCGACCTCGATGCAACGAAGATTAGATTTGTGTTTATATTATTAACTATTTCTTTCTTTCGAGCTAAATACGAATCGAAAAGAGATGATCATACGAGACGCGTTAATTTGCAGCGGCTACGAGGACTCCCTGAAGTCGTTGCAACGTCACGAGAGGATAAACGACGTGTCTCGCGGTAATCACGATGCCTCGAGCGTCGTTGGCAGAAGGGCGAATCAAGCGGCGATGAGAAGACGACAACGAATCAACTCTTTCTCGAATCTCGAATCGGTCTATTCCCACGAGATGACTTTGCAGAGGGATCAACGCTGTTGCGCGACCGAGAAGAGAAGAAAGCACGACGGTCGTGGACGCGAGCACCGCAGGGCTCATTCCGAGGCTGAAAACAATATCACCGAGACGGTGATTCACGAACATCCCGGTACGGAGCTCACGTTGGCCGGCTCCTTACCGAACACTTCGAATTTACACGGTAAGCGTGACGAGCGACGTTGATCGATGTCAATTAAGAAGTATGTCGTTCGAGAAACGTGGTGGAGTCAACGATTCGTTATTCGATTTCTTCTTTCACTCGTTCGACGACGTGAACTCGATCGTCTCTCGAGCAAATTGGCCCTGAAACGCGCAAGTGTTCTCTGTTGGCTTTACGAGCAGTCGCGTTTAAGCTTCGTTTCGGTTCGACAACTCTTTTGAGCTCCCCGACGACGTCGTGGAGCCAGTTAAGCAAGCGAGAAAGAAATTTGCATCTTTAATTGTACATACGTTCGGTTGTATCTATCGTTCGGCGATTTTACGCCGAATAGACCGAAGTTCGATTTCGTTCGATTTCGTTCGAAAAATTTACGCAAAATCGACCGCTAAGCTAGTACGAGGCGACGTTTACTCTAACTCGTAGAGAAATCTACGCATTCCAGCTTTCTCAGAGTCACCCAGTCACGGCAGAGCTTTTAAAAAGAGCGACGTTCCACGAATATTTACCCTCCTCCGATAACTTTCCTTCGATCCGAGAGACGAGCTGCTCATCAATTAATTTCTCCGTCGAGTCTGCCGGCAAATATTTCCATTATTTCAACCGAACGGATCGAAACCGTCGGCTTCGGAGAGATTTGCGAAACGTCGGAGCTTTCGGCTTCGCGAATATTTTTTAATCTTCGAGGAAAGAATATTTTTTAATCGAATTTCATTTCTCGTTACAGGTACAACGAGGACCAGCCATATGTTGTATTAACGTCCGTTAGTCGTTTACGACGATTAGGCAAAGTTTGAAACAGAAGGAGACGGAATAGCGATCGTTCGAGAATACGATCACGTTTCTTATCGTAAGTATCTTTCTCTTTCCCTCCCTCTCCCGCTCGGTCGCCCACGCGCAAAGTTTGCCAGTTCAACGGGTCACAAGGTTAATTCCTACGGAATCTCCAAGAGTGATTTGTCGTTAAGCGATGTAAATCGCGCGCGACTTAAGCGTGAGTATACGGTAATTATTATATAAAGAGAAGCGCGAGAACGATTAATCGGAAGTGTTTATTATTATTATTATTATTATTACTATTATTATTATAATTATTATTACTACGATATTTTATCTTTCGTATCTCTGCCTCGAGAGTATCTTCATGTTGTACATGTATATACATACACACGGCGTGTCATTTTCGTTGCCAAAGTAACTCGTACGTCGCTATTCGAGAGTCAGTCGTTCTTGTTCTTCTTCTACCTTCTTTACGTTCTTTCTTTCTTGTGTACATATAAGATGATACATTCGGTGCACGATTTTGATCGTTCTTTTAAAAAGAAATGGGGTTCCACGATCTTATTAATACGCTGAGCGTTTACGATTTGATTTTAGCGAAAATCTATTATCGTCCATTTTCTTTGTAATCGATTATTTTTGTAAAAATATTAAGACGACTTTCGTTTCCATCGTCTCACTCGATACGTACGCTCAACGTGTTAACAATTTGAGAATAGTAGGAACGTAGGATGACTCGTTAATATATTATTTATCCTGTAGATATGTATAATGTGTATGTAAATGTATAATGTATAATGTATGTACATTTCGGTGTATCACACTTTCGTTGTGTATAAATCAGACATATCGTATATACCCCGGCACCCCTTCCGATATAATTTTTGTATAGATTTTCGAGCGAAACGTTTGATATTTTTTTTATTTAACTAATTACACGCGTAACATTAATACTTAACGAGTAATTTATGTCACCGCCCAATGGAAGTTGTACGAAATACACGAGGTTGTATGAGTCCTTAATAAAGGCGATCTTTTATAGGAAACAAGAGGAGTACGGAATTGTGCTCGTGCAATAAACACAACGACTATAAATGTTCCTCGAATAAGGAAGAGGAAATAGAATTCTTTTCGGGAGGGGGGAGTCCCCAACGAACTTTCATTATACCGATACACGTGTAACTGCGCTCCCAACAAATTGACGACAGATTATAACGGCCGTTTCGCCTTTTTCAGAGTAACGAGCAGCTCCCGTTGTATATCAACTCGATTAATCGAGCATAACGCGCGCCGTTAATCGCACGTGTCGTTTTCCGTTGTCGCGCAAAGTCACCTTCGGGATAGCAATTTATCGTGGCCTTGAACGAACCGAAGAATGTCTCTCGCGCGATCAAATCAGCGTGGGTGACTTTAATTACGGCAGCTCGAATCATGTAAGAGGATTCTCGCTTTCTTCTGTCTTTTCATTCGTCAATGCCGAGTCTTAGAACGGTGCATCCGCCATTGGATGGCTAACGATAATGAAATGCAGTCTGAAAACTGTTCTTCTAGTATTTTAAACTATTGTAAGTACTATCGAGCGGAAAATAATGTAATATTGTTAATAATGTAAGTTGCGAGTGGAGAACGGTAAAGATGTAAGTATTATGATATTACGGTAGGTATAACAATTTTTTTTTTATTTTTAACATAGGAAAATTCAATAAAATCAATCGGATGAGTAAAGAAGCTTAGTAGGATATCTCTTTCGATAGAAATAAATATTTCAAAGCGTATTAGATTCTTTCGAAAACTTTTAATGATTTGTTATAGGATCGAAGAAGTACATGTATGTATGTATTGGTATAGGTTAACAGCTGATATAGCTACTTCCATAAATTGTGTATAATAATTTTTACAATCTAGATTAAATATTATAACACCGATTAGATATCAAAGCCCATACACTTTATGTTTAAACGAGGCGTTAACTCGATAGCATTCGATATAGCATTCTGATAAAGAGCGTATATTTGTATATTTTTTCCTACGACACCGGACACAGTCGTAGACATAAATATAAAAAGACGATGTCCTATTATTTTCATCATCGTTACGAAGTTGCCGGACAAACGAGTATATATCGAAGAGAATTAACCCGTTTCCCGTGTTACACTTTTCGCTATAAATATCACGATGCAATCAAGAGCGCGATAGGGGATGGTAGACGATCGTGGAAAAGGAAAGGTAAAGTGACGAGGAGGGAGAGAGAGAAAGAGAGAGAGAGAAAGAGAGGAGACGCGATAGGGTGACCGCCACCACGCTCGTGTCCATAGCCATTGTCCCTGACATCTTCCGAGATGGGTCCGCGGCTATGTGGGTGGAACAATTACAACTGGTTCTCAACCCATTTACAGATGATTTATCTGGACTCTTACGAGGGCGTTTCGAGGCATTAGCACGCGGTGCACATAACGACCCCGTAACACCCCGCACGTTCAAACCCCTGTTGCCACCCTCGCGCCATCCTTATACCCTAACTTTCCACCTTCTTCTTCTTCTTCTTCTTCTTCTTCTACTACTACTTCTTCTACTTCCACTTTCTGGCAAATCGCATTCAACGACGTGACCGCGTTACGCTTTCTTCTCTAAATATCCTCTCCAAGGATTTTCCACGTCGGCCGTGACGAGTCGCGCGAAAATTTGTTTCCCTTAATACGACGATATGCCAGCCCGCTCATTCGGCTCGAATTCCTACCAAAAGAATAGCCGGTAATGCGCGAAAAGTCGAATCATTTTGTTCGCCGCGCTAAAAAGCGAACGGATCTCTTCCTTTTTCCTTCTCTCTCGCTCTCCACGGGGGATTAACGCTTCGGGCGATCGTAAATCATTTTTGAAGGGCGCGAATACCGTCGCACGATTGTACTACCCTTCGACCGTTCTCGAATCCGGGCGGTTGCTGGATGCTCCTTTGATTTATGAAAAACGCTTTATGCGCTTGGTATTCGCTCGGATCGCAGGTAAAAAGGGTAAGCGAAGGGTTTAAGATATTTCTAATTTCTCCGATACACCCACTGTATTTACGATCCTCGATATTTCCCAATCTTTCTCGGTGAAAATAAAAAGAAGAGTGTCCTACGGACCTCGCGAATGCACGTGTACAAATTTGAGCTTCGTTAACGGCGAATATACTATTTTAATACGGTAATCCGATGGATACTCAACAAGGGAATTTTACTCTAAAATACGCGTACTCGCTTAGATAGTTCGTCTCTTACGAAAGAATTTATTTCACACGTCACGTATACACGCTCGTTTTATTTCTCACTCAAGCGATTCTCCGATGAATTAAATCTCCTCTTTTTCATCACGACGGCAAGCATAATTGGATTAACAAAAATATATGAATGAATACATAGAATATTAGTCTAAGAAAACTAGTAAGGTACTAATTTCATAGTCAAATCTCCAGCTCGAAGGAAGTGTCGCAATGACGAATGCAACCGGTCTATGAATTTCATGCAAGGATCGCAAGGATGCAACGGTTGCGCTAGACGGGTGCTTCAGCGCGAACGCGAACGGTTATGAGCGTTTGTCATCGGAGAAGGACGACTACGTTGACGCCGACTACTGGCTTTCGCAGCCGAGCTTCGGCTAGTATCGATCGAGCCAGAGATAATTCGACAGTCGCTGCACCTATGCGCCTTCGTCGACGACCCGTTATACACGTACACCTATACACACACACATATATATATATGTGTTGTATGTTTAAACGCGTACTATATACGTATACAGCGGAGAAGCAAGGATGCGGGTACGGTAAAGCGCTCCAGCGATATTTCCATAAAATAACATTTTCGTCGGCCGATCGCGTAGCGAGGAATCGAATTACGTGTGGTCGTTAATGGGATCGAAACGAGGTGTTAAGAGGTTTAAGGGGCCGATTAAGACGCGATCTTGGCTTCTGCGAGAACTCATCTGCTGCTCGGTTAAAAAGCTACGAGCGAGGATGTAGGAGAAGGATGGGGTTCGGTAAAAGGTGAGAGAAAGAGAGGGAGAGAGGTTATGGCGAGGAAAAGAGGGTGAATGAGAAAGAGAGAGAGAGAGAGAGAGAGAGAGAAAGAAGAGAGAGAGGAAGACGAAGCAGTCTGGAAGATGCCCGAGGGAAGATGCACGCCCTCGCTCCCGTCATGGATTAAGTAGCTAATATTTCACTGGAGTATTCGAATAACGCTTCGAACAGCCGCGTCTCGTTTCACTAGACGGCTTCGCAGCTTCCGCGCGCACGACACCGGCAAGGCTGCAGCCTTCGATTTTAGCCCGGAGCCGTCGAAATTCTCCCGGAGAAGATACCGTCCTTGTCCGTGCGAGAAGATTTCTTTTTCTTCTTGCTTCCCTCCCCTTCTCCTGTTGTCTAACAGTCGGATTAATAGCTCGCCATCTAATCGATCCATCTCTTTGGAGATTGTTGGATCATTCCATATCCGCGAGAATAGTACTCGAAGGGTCTTCGAAAGAAAAAGAAAACGAGTCGTAGGCGAATTCGATTGCCCGTTAAAAAACATATGAGACGTTCGAGAAGCCGATAGTATTTATGAGATATTCCTA
>JAIFRP010000003.1:874701-888613 GCA_032403825.1 Odynerus spinipes | reverse complement strand
AATAATTATTATAGTAATAATAGTAGTAGTAGTAGTAGTAATAATAATAATAATAATAATAAAATAAAATATCGCATAGCTCGGGATACAAATTTTAATGGATCGGAGATCTTTATTTAAATATAAGATTAAACATCGATCTTTCGAGGCAGATTTAAGTAGAAAATACTTCAAGAGGTACCGATATTAGTGCGCAGCAAGATTGCAGAAAAGATCTAAGGAGACATCGAATATAACTTAGCCGGGCTTGTCCATGCCGCTTACAATTAAGGGTTTTCGAGTTAACTGGAGAGTATCTCTGCATTACTTCTTATCTTTACACCATTACTTCGGAACTGTCAAGACGGGATAATCCCTCTTCTAGGGATACATCGAGCAGAGCGAAGAGTCCCGTCTCTCAAACGTACCTACTCGTTTTCCTCTTGTCGATTTTACCTTCTCATTGTTATATCCGCGTCGCAGCGAGTTGGTCGAAACTTTAACAAGGTGATAAGCAGAAACCTTTCGCCATGTCGAATTTACCTCCTCTCGTGCCTCATTTTCTGAACATTCTGCTTTTGAGCTTAAATCAAGCCGGTTGAAAATATAGAGTAAGAATTATTTTCAGTGGTAGAAACGCGATCCGATCGGACATATCGACGTGTAATAAAAAATGCATCGTTTCTTCGAAAAATTGTATCCTCCAATCGTTTCTTATAATTGGAACGGAAAAGATAAAAGCTTTTGATGCAGAAATAAATCTAACGAGTATAGTCGATTAAAAGTATCGCATTATTTCTTGTAACAAAAAATCGTGCGATGTAAGTTGCTTCAACTTTTGAAAAAATCTATAAAAAGTATAATTTTGTACGTTCCTCATTTGGTTTAGCGATATCGGATAAAGTTGGAGACGTTATTGCGAAAAGTAATCGGCTTCGAGTACCTTAATTAATTTGGTTTTTAAAAGTTTCCTACAATGACCCATATTTCTCTTTTCATAAGCTTCGTCTGTAAAATAGCAGCAACGCCTGGTAGAGATTACACGGACGTCTCATGCATCAACCATACCTATGGCTTTTAACTTTGGTCACGAGGCAGGCCATCTGGTCGTTCACCTGATTTACCCAATGCCGCCCGTTATAATTATCCCATTGTCCGTACGTGTATGTATGGATACACGTGTGCGTGCAACAGTAACCCAGTAGTTTTCCTATTACGGGAACAATCGATAAGCGAGGTCTTCTTCGACGAGATTCAATTGCTTGAACCTATACGAAAGGCCGTAGACATCTATCGGTCGTTGATAAATTTATGTTTCGAACTGAATCCGATTTAGAGCGTACCCCAATGATAGATCGAGGAATATATAAATAGCCATTCGTGTGTGTCTATCTCTCCGTGAAACGTGTAAAGATAGGAAGAAGAGACATACGGCCCGATCGTGCGCGCGCGCGCACGCCACAATCAAAATATATCGCCACGCGGTTGAATGCAGTTGAATTTTCTAGCTGGCACCTGGCACGATCGATGATACGTCCGTCGAAGCGTAAGAACGTTGCGCGTTACAGGATATTCCGTGTGATTCTGATTTCACGGTCGAAAGTTACAACACCGAAGCTCAGAAACAGCAGCGATTTCTCTATACGGTCTTTCCCTCATAATTCCTAACTCCGTACTTCCTGACCCGTTTCTCTCGTTCGTTATTAAACGATACCGTGTCGGAAACATCCAACCTCGTGTACGATAAGTTCGAGAGAATAATAATAATAATTAACTATGATAGGATGTAGGATAGTTTATTTAACAGAGACATTATCGATATTAACGCAAATACTCGAGAAGATAAATCTCGTAATAATTAAAAAAAAAAAGAAGAAAAAGTAATATTCGCGATACTTAGGTGCGTTCTAAATGGCCGAAGAAATTCGTGAATTCGCGGGAGACAGAAAGAAACCACGTGAGGCGACGAAAACAGTTGCTGAAGTGTTTCCTCAGGTGTCACGCGGTTCCTTCAACGTATACACAACTGGTACTCTCTTGTAATCATGAATACAGTCGTCGTCACCGCCGAGCTCGAGTAATTAGAGATGCGTTTTTTTTTCCCCGAGACAATGCGCGCCGCTTTACACCGTTCGAGGCTAAAGCTTCGCGGGGAAATATAAATGCGCTTTTGTGCGATGATCCCCGATTCAGCGGTGCACTCGGTGCACGAGATTAAAACAATTTTCCTTTTATTCCCACGTACAAAAAGATATTACAATTTCTTGCAATCTGTTGCTTCGCGAAAGTCTCTGCGTCTCTTCTTTGTGGGTTTATTTTTCTCTTTATTGCAAAAGACCTTCGAAGTGCAGGAACACGCACAAAAAAAAATGCGATTCGCACGGAAAACAAAGGTATGGGACATCGAGTATAAACGAGGTTATCTTTGAATAGAGACGGAAATTTACAAGTGGAAAAATATCCTCGTCTGCGAGAAACCTTTGAGAGGCGAAAACGCGGAACGCTTGTGTTACCCGTGTCGAAAGTGGTTTAGAAAAGATGCGCTGGAATAAACATGCCGCTGGTTTACGATTAATTCACTTTGCTTGGACGCTTATTAATTCGAATCTCTCTCCTCTTTCTCTTACTCTCTTTCTCGTAGGAGGACGGATTTTTCTACGGTCTCCCCCTTGAAAATACTTCCACGCTTACTTCGAGGCAACGGAGAAGAAGAAGAAGAAGACGGCTATGTAAAGTCGCGCGCAAAAGTCCAAAGTAACTCTTCCTATCGCGAGTAACACGCGATTCGTCTCTCTTTCTCTCTCTCTCTGTAATATGTTCTCTCTCTGGCCCATGATGTAATAAAGAGTTCTATCTCTCTCTCTCTCTCTCTCTCTCTCTCTCTCTCTCTGTTCGTTAGCTTTTTCGGTCTCTCTCTCTTTAAAAATTTCAAAAGCATCGCGCTCCGCTAACCTTGACACAATCCAGGCGAAAAAAAACATATGTAACGCGGATCGTTAAAAAATGTATGAATTCGTTGTACAAAGGCGCGAGATATATGACAGAATAAACTCGACTCGATGGGATCTTCTCGAGCGAGATGATCCGATGTGGGTCAGTGATATTCGATGAGACGTACATATTAACGAAAAAAGATGAAAAAGGAGGAGAAGAAAGGAGGAGCCAAAAATCTATCTCTCTATCTTATCGGAGCAACATAACGCTTACTAGCCTATGTTAAATATTCTCAAGAGTCGTTGGATTTATCATTTTCTTCTAGTTATATACCTTCAGGGCAAGTGGTACTTTTATATAATAAATATTTCGTGGGCTTACCGCAAAAATCCTACAAATACCAAAAACCACTCATAGACATATTACATTTAACAATTTTTTAGTGTAAGAAAGATATTATTATAAAAATGTGTAAGTAATATGACACAATTAATTAAAAGACAAACTTAGATGAATTTTTAAATTAAACAATTAATTTAAACACATAAAATATAAAAAATCTATAGAAATTACTAAAATGGACTTATAGATTGTTTGCAGTAAGCTCACGACTCCTCCCTCTCTCTCTCTCTCTCCTCCCCCATCCCGTCCTCTTTCATAAAAAGAAGAAAAAAAAATGCTTAACCATGTTCGGCGTGCCTTTTCGTAGACGCATAACCGTCGTATCGTCACGTCGATAGGAATCGGCCGATCAGCGCTTATCTTCCGAACGTGCTCGAATTCGCTCCCGCATGCGCGTATATTCGCCTCATAGAATTTCAAGAGTGCCGCGCATCGGTAACCCAAGCCGAGCCCCGAGATCCATATAACCTGTATTGGTGTCAAGGCAAAAGGGGCCAACACTCTCGCCTGACCTACATCGGCCGATCACACTCCTACCCTCGAGTTCGACCCCCATATACTCGCACGACCCCTCTCGGCCTTCCTGCAATCCGCGCGATGGCTCGTTCGCGCGCGCGCGTCCTCTCCACCGCACTGTAGCATGCTACCACCGAATATCATCGAGAGAATTTTGACGAATTGCATATAACGACCTACCGTGCGAAGGTCGGACCTGGTTTCGTGCCGTTTGCCAGAAAGAAAAAACTCATCTCTCTCTATCTATCCCCCCCCCCTCGCTCACTCTCTCTCGCTCACTCGTTTGCTCTCGATGAGATGCGTTCTAATGAGCGAGCTGCTCTCTCCGTTCTATTTCGTTTGTTAAACAAGTACAACAAGTGTAAAGGGCTTCCGTTATTGTTTTCGAATCGTTTTGTAAAACGATTCGAGCGAGTGCTACAATCGATCCTCACCGGTAGCGTTCGTGCGTCTAAAACATGTCATTACGAACGATTGCGTTACTATTGTTCGTAATTCAATGCGAACTGTATAACAATGTGACAGGTAGCGAATCTCGTGATATGTAGGTCATTTTACAGGTTCGTTATAGTTTAGTAAGACAAAAGTTGGAATATCTGAGATGTATTAGCGAATCATCGGAAAAGTTCATCTTTCTCTCGATTAGATAAAATTTCATGGGATTGTTCTGGATCAACTGGTGGTCCTGATCGAACTGCAAAGCACGTTCTTCGTATTAATACACGTATCGTCGCGGGTATCGATTCCTCGCATTATAACGATTATCACGAGCTCTCGATTATCGAATAACAGATTATGTATCGATCCGTGAAGTCTAAGGAGAATATGTTCTCGTAAAACAAAAGGATCGTCTATTCTAATAGAAAGTTTTTTATTTTAAACTAATTTCTAATTCTACCGAAATACATAAAAATTCGTCTTTTTTTGAGGTAGGAGAGCGGAAAGAAGTTTCGTACGACGGTATGGCGAAACGATGTCTAAAGACGGTGGTGCGTCGATAGAACAGCTTTCACGGCGGGCTTGTGCTCGCGCTGCGTCTACAGGTAAAATAACTGGGTCAGCGTCCCAGTTGATGGGCTCCAAGTGGCGCCAGTGGTGGTAGTAGGTGGTGGAGGTGGTGCGGCCGAGAACGAGTTTACCTGAGAACTACGGGTCACCACCAGTGGCGGCCGACCTATAACGCTTTCGATCGCGAAACGACCCATCGAATGTCCCTCCGATATCCGCCTGATCTTTCTCTCTCACTCTACTTCGCTGCCTTTTCCAATACCCGCTCGCGAGTAAATTTCTTACGACAGAGCCGCTGGAAAAAAAGAAGTAGGTACGATCGGTGATCACGGTGAATTTCGATTAGAGTAGGCATCCGTCTTTATTTATAAAAGAAACTCGAAAGACGAGCTTCGGGTGAAAAATAATATCGGTTATGTTTCTTGAAGGTAGATCGCTGGATTCGAAGAATACGAGCGCATATCCATACTCATAAGTATGTTCTATACGCGAAGAGAAATAATAGAGTTGAAAAATTTATTACGAAGATAAGACGATAGTTATCTCAAGAAAAGAGATCTGCTTCCTTCTGCGAGCGACACTTCCAAGTAGTATCCGATTTTTGCCCCGTTGTTACGAGAGACTTCGTAAGAAGGGATGATACGACTAAAGGGTTACGAAGGATGGAGAAACGGATGAGCAGGTGACTTGATGTACGAAGGAGATCTAGCAGACAGAGGTATGGCCCAGTTCGGACTTGACCCGTCCAAGGTCGCGCTTCGCGAAAAGATAATTACGTATTTAGGTCAGCTAGTCGGAAATCTGTATGGACCGTTCATCGTACGAATCTTAGGCAGACATTCTTTTACATCTATGTAATAGACTATTAATTGCCTTCTTTCCGCCTTCATCCTTCCGTTTTTCCATTGCTTCTTCGATACTCTCCCCCTCCTCTCGGTCTTCTTTCTTTTGTATAAATAAAATGAACGCATTAATCTTTGTTTCGCCATTATCGCGCACCCTCGACGGATTTCGACGAAAATTAGCATAAAGAGAAACGAATGAAGATCTATGCGCTAAAACTCGAATAATTAATCAGCGTCAAAGTTTACGTCTCGAGCTGTACGGTCCTCCGGATTGCATCGGTATCCTTTTTTCTCTGGGAGGTTTCGAATAAGTGAAAAAGCTGTTCGTTTCGCTTGCTTAGGGACGTACCACGAACATTTCCCCCTTCCCCCCGTTCTCTCCCTTCCATCCTCTCGCTTATTCTCGTTCGAACGATTCAGTCGCGTTTATTTTCAAGCAAGACACAAAGCTTCGAGCAAAACTGTCCTGAGAGGATCTCCCCTTTGACGGGAACTTTTCCCAGCGAGCTTTTGTGGTCTGGGCGAAGGTCGAAGCACGGTTACCGCGGCTTCAGCCACTGTACGTTCGCGACCTCGAGAGCGCTAATTCGCATTACCACGGTCACTTACAGGATCTGCAAACCAGCTTATATGGTTAATCGGATGGACTCGATTTACCCAAAATCAATTTCGCCATCGTTGGATGTAGTATACTAAAGCAAAGCATACGTGTGTGTGTGTGTTAGCGTATGTGTGTGTGTGTGTGTGTGTGTGTAAAGGAGAAGCTACGGACCGCAAGCTCTGTGCCACTGACATTGCCGAACGCCATTATACGGAAATTCGTTCCGGTCCTGGTGTTGCTGCCTCGTCGTCGAATGCTCGAAGCACTTGGTCAAGGACGAACGTAAATCTATCCGCTGTAACCGGCGACAATGGCAGCCAGCGCAACATAGGCCAGGGAGTTTCTCGTTCTTCGCTGACGGACGTATCGATCGTCCTTCGTTCTTTTCTTTAGATCTTAATAAAGATCTCGTTGCCCTCGGCCCGAACGGGAACCATCAATTCTACCGAAGAACTGTCCGTGAAAGTTACCCATCCCCCTCTGTCGGCTAGTATATCCATTCGCTTTACTTTTCCTCGATAAAAATTTCTTACAAACGCGCTAGGGAGTTCTAGGTATTACGGTTACTTGCACGCTCGCATTCTCGCACGAGTCGCGTGCGACCGATTCGTGACGAAAAGTGGTCAGTCTGGGCTGAAAATCGAAGAAACGTTTACCTAGTTTCTTGCTTCGCTCGTTTGCTTCGTCTTGCGTTCCTTCTTTTCCCTCGTAATTAAAGGAAATACGGAAAAATAGGAATACCTACTCGCGGTCAGCTTTAACGTTAATATCTAACGCATTTTGATAGATGACAGCGATCCTAGCGAAATGTAGAAGTTAACAAGCTTCGTAATATAATCTTTAATAATTTTATCATTCTTTTAACTTTATTACATATCCGCGTATACTTGTATATTACAAAAAAACTATGACCTGCTAAAAAATATTAAATAATTTATGCGTCATCCATATTTAAGTGACATGGTAATCAAAGTGCTAAGAGCGATGAACCGAACGCTTTGTATCGATATAACCGTGACTTCTTCGACGTCCCGAACTACGACGGATCGGTAATGGAAGATAAATTACAGTCCAACGATAACCCCCTAGTCTTTCTTGTACAGCTCGTAGACATCGGTACACCAAGCCTCGAGTTATTTTTCCGTGACAGATAAGAAGGAAGGAGGGCTCGAGGGCAATATCGAAAGATCGATGGCATTTCCGGCCCTTGCATCCCGTTGGGAGCTCGTAGCTCTTTCTAAGGGAGCACCGAGCACCGGCACCGGCAGCAACAGCACCGGCACCGTGCACGGCAAGTCGGTAGCTCGGTGCCTCGAAGAGGGTAGAGGCCAGTGGGACACACACCACACCTGTACCGTGCCGGTATTCGGGTCATGCATCTCGGCCACTTGTACTAGGTCACTACCTCCCTCGTATTACTCGCTCTTTTCCACCACCATCCTACACCCGACCTGATATATACATATATGTACACACATACACACAGAGAGAGAGAGAGAGAGAGAGATATTGGGTACGCGCGCGGACACCTGCAACCGCCTCCACCACCGACTCTAGGTCATATCCTCGAACTCGGGATGGCTGCGTGAATTTACGGAATTTATATACCGCGAAGAAGTTATCGTCGAATCGTTCACCGATCTGAGTCAGGGCCGAATCCAGGAAATTTTGATCTGGAATCGCGTCGACACCAATGACATATTTCTCCTTCTCCATAGCTGAAGTTTAATTGATATTCAACGAAACGACCGGTGTAGTATCTACGCGATATTTTTTAATATTTTTATTGCATGGCGACCAACCTCGAAAAAGGGGAAGGTTATTAAGTTCGATGTTAGGTGATGTTGCTTTTTTTCGTTTTTATAATTAACAGGTGGCTGAATCAAATGCCTTTGTTCTTGTATATTTTAAAATTCGGGATATTATCGGAATAAGCATACATAACGATTGTAAAGAACGTTGTATCATAATGTCATAATGTTAATCGTTAGAAGAACCGAGTCTATCGATGTAATTTACTTATTTCTCTTCTATCGTCGGCGCAAATCCAAGTTGGAAAGCAAGTTCGAAGTGTAAGATCCGTATGTTCGGCGGTACGCTCTCCGATTTAATTAAAAGGCAACACGAGGTCTCCGGGGGGAAAAGTTTTGAGCTTCGAACTCTTTGCTGCTACGCGTTATCCCTTTTGAGATAAAGGGGAACAGGAAACGCGCTGCTTTCAAAGATGAGAGAAATTTCTCAGCGCCTTTTTATTCAAACCTTCCGGGATAAATCTTCGCTATCGTGATAAAGTTTTATTCTCCGAAATTTCACGGGCAATTCGTTACACCCGCTAGAAAAATACACGCTCGATCTCTCCTCGATAGATAGATCTATCGATCATGATTCTTCGGAGAGGTTGAAAAGTCCGTTTGCCGGAAGAATATGACTGGGAAGTCCTCGAAGTGGCAAAACCCAGCTGGATCGACGAACAGCTTCGAAAGGGGTTGCACCGTGCGGCGTGAGCTGCCGCGAGACCTTGAAGGTATTCGAAACCAGGGCAGTGCCCCCGTAGAATGATTCGACGCAGGCGCGCGCAACCTGAACGTCTACTAGCGGGAGGCTAGCCGGGTTGCCCTACATCGGGTGGTCTGCTCTCTGCCACCGAACTCTCGCTCGTTTCTTCAGGCTAAAGAAAGGGGGAGGGAAGGAAAGAGAGAGAGAGAGAGAGAGAGAGAGAATCTAGAACAGAAGCATCACCGATATTCGATTCTTCCGAGAGAGCACCTTTATTATTCATGCAACATTTTATATAAATACAATTGCGTTACAAATTGCACAACGAAAGCACTTTCAAAACCGAACCATCGAATTGACACACATTTTTATTTGTTTCCTTTGAAATCTGTAGAAGCGAGAGGATCTACCTATGTTATAAAATCAAAACGATCATTGTTATTTCCTCGTGCACTTATGATCAACTTAAAGAGTATACGCGTCCTCAAGACAAGTTTAGCAGACTTTTCGTAGAGCCGTGTGGGTGTAGCACGTGTAACAGTCTGCTTTTGCTTCCCACGCGTTTGTTGATCGAGGAAAGAAGAATTTTCGAAGATCCTGTAAAAGTCGGGCATCGTTTTCTCGATATATAGCCGCGCGTAAAACGTTCCTCGACTGACGTGAGTTTACAGTCGTGGCTTGTAACGATAGATGCCAGACACTTCGGTCGAGAGAAGATATAAATTTTTACGTGCATGCTTCCTCAAGACGTAGACTCGCGAGAAAATTAAAATAGGTTTGTAAAAAGATTCGTTTGTTTGTCCTGAATAATTATCAGTGACGATCAATTCGTATCTGCAAGAATCGAGTCGAAAAAATCCTTTAACGCGTTGAGTGCCATGGCGGTCACCGGTGACCGCCATTCGATTTTGCAGATTATGCTTGAAACTTTTATAAATTTGATTCCTTGACATTTATGAGAATGGGACTACCGCCTCTAATTGTAAAAATAGTACGATGTAATGTAAGAATATGCGATAATGACTTCTTCGTATTTTTATTTTATTGTTTTATTTTTATTTTATCTAGACAAGAGAAAGTAACATGCCTGATACCGTGAAAGGACCACAAAGAGATGAACCCGAACTAATTCGTTATCTACTCGAACCCTTTAAAGTCATTAGTTTCTTTCGTTGTACGAGAAGAATAGATTGGATCTTCGTCCAAGGAGATAATAGTAGTTCTAGTTTTGTTCCAAACTTTGTGTCTGACATTTTGTCTGAATCCATGAGCGTTTCTTTTTCCAATGGGTACCGTCCGACGTGGACAATTGTTCCCTTTGGTATTCATAACTCTTTTTTCTTCGATAACCTTTTATCATTCTCGACTTGAGCACATTTCATTTGATAAAAGAGAAAAGTTCAAGTTCACGGCGTAAACGGTCGATATTCATATTTTTTATTCAAGCAATTTATAAAAATATAGTCTCTCCGTATAGAAGACAACTATGAAAAGAGACTCGGTCGCGTGGAGTGACTTTGAAAGAAGCTCAAAGAGGATCTTCACGAGAACTTTCGCATTCTTTAGCACGAGTGGTGGTTTAACGAAACGAATACGAGATGCTCGTAGAGAGAAATAAACCGAGTGTACGATTGCATACCGATCGTATACGATGTGACTTAGATAGATTTAAAATCTAATGCGATTTAGGTACACACACAGCTTGCGTACAACTTGTCCGTCGGGAAGCGTTTTCAACGAAGGTCGGTACTTAGGAACATTAAGCCCCTCCATGGTTCATCGATAATTTCCCGATCGATTCTTGCCATCGGTTCGCCAGAGCAATGTCGAATCTGTCATCGGAAAGCCGAATTTGCAAGGAGCTTCATCGATTTTGATAATTAAATCGAGTAACGACGAGGAAATTTTCCAGCTGCGATCTACGTTCTAATCGACTTTCCAATTAGTTCTATCGTTCTCGAATAGGCGATAACGATATAAAATACTACCTAGCTCGTTCCCGGTGGTTTCCGATATTATGTAAAATTTCATTTTCGCGAGTCGACGAAATATTCATGTAAAATTATTACCAGGAAGGCGTAGGTATTCCGGAGAAGGAAATGATATTTTTACGATTCGCAAGAACTGAAAGTAAAAGTTTTATTCATAGAATAAGCTACGCTTCGGTGGATAGGGTATAGATTCCATAATTCTACGTATCTTTGCGCGACGCTGATAGAATATCGATTGTATAATATTACGGACACGGACGGTTTTAAAGTAGTTACGCTATTATTATCGATTTGTGAAAGATTCACGGCTCATAGCTTCCAGAGCTCCGATAACAACTCCCTTTCGATTGCTCCGTTCTTTCGCTATATATGCAGCGTGTCTTCGGAAATACAACCTGTGCTACTAAGCGATGACATCTATAGCTTTCTCTTCGTGATTCATGAATTATATATGCCAGCATTAAGGATTCACCGGCGATACTTCTTTGGCGCTTTATATAGGAAAACCTAGGGGACGTCTTTTAGAAACGATTTATTTAAATTTATGTCGCTTAGGGTAACTACTTCCCATGTACATATATCGACTCGAGAGAAATTGTTTCAGCGGGGGGGGGCGAGTATTATTTCGTTGTTTGCCAATAAATATCGTTTGTATTAATATAGTATACAAGTTGCATCGCTCGACCACTCGATATATTACGAATTTAATCATTCACCCGTCCATTTGTTCGCACAAGAAAAAAAGCAGGAATATATAGGGTGGGAAGTATCGAGTCGATACGAAAATTGATTCCGTCGAACGACGTAGTAGTTTTTCTTTCGGAAGAAAAAAATCTCGGGAGTCATCGATGTATACACACCCGATCCTGGTTATCTTAAGTAACCCATGTATCTTCAGGCGTCTTTCGTGCGAAGGAGGCGTCGTCGCATACACACGCTTCTACGTATACGTATATACTTCCAAAGAATAGAAGACTCGTGGACGTAGCATCGAAGGGACGATACCCCTTTTTGAAAGGAGCTTGCTAAGGAAGCTGCTGATAAAGCTGCTCCTGTCGTCGCGCTCGTCATAATGGAATTCACCGGGTGCATATAATAGCGTAAGAAATGCCAGCCCGAAGTCCGGTCTCCGTCTTTCTTTTTTCTTCCTTCTTTTTCTCCGGGATCCAATCTTTTAATTCTCCTTCTCTCTTTTAATCTCTTTTTCTCACTTTTCATTTTCCTTCCCTTCTCCACCCCTCTCCTTCCTATCCTCATCCGCCGCTTCGATTTCTACTTCTTTCTTGTTTCTCCGTCCCCTGACTACATCTTCCAACGACGGTAACGAGGCACAGCTGGCACCGTCCCTTTTTCTCCCGCCGTCATCCAGTCGTTCTCGTTTCGAAGCTTTTCAGACTCTAACCGTTGTGCCTCTCTTTATTTTTCCATTACTTTCCACCGGCGCGTTGAGCACTTTAAGCAAAATAATCGCACGCGCGAATAGCGTTAAGCGAGAACGCGTTATCGTTATCTCTTTTTTTATTAAAGGTGGTTTTAAAGACACTCGCGTGAGAAAGAGAGAGAGAGAGAGAGAGAACTTTTTATCTTCAGTTTCACTTTTGCATCGCGCGTATTTAAACATTATAGACAAATTTTATATCAATTCCTAATTTTATGAACACATCCTATTATTTTTTTGTCTCTCTTTCTTCTACGGGAAGTAACGTAAAGAAACTTAAGCGCAAGACCGGGACACACAGAACTCCTCCCCCTCCTTCTCCTCTTCTCAAGTATAATCTTTAATGGGAAGTATATCTGCGTATGAAAATCACGGTGAGATTGAATGGTATAAAGGATGGTCCCCCATACACGCTCCCCTTAATCCGAGACGCGACTCATGTATCAACTTTTACGCTCCCGAGTGATTTATGAAGCGTATCCCTCGTCCCATGAGTCCGACAGCCCCGAATTGTCCCTGTCGGGATTACGAATAAAAAGCACGCAAATTCGTACGCCTCCTGCGAAGCAGACTCCGCCCGGCTGACGTGTGGGGGCGAGCGAAAAAGAAAATATGTTCGTTATATCGCGTTTGCAGTTACTTTGGCGATTACCACCCGACGCTGTTTGCTTTGCACTTATCCGAACGTTCGCAACGTCGAGAAGTCGACTCTTCGCGCCCCTTTCCTGCATACATACATACATACGTATGGCCACCTACGAGCCGCCATTGCCCGCAATGCCATCGAGAAAGCGGCCTGAGTATGTAATCGTTCTTAATGCGTGTAAACAAGGGAAGCTTCTGTCTTTAGGAATCACTTCGTTTTTCACGACGTTAATCGGCCGCGATCGAGCGTATTTCGCACGATAAGAATAGAATTCTTTAGGAGATATCAAATAATTGCTCGATTAGGAGTAATTAGGATGATAGACTGATATGGACACGTCTTAAATCTTGAAAAAGCGAATCGACCTTTTATAGATAAGGGGTCGTCGACTAAATTCTTTAATGGTATCGATTCTTGGTGCAACTTCATTGACAACATTTTTATACGTATCGATAATCGTAACGGTGATGTAATTTTCAAAAAAAAACTTGTTCTCATATTACTAGGTTATAATATAAATAAGTTCTGTCGTAAAAATGAATATATGCTAGTTTTAAAAATTTGATTCGAACTGTATTAACCATTTATTTTTAAGAAGAGAAAACTATCCTAAATAACAATGTAGATTACTCTTAATGAATTACACTTGAATTTCACATACGTACGTTATGTATACGATCGTTTCGTATGAAAATATTGACATTAATCTCCACTTTGAAATCTTCACGAATCTTTCGCAGAAGTCAAGCAGAATTCGTCGCAACAAGGTCGACGAAATCGTACGCAGCTATTCGCGCTATTATCTCGCTGCACAATGAAAAGGCCGGACGGTTTTTCGACGGGGGATTCGTGAAAAGTAGAAGAGACGTAGAAAAACAACCGTGACTGCGGTGTTCACGCGTGATCGAACCGATGAGAAGGCGGAGTCATAAAAGCGACGGTTACGAGGTCATGGTTCCGCGATTGAAATCCTTCGAGGCCGGTCTCGGTGCTTCGAATCGACTTCCATCATTGAAGCGAGAGAAAGAGAGAGAGAGAGAGAGAGAGAGGGAGGGA
>JAIFRP010000003.1:862321-874645 GCA_032403825.1 Odynerus spinipes | reverse complement strand
GAGAGAGAGAGAGAGAGAGAACGTTTCCATGGCCTGGGACGCGCGTCCGTCCAAACGTTTCAATTTTCACTTCGCCAGCCTGTACAGCTCGCAGCTTTTCGCTTACTTGGCTGCCGTGCCAGATTAATTTTTTTCTGATGTTGTTACCGCTCCAACTTCGGCTTTACCATTCGACGTACGTAAAAGCAACAAATTTCCCGAAAGCTCATTACATAAACGTAATATCGCGTTAATAGGCACACAATTACGATTTTTTTTTACACATTATTAATATTAATCCGTTGGGAAAGAAGAAAATTTAATGAAATAGAAAAATCCCGATCTTACACGAGCGATTTTTCACGCTTCGTTTTAATCACTCGTTTAATTTTTCTCAAAAACTCTTACTCTTACTTTGTTTCTCGTAGAACGGTAGAAGCTTTCGTTTAAATGAACGCGCGGCCGGATTCAAAAAAGAAGATTTCTCAAGGTAGAAAAAACAGAACATCCGTCGAGTCTACGAACGAAACTAAATTAAAAAAAAAAAAAAAAAAAAAAAAAAAAAAAAAAAAAAAAAGAAGTATAAGATGACTCGAGGAATTTAATGACGAATTAAAGCGTATTATCTTTTAATTTCTCCATAGGAAGAGTAGAGATATGCCCAGGATTACGGCATGCTTCACGAAAATGTCGCTACGTGCCGGAAACGATAAGACGCGCCCTTCTATTCGGCGCGCTCTGGCAGCATCACGGTCTTCATGATTATTTCTTCGTCTATAATAACGATCGACGAGGTACCGTGAAACTAAACCCATCCCACCTCCTCCACCCTATTTCTGCATTTAGTACAATTCTATCGAAGCAGTACAATCGCTCCGTTCTATGTAAGCTAGAGTGTAGTTTTTGATTCGTGTAGCTAATGTATAGGATTCATTGTAATTAATAAAAATTAATCGCATAACGTATAATCAATATCGACGGTTATCTCGAATTACATCGAGTCATAATTATATTTTACCCGCGTAAAAGCCATTCGCGATCGCTATAAACACCTTATATAATAAGAAATAAACGTTGGCGATTACCAAATTGCGTGCGAGACCGTAATTACACGTTTCGTGTACGGACAAAGAGAAATAGAGAGACAGAGAAAGAGAGGAGGAGGCGGGAGAGAGAGAGGGGGCAGGGGAAAGAATGATTAATTTGGTCGAATGAAAAAAATCGAAAGCTCAAACATGTTTATCCAGAAATTCGGCCGTTCATTGTACACCGAGCGCGAGCGTACGACACGATAGCGAGTTCGCGTGTTAGTGCGTCTGGATACGCGAGCACGCCCGCCGTCGGGACCTTGTCCAATAGAGCGTAGAAAAGAGTGAAAGTATAGAGCATGCAGAAAGAGAAAACGTGTATGCACGTACTCCCCCCATAAATTAAGGTACGCGCGCGTGTGGGTCGGCAATTGGAAAAATGTTTACATTTAGATATAAAACGTGACTCCGCTAGAACTCGCTCGACAGTATCGAACGGTCAGTAGCTCTTGTAGGTTGAATAACATATTTCTCTCTCTCTCTCTTTCTTTCTCTCTCTCTCTCTCTCTCTCTCTGTCTCTCTCCATTCCTCGTTGTCCGTAATCCGTTTCTCTCCACCGCGATATAATCGCATACGTTTCAAGATCGAGATAAAATTTGGTATTCGCGGCTGTACATTCCGGTAGAATTCCGCGGTAGAATAAGTTTATACGTTCGTTCTAAAATCGAATACACGTACTCGCCGGCGTGACACTATCGCCGAATATCCGTGGAAAATTGGAAAGGAAAATACTCGGGGGGTTTCGGAACAATCGACGCGAAGTTGCGACGTTTTAGATTATCTTCTATCGTGTTGGTGGGAGCCGATGGCGAACGGGGTAGATGAACGGAGTAGATAATAAACGGTATTGTGAACATTTCCAACGCGGTCTACGCTACCCGTGCGAACCGAGGAACGAGGAAGGATAATACGAGTAAAAGGAAGCGTGAAACGTTTCTTGGTCGTTCGTTTTAAAATGTTGAGTGTTTTAAAGAGTACGAACAAGCGTCGATCGGATCAGACGAGATTATAAGTAATTGGTTAGTTATTAAAGATACCGATCTCCTTTCACGGGTGATATAACCGAGAGTATTTTCTGATATTTAATTAAAAACAAAAAATACCACGCGAGAGAATGGTATAATTATCGACGAAAGGTGTGGTGACACGATGGACGTTTCACGCGAACGAGAATGTTTCAATTGCCTCTCACGGGAAGTTTACCGAAAAGAAGTCCTACTCTCGAAGTGACTCCGCTCGTCAATTAAAGCAAGAGATCGGTCAGTTTGCAAACGATTTTATGAAGGACTACTCAATTAACGTTATCGGTAATAAAACTTCGTACGACGCGAGTCAAAGTTTCATTCCAATAAAAGTTTCTATCGCGTTAACGGGCCGTTTCCTGAGCATAAAAGTTCCATCGAGTATTCCGATCGATACCACGACGTTAAATTTTGTATATATCGATTCGCGAAAGCAATCCTGTTCCACGTCCATCCATTCTTCCTTCTTTTCCTTCTCCCCGTCCCCCTTTAACACGAGAATCCCACTCGTTTGTCGTACCGTCAAAAAATCACTCCCAACAGAGAGATCGTAGCTTCTAAATAACCATCGCCCACGCGAAGGATCAAAATAGGTA
The DNA here is from genome assembly GCA_032403825.1 of Odynerus spinipes. NCBI lineage: Eukaryota > Metazoa > Arthropoda > Insecta > Hymenoptera > Vespidae > Odynerus > Odynerus spinipes. Next base: position 871,959 of record JAIFRP010000003.1, on the reverse strand, counting down.
TCACGTTCGAACTAATAATCCGCTCGATAAATCCGCGAGATAAGGAGAAGGATGTTTTCAGTGGGAGAGAAGCTTCGAAAGAGTTTCCTATCTCGTAGGACGATCACGTATGTCGAGTGGGCAGGAAAAGAGCGAGAAAAGTTAGGGAAGGTTTGACGTTGGCGTACGAAAAAGAGAAAGAGAGAGAGAGAGAGAGAGAGAGAGAGAGAAAGAAAAAGAGGAAACGGAAAGGAGGAAAGGAATTTCCCACAGAGTTTCCAAGCATCGTCCACGACTTCGTTGCCGATGAAAGGCACTGGCCGTCCGACATGAAGAACCATCGTATAGGTGCATACGTGACAACGCGTATACCTATGGCGGTGCTCGATCATTTAAAGAGGATTCTCCCGAATCCCCCTTGCTAGAAATTGAATTCTTTCAACCATGCGTAGGGCAGAACATTTTCAGAGAGACCGTCTATCGACAACGTATATGTTCGTGGAACATATGAGAAAATTCTTCAAACGGAAGTTACTTTCCGGAAAGATCAAACACGATGGCGGAAATAAAAATTCCAAGGACCCTAATACTTCTCTCATTTATGTTCCTTTATGTTTTTATTTTTATAACAAATCCAAATCCCCGATCGTTGGACCAAAATCTGGCAATCCGCAGGCATCAGAATTCGGCAGGCACTAGGATTAATGAATATCATCGATCGTAGTTCAATCCAATCGACGCGCAGCCCAGACGCGTTCGGTCAGCCACGCAGTCATGCGTAGACACGAGATCGAATAACGAGCGTAAAATTTCGCATGGTTTCGCATTACTCATCGCGTCCCTGCCGTCATTTTCGTAAGCGTAACCCCGTATCTATGGGCTTATCTCGGCAGAACGTTTGATCCGCCGCCAAGCAGAATTAACAGTGCATGAACCAAATACGCTCGCGCGGCTCTGTACGCGCGGGCCGCTTTACGCTTCGCGGCCCAGAATTAATGCAGGTGAAGGCAAACGCGCGCGCGCGCGAAGCCGCCCGGTTCTACGGAGCGTAGACTGTACGGCCGCACGCGTTCTCGAAAATTGAATATACATAAGTATATCCCGAATGCGATTAGGATTACGTCGACGTGCCAGCGTTAAGGATAGACTTCGAGGCGAAGTTCGAGCTCGAGGGGGACCATTTTGGAAAAATATTATTATACATAAATGAGTTTATGTATAATCGTAGTTGTATTTGTAATAATAGATCGTAAAGTGAATAAGTTTGGTGGTGTTCGATAACTTTTATATCGTATAATATTGCTATTACTTTATTTTATTTCGTTTTATATAACAATATTGTTTATTTACGGATTAAAGAATTATATTCAATCAATTATGTAAACTCCGTTGTTATTTCGTGACAGTTTTAAAGACAATCGATTAACACCGTCCGAATAGAATTTTTAGAATTAAAGTATGTTTATTTTTACAACCAAACTTATTTTACAATCTAATAACGTAATTCTTCATTTTTCGTTCCGCTTACGTTACTCCTGCTCCTTTTTATTATTCGTAATAACTACTCTCAGAAATATCACGTTAATGCACCTATGGTTAACTTCTACAGGTTCGTACAAACGGGAATTTTCTCCCTAAGCAATAAATTGTTTCGATACTAATTCTACTCTCTTTCATTCCCTCTCTCGATCGCAGCGAGTTCATGAATAGACGTACGTTGCGTGTCCCACTCATTCCGAGCGTTATCACCCGCGAGAAATTACGTATTCGATGGAATAATAATCATGTTACTCTTTAACGCTCGAGAGGTCCCTTTCTATACGGCCGCCGTAACGTACCCTTCACTTCGCACAATACTTTCGGTACCGCTCAAAGGCCGTACCCGAGCGAACGTTTAGGATCGCTCTTGTCTCTATCTCGTAGGGTCAAAGGTCGCGGTGTTGGTACCTCGTAAAGCTCAAAGCGCTAATAAAACAGTGTTCTCGAGCATACGCGTATATCAATCTTGCGTTATGGCTAATATAATAATGTAATAATGTAGTAGCATCGTTAGAAAAGAGTATGGGATAATAGATAATAAATTAGAGATAAAGCTAGAATAAATTAAGTCGAGGCAATTATTTTATTTAGCGAATCCTCATAGCGGTAGTTAATAATTTAAATGAAATTTTGAAAAGAAATATTGCTTGTAGTTAAAACACTATAGCGGTAGACACGGTAGCAAATCGCTATCTTTTTTAATGTTTCCTTTAAAAATATTTACCCAATAGTTAACAAAAGAAGTAAGCCTCAGGCCCTAACTCTTTTACCTCTCATAATCCGTTCATAAGACGAACCTATGTCCCTACTCGCTAGAACTTCGATCATACGAACTCGCCTACTCTGAAATTTCGACCGTATCTTCCTACAATAAATAATGGACTTATGTTTCAGCTTGGATCCTGGGATGGTTCATGTGTAAAGCGGTGGCTTACATACAGGGTGTATCGGTAGCTGCCTCCGTCTACAGTCTCGTCGCAGTTTCCCTCGACAGGTACGTATCCTCGGTCCATTCTCGAGCTAAATATCACCTTCCGAATTTGCAGCTCGACGATAAGATCGATGAAAATCTCCTATCGTCGCTACGCCGTAGCGATCGTAATCGTGACGTGGGAGCGGGAACGTTTGAAAGGTAGCAAGAGTACTTGCGAAATAAGCGCCAGCAAAGGTTTGCAAGGATCGTGCATCGCGATGAAATCTGATATCTCTGTCGGGGGAATTTAACGCGTGTTTCACGCGCTGAACACGATAGCCGTGTCGGAAAAGTGCGAAGGCTGTGTACCGATGGACGCGTGGACACGATCGAGATGCTCGTTAATCCGTGAAATTAATTAGTATCGAGAACGATGGGACATTACGAGCGATAGATGTTTTTAATGGAGGATAGTGTACTGCTGAAAGATAGTTTTATTATAGATAGTTGTTATAAATAGATTTGTTATTTTTATTTATTATTTATATTTATTGTATTTATTGGTTTAAAGTGAAAAAGAACGAGAATCAAGTGGATACACGAGCTTGTCTTTGGACCAAATCTAACGATCACTGGGTTAGCTTTTTTCTTTAAACCAATCGGATAAGAGTCAAATATGAACTTCTCCGAGTTTATTTTTTCCTATTGTCCGTTCTCCCGAGATTAAACACATTCGCTAGATAATCATAAGACTGGCGACTCTGCTCCAATTCGAGCGTTAGATTCTATCTATTACGGTTACGTTGATTTATGCAAATGTGACATTAAATCTTAATGTGCAGTTTAATCTTGCGAAATAAAAAGGTGTGTGTTGCGACACACAATCATACGTTTACTTTACGTTGCTAGCTTCGTAACGCGATCGTATAAAGATTATACGTGTTACCGTACATATTATCGTGTCGTTTATTAATGATTTTTATGTCGGACGAACGACAGGTACTTTTACTCGATGTTTGTAACTGAATTATCCTGAACGATGAGATATACGTACGTATAGTGAGACTTTCTCTATTAAAGAGGAAGAGCAAGGTTCACGTTCTAAGCATATCGAAGAAAATTCTATCGATATGATTTGGTTTATCGATATGATCTTGCGAAAGAAATTCCATCTTCTGGAATGTAGAAATTACCAACAATTATTTTCTGGTACAGTCGCCTGGCATCCGTTTTTCCAGAGATTAAGTCTATTAAAGCGTATCGATGATGCGTGGTATAGGTATCTATGCGATTTTCCAGATATGTAACTAAACGTTTTACGAAATATCCCGGGGACCACCCAAACAGATCTGACTATGCACATGGATTTAAAGAGGCGAATATGCAGCGTAGAACAAATTTGAAGCACGTTAGAAAGAAGGAATCATAGAAAGCGTAGATCGGTAGCTTCGTATATCGTAGATCAATGATTTTCGATCAATTTCATGTTAAGTGATCGAAAAAAGTAGGTAGTGCAGTCTCTAATCTAGGGAATAGTTTTATAGGATCTTCCGAGACAACTGATCTTCGAGAAATTGCTCGGCGAGAAAGAATCGACTCGGGGACTCGAAATTATCTTATCTACCATCCTCGAGCGTTTCTCGTTCCTTTTTTCTCTTTCTCGATCCATATCCTTCTTCTTTTAGCTTCACCGGCGACGATGAGCACCGAGTGTCTCGCTAAAAACATATATCTTTCTTGGCTGCCGAACGTTCGTCTTCGGAACGTCCGAGAAAAGCGAAACTCGGAGAGCTCGGTCTAAAAGAAGCTTCCGAGGAAAATCGAATCGAAATGTAACGCTTCGATCTTTCGAAAATTGGTTTCTGAACGTGCCATCGAAAAATGCGAAGATACGACGAGAGAAAGAGAGAAGAGAGTCAGAAAGAAGAACGTGCTTGTATTTATTTCGCGAGGTGGGAGTAGGACGAAAGAATTTTTGACATGTATTTAAAAAACGTGAAATATTTATTACACAATTTTACCAAATACAAAAATGAAATCTCGTTTCCGGTGAACGAAACGATAAATCTTATTGCGATACGAAAAGAATCCGCGTATAATTTTCTTATTAAAATCCGATACGAGAAGTATTGTCAGGAGAAGCGTGAAAAATAATAAAACAATTTAACAAAATCATTAAATTTCAGCGTAACTTTGATTCGACGTTAGAGAAGAAAAAAGCGCTGATCGTTTGTTAGAGACGATGGACAAAGCCACGACGGAGAGTTTAGGAGAACTTCCTGGAGGTTGACACACGATATCTGCACTTGTTACGCATACGAGAGTATCTCCTCGTGCTCGTAAGCTCTGCCATAGTATCGCGTGACACTTCCTAATTCTTATGCAATCCATAGTAGAGAGCATTCGCGTCATAATGCGCATAGTGCGGTCGAAATTACACGAGCGAGCAACGAAATCTCATTGAAAGACGCGAGAGAATCTTCGTTGGTCGTACAATTTCATCGAATCGCAAATTCAACGTTAAAATATTAACTTGGACGTAAAACGACATAAAAAACACAATGGCAACTCTTAAGTAACGCTCATATATCACGATATTCCGCAGGAAATTACAGGAAGGTTATTAAACTCTCGTGTACGGGTAACAAAATTGAAGGATATAATTTCAACGTCTTAATTCAAAATCGCTAATAGCAAGGTGCACGCTTCGTCGAATCAATTAATACACGGAGAATACGGAACGAGCCTTTCGATCGGCGGTGTTACGAATCTTTACGTAAAATCGATTCGACGATCTTTTCTCTACATTGTTTTTTCGAAAGAAATCGTCGACATATCTCCAGCTAGAAAAGAGTTCTTTCGTCGTTTCTTCTCGCGTTATCGTTCCTTCCGTAGGTGAATTCGAAAGGAATCGTTCGGTCGAAAGAAGAAAGGAATCGGTTCGTCCGGAGACGAAAAGCGCGTCTGGGATTCCATTGGTCGGAGGCTTTCCACAAAGGAGTAGAAAAAAAGGATGCTGAGAAGCAGAAGCAGTAATAAAAAAAATTCGTTCCCATCGGTTCGATGTACACGACGACTTCGGTCACAAAGAAGAAGGTCGCGCGAGCGGAAGGACGTGTTTCTTCTTCGGGAAAGACCTTGGTTAGGTTTTTATTACGAAATGAGTTTGCATTTAGGAAAAACGCCATGCAGCATGTTATTTTACGTACGTACGTACATCACGTGTACTTAGCCCAGATCTTCCGACATTCTGTACCTTCCCGTCTCTATACATATTAAATAAGCATCGTGTATACACGCGTACGAGAACGTTTGAATTGTGTACTTCCACTATCCCGGCAGGGACCTATCCAAAGGGACCGTTTTCACAATGCGAGCTTCTTTATGTTTTTCTTCGTGGAGACTCATTTCGTCTTTCTTTAGGTGTTTCCTCTGCAATACTTCTAGTCGTCTTTCGAGCGTGGATCTTTAAACTAGAAAGAAATTAGTTACCTTGCGATCTTTGATACATTAATACTCTGCTACCGAGTGCAATTGAAAATAACAAAATTTATTTAAAACTCAAATACGTACAGACGGGTTTTGCAATACTTTGTTAACACTTTGAGCGCCATGCCATCGAGATATGGGTGACGTATAAGTTGTTTATTCGATTGATTTATTTATTTAAAGGGTTTCGGTATTCTTTTTATATGTAAATATACGCAGGTGTTCGGTAAAGTAGACGAAATGGTAAAACAAAGTTATGAAAAATTAGATTAGAAAGTCTGTCAACTTTTAGACCCTCTTAGAATCAATATGAACTATCGAAATATGTTTGGCGCTCAAAGTGTTGAGGGAATCTTTTTCGTCCCATTGTTTCAAGAGGAACTCCTTTCGAATATTCGCTATTCTTCTCGCAAAATCCAAGAAATCGTTTCGAAAAGTCTCGTACGTTCGAGAACGACGACTAGGCCTTCGCAAAATGTCGAATTATACGAACGTTTGCATTGTATAACGGAAAACAAGTAAGCGTCGGCGTATTTCCACATAAAGTGTCTTAACCCAATTCTCGCGATCGGCGCGAAGGGTTGAAAGCGCTTCGATTGGCGGTCAACGGTGACGTACCGAACCGCAGCGTTCTCCAATTGGTCCAGATACAACCCCACTACTCCCTGCGATCGGCTGACTCAACCGAACGTATTCTAACATCATGCTGTCCCACCGGGCCACGTGATCAAATTTATTACCATTTTTAAAATTGAACTTTCGTATAAAAGGGAGACCGAGCACTATCGAAGCATAAGCTTACTTTCTTCCAAGAAGCAAAGCATCCACTCAACCAATCAACATGTTCAAGCTGGTAAGAAGCAAAACGACATACGCAACTATATCTAATACATCTAACAACCATCGGAATATCGACATTTCCATTCTAACTCGCCTTACTTTCCATATAAAATGTTCAATCGCACATTTACCGGTTCGATCGACCTAATCGATATCGCATCTCCCTCGACCGATAATATTTCCCGATAACGCTAAAGAAATCGTGTCTTCATTTTCTCGATCTCGAGTCTCTAACCTTTCTACGAAGTTTTCTAACGATATCACGTACCGAAAAAGAATCTCGCTGAATATCCTAATCTCTGAACATCGAGCTTACACGTATCTCTTTTCTCTCGAACGCGTTCCTTTCCGCTCATCGGTATCGGGATAAAGATGCGCCGGTTCATTCGGAGTATCCAAAACGGAGTTTCTCCCTCGAATTTTCTCGACTTCCACCGCGCCGACCTTTTACGCCCGCATATCGAGACACACGCATGCACACATACAAGTAGACTCACAGACGCGCCCTTACGTTCACTCGAACGCCTTCGTGTCTTGGGTCACAAAAATCGGAGCGAGTGAAATCACTGGAGCATGCACATTGTTAGCCAATACCGTGCTGGCCGTTTGTAAATCTAGTTTGTGTGTGTGTGTGTGTGTGTATGTGAACGCCGAGTCGGGTAAAGTGGAATGCAGCTCACACTGCATCTATTTTTTTCCCTTCCTTCTCTCCCCGGTTTTATATGCACGCACGGCTCTATGAGTACGCACTCTTACCAACTCGTTCCCCACTCTTAACAATATTACCTCGATAAGAGTGTTTGATAATGGCGGGATTTCTTGTGCAATCGGTCGAAAGCTCAAGACACCGGGCACAGTTGGAAAATATCAATCGACTCTCGAACGAAATCGAAAGCCGTAAACCGATGGATAAACCCACGCGGTCATTTGTATAGTCAGTTAACGACTCCTTCTGTATAAATCAAGATTTTTTCATCTCCCACTCGTGGCAGTCCGTTTACGAGCTCGTTTCTTAACTCACTGGTTCGCGGTTGACTGTCCTGATTAGGCTGTCCTCGCCGCCATTCTGGCCGTCGCTGTTGCTGCTCCCGGAGGTCTCACCGGAATTGCCATCAGCCATGGACTTGGCCCGATCCACGCTCCCGCTGTGGTCTCTGCCGCTGTTCCCGTAGCCGCCCACGTTGTTGCCCAGCCCGTTGCCCCGGTAGTCCACCAGACTCCGATCGTCACCAGGACCGTCCTCAACCATGCCGCTTACGCCGCTCCCCTCCTCGGCCACGGCTCCCTCCACGGTTAGACGATAGCGTCGACGGTAATCTCCAACCTACCACCACCAACCAACCAACAGTCACGACGAGACGACAACCCCGAAGACAACACACACACTCGATACCCTTTCATATACCACCTGAACCTCGTTGATCGCGTTCTCGCGTGAACGATGGGAAGACCATAGGCTCGGAGAAACAACAAAAAAAAAGTTCACCCCACCCAACAACCTTTTGTCACCAACGCACAACACCACCCTGGACATGATTTCTTATTCATCCGCCGGAAAGAATGGCAAGAAAGAAGGATTAAGAAAACACGGAAGAGGACTGAAAATCGGCGTGGTAATTCGGCGATTACCAATTGGGACAGCCAACCTTTCTTTTGGAGATTCGTCATCGCCGAAATTGGAACATTCGATCACCCTCCCCCCTTCCTACACACCCTTCATCTTGAACCCTACCCACTTTCATATGGAATTTTAATAAAATTTTAATTATAAAACCAAGATTTTTTCAATCTCGCCCCATTTGAGTCGGGTCAAGAGCGTCGGTAGATGGAAAAAGGATGCGTTCGAGAGAAAAAGGAAGAAAGTTGTCGGAGAAGCGCGGGACTCCTTTCCTGTCGACTACCCAAGAGCGACTTCAAATACTTGAAGAAAATAGTCGATATCCAGGAAATTGTTCTCGGCTGAACCGTCCGAAGCTTCGACGAACTTCTTTCCTCGATCGTCGGCTCCAAGTATCTCGATGCTACGCGAACCGTCGTCGAGCAACGTCGATTCGCACGTAAAACAGGATCTCAAGGATTTAGCCCGAAGCGTTACGCAAAACTATGCTTCGGCTTGTTTCACCGATAAACGAACGGATTAAACTCCGATTAATATCCCTTAAACTCTCATCCTCCGTCCTCTGGCATTTTGAATTCTCGCACTTCTCGGATTTACGAAGACTTAACTCATCTTGCGAAAGGGACGGAAAGTGGACCAAGCTCTTACGAAAAAGGAAGCTGCGTTGAAGTATCCTTCGTCTATGTAAATCCAGCCAACAGAAAAGATTCTTGCGAGTCCATACGTCAACGCGATGTCTCTCCAATCTCGTTCATTTTGTAATTCGTCGGAAAGGCTTTTATGGATCCGCGTTTACCAACTCCAGCCATCGTAAATTTTATCCGATTTCGACGAAATCCGCGTAGACGTATCACCGAAATAAGAATGCATGTATGTACATAGTGCGGGCGGACGAATAGGGGAAAATGATTTGGTCATCGGACAGGAAGAAGAATTTTACGATCTTTCGTCGCTCGTATCACGAGAGGATGCTTTTTCCGTTCTGTCGTTGTAGAAGTGGATTCTCAGATATTAAAGTATTCGCATACTGGGTGTCTCGTTTCAAACGATCCACGTAAGTGCTAACGTTGGTCGTACTAACTAAAGAAGCTCATGCATCTACGAGTTTGTATCATTTTTATGTTGATTTCTTTTTATTTGATCGTCGACTCGAAATTTTGTGATCTTCGTCCGAACACTTTCTGCAGTAGCTAAATATTGCAGTAATATTCAGTGATGTTCGCGTGCATCGATTAAAATGGGTCACCCTGTATATATATA
>JAIFRP010000003.1:843246-859765 GCA_032403825.1 Odynerus spinipes | reverse complement strand
GAGAGAGAGAGAGAGAGGATAAATTCGTGTTAAATCGAAAAGAAATATCACCCTTCCTTCTCCCCCTCCTATTTTACCTTTCTACCCTATGGCGCGCGAAGCTATTGGAATATTCGGAAATCATTAAAAACACGAATGAATTATTGCTTGCAAAAGTACACTCGACTCGTGGGAATTCTTCCTCTTTCCTCGTCTCCCTTTTTCACCCTGAAAGTTCGATAAGTATCTTTTTTCTCTGAGTCACCGTCCGACATTTGCATTACAAAGAATAACATCTAACGGTAACGTCCGTTGCATTTTAATGCCATTATAATGAGTCTTATCTATTTTAATAAAAATCACTACACGCTTTTCGCGACCTTAACCTTTCGGCTCGACACCGGCGTCGCTCTACGATCGGATCGGTTATCTTCCATGAACGATCCCACATCGATGCCTCGATAAACTATCCTTCTCTATACTTGCCTATCTCCTGTGAACAGTGCTCGAGCTCGGAACGAGAACGTTCATTTACAGGCTGCGACGCGTGTACGGTACGCTACTCGCCATACGGTATCCACAAAGTATCTCGCAGCTTAGAAATCCATTGAAGCGTGACCAGTATAACGCGTGTCTTTCGAAAGAGAGAATGGAATATTTGTCGTTGGTATCGCGATGCCAGCGGAAGAAAAATAGGATCAGGGCGTATTTCGATCTCGGGAATCTTACTTCTCCGAGTATGCAAACGAGGTGATAAAACGTGTACAGGTTGCTCGATACTTTTATTTCTTACCTTTCAATTTTCTAGATACTCCGTTCGGAGACAATCTCGCAGGATTTTCGGAATAACCGATCGATAGTTGAACTCGTCACCGTGGTTTAAAGGAATAGATTATATTTCAGAGCGACGTAATTTGCATACGCACCAAACTAGATTTTATTCTCGTTTAGTCGAACTTATGTAAGTAATACGCCTAGTCGGTCAGATCGACCATACGGATTGTCCCACTTCATTTTCCAATCGTTAAACAATTCACTGCCACAATTACATAAGTAGTAAACCGGAATGGTAACGTTATACGTATCGCGGTCTAATTAGAATATTCGATTTGTTCTTTCCGCGCTTGGATTCGTTTCGTCATCGATCGTGACTCAATCGATTATATATGCTTTTTTGGGAAATCTACGCGAGTTTTGAAAAAAAAAGTTTAGACGTTCGAGCGAGCATAGATATCTACAATGAACCGATAGTAACTTTTTTTATTCGTCTCAGACAAGTTGAAAGTGGAGATGGTAAAAGGGTACTTGCGAAAAGTCTTCTCGGGAAATACGAAAATCAAGAGAATCGTGACAACAACGTTCGTTTTATAGTTTCGAAAACTGTTTTCACGTTACATCGATAGAAAGGGGTAGGGTTAGGGTCTACAATCGCGAGCGTATCGAGACAAGAGTTTAGATTACTGTCTCCAAAGCGATCGGATTACGATCTTCAAAGGAAATATCCTTAATGCGAATAGCTCGTTAATCGATTATCGACGGTATCGATTTTCGAATGCCGTTGGCGCTTCCAACCCTTTATTTCTGCAATTTTGTATCACCTCTATGGTGCTACGCTATAAATTAAATGATTATTTTCTCTTGTAAGAATCCTTTAGAAATGAGATTAACGAAAGTTACGCTAACTATCGTTGTCAGACTTCCATTGCCGATCCTCGGAATTTCAATCAATTATAGCCTTGTAATAATTTCCGAAATTAATATTCACCGACTACGAACAGAATCGACAATGGAATCGAATACGTATAAATGAGTTTCAGTAATTTCCAACGAAGCTAGCTCTCGCGCTAATCTTCGTGTATATTCTTAATGGAGGATAGTAAGATACTCGTGCGTTCGTTTTAATTGTCTTTATTAAAACTATATTACATAATTAAATGATTAACGCATAAATAAAACGTGTATAAATAATTCCACTAACAACAGTAACGACGTTTTTCAGGTTCCTGGCGATTTGGTGGCCGCTGAAATGCCAGATCACGAAACGGCGAGCTCGAATGATGATCGTGGTGATTTGGTTCATCGCTTTAACGACAACATCACCGTGGTTGCTGTTCTTCGACCTGGTCGCAATCTACGACGACGATCCCGATCTAAGGCTGTGCTTGGAGACGTGGCCACGTCCGGAGGACGGCTCGCTGTTCTTCTTGATAGGCAACCTCACCCTCTGCTACGTGCTCCCGATGATCCTAATATCCCTTTGCTATATCCTAATCTGGATAAAGGTCTGGCGTAGGCATATACCAACCGACACGAAGGACGCGCAGATGGAACGGATACAGCAGAAATCGAAAGTGAAGGTCGTGAAGATGCTGGTAGTCGTGGTGATCCTCTTCGTCCTTTCTTGGCTTCCACTCTACGTGATTTTCGCGGTGATCAAGTTGGGTGGCGACGTGGCCGAGCGAGAGGACGAGATTCTACCGATCGCGACGCCGATCGCTCAGTGGCTCGGCGCAAGCAACAGCTGCATCAATCCTATCCTCTACGCTTTCTTCAACAAGAAGTATCGACGTGGCTTCGTCGCGATCTTGAAGAGCGGTCGTTGCTGCGGCAAGCTCAGGTATTACGAGACCGTCGCGATGATGTCATCGTCGACGAGCATGAGGAAGTCCTCCTACTACGTTAACAATAACAACAACAATAATAATTCGTCGACGAGACGAGCGGCCTGTCACGGGCCCCCCGTTCATCAGGACAGCAACGTTTCCTACATATTCAATCACACCGGTGTTTAAACACGCATCAGTCGATATCGCGAGCACCTCGACCGAGGTCTCGTGCCTTGTTCCGCACCACAAAGAGAGATATATGTATATGTATATCCTGACACGGCCGACGAGAGGGAAATCGGATGAATCGGAGAAGGCTGAGACGGTGGTGGAGATAGCGGTGGAGGGGGAAGAGAAGAAGGAGGTGGGAGAGCGTATAAAGGCAGCTTTTAGCCGAACGATAGCGACTCGACTCGTGTTCGGTCCTTCGATCAAGTCTGCCTGCTCACGGATTTTTTCTCTCGTATCAACGCCGGCTCCGAGGTTCTGGGTCATGCGTGATCATCACGATTGTTACTCGGGCCGGAAGTCGAGACTGACGGTAACGGATGTGGAGGAGAGAAGTATAAACGGAAGAAGAAGAAGAAGAAGAAGAAGAGGAAGAGAAAGAGGAAGAATATGAGGCAGCTAAAAACGGAAGGGAGGAAAGCACGCTCAGTTCGTTCAACGATACAAGAAATTCGACGACACGCCTTTCGCGTTACACCTACTCGATTAGATTTATCAAGGATAGAAGGAAGACGGGTAATACTCTCGAGATACGATTCGAGATAGTTAACTTGTATTCGTTACTGTAACCTGGCGAGATGTTCGAAAAAGAAAACGTAAAAAGAGCGTGAATTTCATGTTTCTCGAATATTATCAAGATACAATCGATAGTCGATTTTAGAACGACGATAATGACAATTTAACACTTTGAACGCCGTTATCCAGATATGAGTGATATATAACTTGCCTATTCAATTTATTTATTTATTTATTTACTTATTTAAAGGGTTATAGTATTCTTTTAATACATAAATACACATAGGTATTCGGTAAAGTGGAAAATTAATGAAAAAGAGTTATTAAAAATTATATTACTAACTTTCGGACCTTCCTAGAATCACTATCAACTATCGAAATATGTTTGGCGCTCAGTGTTAAAAATTCTGTACTTCTTCTTTCTAGAGCAAGAGAAGAGAACATAGCGAGTCTTGAGAATTTTTCAAAGCGTACGGGGTATCGAGGAAAAGCGAAAATTTCTTGTAACTTCGTCGTCGTCCGATTCGAGATAAGCAAAAGAAAAGAAAAGACACTTTTTCCCGGATCTTTAAACGAGTCAGAAAAATTGCAAGACACACCAGCGTTGCTTCTTCTTGTTCGACAAAGGATGCCAATTTAACTCGAACGGTAATATCGCGTGGATCGTGCCGAGCATGCGCTACGCTCGATCGGTGTCTAGAGAATAGTCTGTCCAATGCGAACTTTGTCCATAAACGTTGCATGCGATTTTGGAGCGACCATAATTAATATCCGTGCGAATTATACACGCGTCCGGCAGCTCGTCCATGGTTCTTCGACTTTTTGGCCACTGCCTAAACATCGTTGAAATTTTCATTTTATTCGGATTGGAAAAGAAAAGCAGATAACATCGAAACTGATTCCGGACTCTCGATCTTATTCCCAATCGCGATATATTTAAAATTGGGCGAAGAACGAAGACTTCGGAGTGAGAAAATCAAGATTCGCGGGACGAACTCGTTAAAAGCTCGGAGAATACATCGCGAGAGAACGAGACGCGTAGAGAAACGCACGTTTCGACATAAAGGAGGGAAAAAGATTCGCGAAATTTTTGCCTAGCCAATCCGTGCACGCGGAATGAAAATTATTGTGTACTTATATATCACTGTATCGTCTTATACATACACTTCTACCGTAGCTCAAATCGGCTCTCAGTAGGTACATATATACGTACATATATATATATATACATACATATATATATTTACACATATACACACATATATTTTCTTACCGGAACGTTAGTCGACCTAGTCTTATCGAGTTTCTCGAGGGTGCCACACGTATACTTACGAGGAGGACGAGGAAGAACGGAATATAAGCTCGAAGTGGGAAGAGGGAAGAGCTCGAGACTCTGCCAAGGCAAGGGGGATGAGAATTTTTCGCGAGAGTGACGGCTGCACCGTCTACGAACCGGAGAGTCAATACGCGGAGCCGGCCTTCGTTTAATTGATTATCTTTGAATTAATTATTAAAACCTTCGTCCGTACGCTTATCGCCAGCAGATGCGGGGTTCCAAATGGGTACACATACACATCGTATAAACCGTATATACATATGTAGGTATACGTATAGATGTGTCGCGCGAAGATCGCTCGAAGAATCGTCCGCGGAAAGAAAGATGAACACAGCCATCGGCGACAATAACGTTTTTATGTGTTTGCAAATGTTATTCGGGGGTTGGAAGTAGCTTACGAAATTGACAAAATCGTGGAGGATGTACTATTCGGAACGTTCGGTAGAAGTTGCCACGTTTTCGCCGTACCAAGAATCGAGAGTTATATTATTCAAAAAAAAAAATTATTACTTTCTTCCCTCGCTACGAATATCGAGATTGTACGTTCGTAGGTCTATAAAAAAGAACAAAAACGCGGTAAATCTTATTTTTCGTCGCCTCGTGCAAATAATGTACGAAGCGAACACTATTGTGGTCCGTAAACAAAAGTTAGCGCGTTCTTGAGTGTTTTTTCGTTTTTTTTTTTCATCGTACAACGCGTCGTGTAAGTTTCCCGATATCGTCGCGGTAGTAGTATACAGACTCGCATAACCGACGCCTCGTGTTCTATTCTTTCGATTTAAGCGTATGGAAAGGGCCGCGGCAATGAAAGAGGCTTTCTCCGAAAAAGTTTCGTTTATCGTGCGTCGACGAGGATCGCGTGTAATTTCTCGTAATGTCGAGTTCAAAGACGAGAGATACATATACATATACGCGGCGTTAAGAAAGATTCGAGAAGTGCATGTAGCAAACAGCATCCTATTGTAAGTTTTTCATCGTTCGCTCAACGAAGCCTGACCTTTGGAGCTTTCAAACTTTAGATCGTTCGCGGACGATCGAACAACCACGCTAGGAGAGGCGAAGAAAATCGTAGAGTATGGTAAATCGATAAAAGTTCGATTAATCGAGACCAATCTCGCGTGCCCATCGAACGAGCTCTACTCGACCGATTATCGTAAAACTCGTGGAAACTCTATTGGATCGTATTTACAGTTTTAAACGTAAGTGGACCTTGATATTTAAGAGAGATGTAATACATACATACATACATACATACGATATATCTTTTCGATACTACCGACACGCCGATTTCTATTAGGATAAACGAACAATTTTTTGCATCCTGATCCATAAAACAATCTACAGGGTTGAAGTTCCAGCTAAGTAGGGCGAGGGGAGGGGAGGGGAGGGGAAGAGGAATAGTAGGAAGTGTATCGTGAAACGACCTATGATAGGTACGGATTTTCGTAATTTCGATATAAGACGAGATGAAGAAAAAGATATTGGAAATACGAGAGATTTATAGCTTTCCGGAATCACCGAAGATCTCGAAGCGTAATAAAAATAGCGTTTTAACATTTTCTCACGACAACACGAGTTTATCCGCGAAGAGTCGCGTTTCTTGTTCCGTGCTTGTGACCACTTTAATATTATCGTCGAAACGATTCGCCTTTGAGAAGATAAGCAAGCAAATAATATATAGAAATGTACTGACACACAGCGATGTGTAAGTTGCATAGACTTCTCTCTCTCTCTCTCTCTTTCTCTCTCTCTCTCTCTCTCTCTCTTTCTCTCTCTCTTTTTCTCCCTTTCTCTTTTTCTCTCATACGCAAACAGGGTTTTCGTATTGTTACCACTCGACTTGAATTTCATGATAACAAAGCGAGCGTCCTGTTAAAATGTCTGACGGTGAATAGTCGAGTCGAGAAAAATCAACGATTCGCGGAGAGACCGAGAGAGAATGCATACATACATACATATTATACGATACGCGTATAAAATGGACGCGGTGCGCGCTCGCGTTCGAGTTTTCTGTAAGAAAGTGGAATTTTCTTCGAATCTTTATAGGGAATAAGACGACGGAGAGAACTAACTGGTTCTCCCTGACGGGTGCTGCGGGATTTTACGATAGAGCAATTATTTTCGTAAGGTTTTTATACAAGGAAAGACGGGATATAGTTGTAACGAATTGGCGAAGTATACAGACCATCGAGAGATGTATTCTTATCCATATCCAATCGTAATTCGATATCAGCCGGAGTCGAATCTCGCGAGTATCGAGGGTTCTTCCGTTCGTCAAGTCCGAGATGAAAGATTGAAAGATAGGGGATACTTACTCTTAGGGATTCGACGAACGAGAACACGCTCGGATTCGGGAGATTCGCTCGTATTAAATATCGCCGAGCTGAATGAATCTAGATTAAGGAAAGATCGATAAATAATTTAGAGGAGAGGAGGAGTGAACGTTTGAGAAGGTGGACGAGCGAGTCTCGAGAAGCTGACTGTATACAGTATGCCGTATATGTCTTACGTGAAACGTAGGGAATGTTTTTACGAGAGCGATTATGTAAAATATATTTGTAATAGACGCGTTAAGATTTAAGCGTACGTTTATCTGTCCTGCATGTAAATAGATATTTATTATATATATATACATACATATATCTGACGTTATCACACCGTTGTTATACTTGCCGTAAGAATAGTAAATTCATCCTCGTTCGCGCGCTCTCTCTCTCTCTCCCCCTTCTCTTTTTCTCTTTCGTCATAAAATCTTCAGATTTGTATTCTCAGTCGATCTCGATAGCAATTTCCTAGTGACCCGTTACGAAAGCTTTCGAATGTATATATATATATATTTTTTTTAACGATGCCTCGGTAGTTTAATAATCGCAACTTGTGTTCTTACGCCCACTTCGTAACGTTAAGTTACTCGTAACACACGTTCGTGCTCCTCTTTCGTTCTAGCCTTTATACTTCGATCTACAAACGATCTCGATTAACTGTTTAAAGTAGCGATAAAAGGGTAAGCGCAGATTTTTAAGCAGCGCCTCATTTTTCTTTCGCTAAGCGCTAAATTACTCATGCAAGTTTCACGTCGTTGCTAGATCCGCTTCGCATTGTGACTTTATTCGCGATGTTAAAGGAATAATAATAATAAATTGATACACAAAATACGTAATAATATTAATAAAAGAAATACAATGGAAAAAAATATATATATATATGTAAGGAATATAATGTATCATGACCGAAATTGTAAAGTTTAATATTATCGAAAGATCGTCGCACCATGGGCGACGATTAGTACGTCTTTTTAAGATATTGTCTACAGTATTTATTTATACTTTTTCTTACGGATAAAATTTAAATAACGTTCTAGTTTCGAGAGCACCGGGAATCTGAGGGACGAAGCTGACTAGGGCCGTTCTTCGCTGTATTTGTAAGAAAACTCGGAAGGATGGAAAGGGATAAACGCGGTTAATGCAAAAGGGAGAATAAGACGCGTTGACTATAATTAACAATAAAGTAGGTACGCGATTAATGTACCGTAAAAGTAAGACGAAAAAGAAGGAGGGCTACGCAAGAGAGATTTGAAAAGGGAAACGCGTAACGTCATTTCGTTGAAAATATCCGCAAACAGTATACGTAGTTCGTAAACAATAACAACAAACTGTAATACTTGGATATCGAGCCTAAATATTAAATACCCCACGCATATCGTAATGTGGAGTTTAAATGTCACCGAGTTTCTCAAACGTGCAAACGACACATAAGAGTAATCGTAGCGATGTTTAAAACACAATGTTTAAGACGAGTACATTGAACCGTAAGAAAGGAAAAAAAAAATATCGTTAAAAGCTCAGCGTATATCTTTAACTCACCATAGTAAAAATTCGACAAAGGAGAATGTTACGATGTAACAAAGCCTCGAAAAGCTTTCACGGAGCACGCTTAATTTCTATACGAGACGATAATGTTGCAACGATCGATAGTTTATCTTTGTATTCGAGCGTTTTTCCCCGCCTGTTACCGACGAACGTGCGAACTTCCGGAACGATTACGGTGAATATATCATATGAATCAGTAAGGATAAGAATAGCATAAGTTACGTTTAAGTTTTGCCTCGTCTTTCACGAAGCAATTATTTCCAAATCGACGACTGTACATTATCCGATAAGTAAATCATGCGCTTATACATTATATATAATCGTACTTTTCTCTCTGGGAAAGAAAATTGCTTTTATTATGTTCTCACGAGTGATCACCGCGAGCGAAAAGTATGTAAGTAATAAGTACGTAAGTTCTTCCTCGATAAGAACGAGGAAGAGAGCTTCGAGAACGTGGGCGTGCGTGTTTTCCAAGAATTGTATATGTGACAAATGAAAGAAAACTTTTGGAACGTATCATACGAGTCTCAAATCCGTCGTCTCTTTTCAGCTCTCGTCAATACGTTCATTCGAACTTAGGTTCTTAACAATGGCTAAGAAAATCATACTGTGGCATATGCATGCATCCATTGTCACATTCTCGATGGTGAATAGCGATCATCAGCGAGATCGCTTTCCGTCTCCCGGGTTTCCCAACTTTTCGAATTTCAGTTTCCTCGTCTCTCTTTCTCATTGTTTCCTTATTTTTGCATCGTCAACAATTTCCTAACATCCCTTTCCTTCATTTTCTTTTATCCGTTCTTTTCTTTTTTCTTTTCACGCGACGAATCAGACGAATATACGACGAACGTATCGTTTTATTTCTCGTAAAATCATGTATTGTACATAATATACATATACATATGTAATAAGTAAAAAGTATTTGTGCACCTTCTAAAATCGCGTTTTTTTCCCGAGTGGACCAAACGTATCGAGGTCGTAACGCGCTCGAAATTATAGGCCGTTCGATTCATCCTCGGAAGGAATTATCGCGACTCTAAAATGTGCTCGAATAATTTTTATTTTAACTGTACGTTATTTTATTTACATAAGGTATTTTTTAAGTAATCCTTTTCACACGCATATTACATATTAAGAGTTGTAAGTATACGCGTAAATGGTGCAGCTGATTTTAGAGAAGGATAAACGTAGCGAAAAAATGAACGTGGGTGGATTTCCGATGTTGTATAGATGGATGTGTGATCGATTTAAGAAGATTAAGTAGTTACGAATTGTACATTATAATTGCGTAATGCCTTTGCAACGTGTGCGTTACGATATATCGAACACACGCTTTACCACTTTACTACGCCATATGAGTTATCACTTCTCTCGGGGCTTTCACTTTCGCGCTTTTATTAGAATAATCGTTCGCTGTCTCGTTTATTACCGTATATCAAACTCACTTGACATCGGTAGAAAATCTTTTCTATCGTTCGCGAGGTGAAAGTAATTCGCGTATGATTTATCAATCTTTTTAACGCTATAAATTTGATCGATCCGTTCGACGATAGGTGAAAGGTTATCTTGCCGATATATTTAAGGTCTTTTTATACTTTGATTAAATAGCTGTCTCTCTCTCTCTCTCTCTCTCTCTCTCCCATACTCTCTCTATCTCTCTCTATCTTTCTCGAAGAAATAATAGATTTAACAAATCAGTTGAAACTGCTTTCAATCTTTCATGAATTCTTGCCGAGATCTTTCTGTATTTTAAACGAGTTCGCAGTGCTTCAAGAAAAATCGGATTCCTTCGAAGGCAAATACGCTTGGTTGCGCTTCGATTTTTTAACCGTTCGAAAATACTCTATCTGAAACTAAATTCCTCGTTCGTACTCACTCGTCCAAGATACAAATATTTTTTTCCATACAAACGCATTTCCACGATAGCGATGAAAAATGTAATACTGACTCGTAAGATTCATTAGAGATTGGATTTAATAAAGCAAAGTGGACTTTACGTTACGTTACAAATACGCGCGCATCTACTCGGCATTCGTTATTTAAGAAATTTAGATTCGCTGTCATTTTCTTTTCTACGTAGAGGGAAGTTTTTCCTTTGAGGTTTAAAAAAAGATACATTCGACGATGTTTTATTAAAGGAAAGCAAGAAAAAGAAAAAAACAGAAGCTCCGCGTAAAGGAACAACTTGGAGGTTCGTTACGACCAAAACAGCCAAGTTCTTCTCGAGCGACTTTCGGAGGCGTCGTAGAAACGAAGAAAAGAATATTTTCTAATCGTAATTACTCACGATAGCACGTCACAATTTCATTTAAATATTATCTTATTTTTATGTGTACACGTTATATGGATAAACAGCGTTATCCGAATAACAATGAAATAATAGAAACATATTAGGTAAGGAAATGTTTGCAAAATGAAGTTGATAAGTGTTTAGTATTGTATCAAGAAGTGTGTATGTACCAAAAAGCAATGTGTTATCAAATGTCGATGCCTCTTAACCCGCCCCTTCTTGCCCTTACCGTTTTAATCGTAATATAAAAGACATTGAAACAAAAGTAAGCCTAACGTTAAGCCGAATACGTAAGTAACGTAATAACGAACGAGATAGTCCCAACGTTTGTTGTATGTTCGAGCATTTAGCGTATAAAAAAAGAAACGAAAAGAAAACAGAAAATGTTATTATCGACACAAAGATTCGGTGATGCGTCGTGCCTATTCTTTCACGTCCAGAGACGCGTTTCTCTGTGTATATCTAGCTGGTTGAAGCGGCAATAAATTTCAAAAATCGCTCCTCGATTTCAACAACTTTTTTCTTCTCTCTCTCTCTCTCTCTCTCTCTCTCTCTCTCTCTCTCTCTCTCAGAAACACTCGCTCGCACGCAGAACGAAAAAGCAGTAAGATAGTCGAAATGACAGCAGCACCGAATCCTGTTTCACAGAAACCAAAATACACCGAAATGCGAGTAAGTATACATATTTTCTCAATAAAGAATGATAAGAGAAGAAAGAAAAACCAGGGTATGATATTATGGCATGCGTGTGCGTCTATACATATATAATATATATATATCTTTTACACACATAATAAAATACTTTCGCTGTGTATCCGTCCTTTTGACCTTATTGTTAAAAAAATAAGTAGACGTTTCTTCAAAATCCTCGCGCATCGGATTCGATATTTTTAACACTTTATAATTTACATCGAATCGCGCTAGTGCCATTGCGATTTATCGCGTCTCGCCGTCGCGTCGCTTCGCGTATTCTACATTTAAATGAAGTAATTACCGTGAAAGCGACGATCTGCACTACCTTGCCGCGAGGACTGAAACATCACGACGCGGAGTAACGTTTAATCCGGAGTCGGTGGAGGCTCGATCGATCGCGACTAAATTTCCTATCTCCACTTCTAGCACTTGTCCCTTTGCTTCTCGAGCGGATCTTCTTTCAAAAGGGGACGTCCTTTCGTTCGTCTTCCGAAGAGGAAAGTAATAAGACTTAGGCGAACGAAGCGTGAACGTTAGCTCGAAACCTATCGTATTTTTAAGCACAAAGGAGAAAAAGAAGATATCGATTTGCTCGCACGTGTCATTTTCGCCGACTCCTCGTAAGTATTATCGTCAAATTTTTAAGAACGGTGGACTTGAAAACGCCGCCCCCTGAAAAATGTCTTTTGTGACACGGCAGGAAGACTTAGATCTCAAGGAGACTCTCTCTCTCTCTCTCTCTCTCTCTCTCTCTCTTATTATCTACCACCCGATTTCCGATCCTTATTCATTCTCTAAGAAGTTCGCATGCGCGTGTAACGAGAAGGTCGGAGTATATCAAAGAGCTGTCGAGTTTAACGCACGAGAGACGTCTGTCATTAGTCACGACTATATCTTTAATCTCGTGGAGGATATCTGTAATGGCGAGGAAACCGTCCGAGTATTACTCGATAAAGATAGCCCAGTTTCTTATGAAAGCTGTCGGTTTCTGGTATCCGGAGACACCCGCTGAGAAATGGTTACTCAATGGAATATTAGCGTACACCTTATTAGCCATCGGCGGCGCTCTCTTCATCGAGGCTTTCGACTTTTACTACAGCTGGGGTGACTTTTACGTGAGTAAGAAAGAGTCGTCCGTAGGAGGAAGAGCTTTTTTTAACTTTAAAATTCGTTCGATCCGTGCTCGTCGCTGGGTACTAGTGGAGCGTAATCTTATTAGAAAATTATCACAGGGTAGGAAAAGTGGGAGTGCAACCACCCTCGTAAGAGTGATTTGTTAAAAATAGTAAAAATTAATTTGTTGAAAATTACTTTATGGTTTACTGTAAATTAACTACTTATAATGAAAATGTTTTCATTTATCAAACGAATATACAACGATGGCATAAAATCTGTTCTGCCCCCCTCCCCCATATGTGGTTATGCCCCGACTTCCCCTACATAAAAAAAAGAAGAAAAAGACCACGAAAAGATATTTTACAAGCTACGTAGACGAAAAAAGAAAAGAATGTTTAAGCTCTATCGCGAGACCCGTATCACCGTGGCATCTTTATCTTATGGTGATTCGCGAATACGCTCTAGCCCGCCGAGGGAAATTTTCGAACAACCCTGCGAGATGTTCTTTCAGGCAATTACCTATACCGCGTGCAGTACCATGCCTGTGGTTATAGTTTTGCTCAAAATATCCATGTTTATACTACATCGTCCGAAAATGCTGGAGTTGATCAAGTACACCCAGGAGAACTTTTGGCAACCACGATACGATGCCTTCGGTGAGAAGATTATGGAAGAGATCGACAATAAGGGAATATTCTTAATGTGTTCCTTCACGTTCTTTGTTCAAGGGACCGTCATTACTTATACTTTGACGCCTATCGTAGGTACGTGTCTTTTTTCCGGATAAAAAAATATTCTCATAGCAGTAATGTTAAAATTATGTTAGTACATACATACATGTCCATCTGACGTGTCAGTGATGCAGTTGAAATGCATTTGAAACAACTTCAATTGAAAACATTTCTAAAAAAATTTTAATTGACGAAGCTGCTGATCATCTGAAACAGAAAGAAGGAACTGTGTTAATTCTTTTGAAAAAACGAAAAAGTCGAGGACTCTATTTGATTATTGGAATTTATTGAGTTGGATACTTAATAAAAATGTATGTTAGTACTAGAATTGATTAAACATAAAAAGAGGCTGACTGCAGAATGCAAGTTGCTCGTCGTTGCATTAGAGTTAATTCCATGAAATAACAAGTAATAATTTTGACAACGGGCTCCGCTACTACGATCGAGAAATTGACAAAAAGTGGAATTGATCGATTTAGAGCTTTTGAATAGTCTTCGTATAAACTTAGTCGACAATAAATATAATTCAAGGTAGAATTAAACAATTATTTCTTCCGCGTAGAGAACATAGGAAAAAATGAGAGCGATAGGATTCTCCCGTTCACGTTATGGATCGACATTCCCACGGCGATGACTCCTTACTTCGAAGTGTGCTTTATGATAGAGGTAATTTCTCGAAGGCAATTACATTTTCTCCCGCTTTTCTCTTTAGCACTCGATCGTATAGCCGCGCCTGTTCCAGACTCCTGTCCTGAAAAAAATATGATAAAAAGATTCGATAGAAAGAATTTCTTATCGCGTACTTTTCCTAAATAATAAAAATGTAATGCAAATTATCCGCCTCATTATTAAAGTATAAATATTATAAATATATAAAAATACCCCTAAAAATGATGTTCTTTCAGATACGATTTAAAAAAAGGAACATCTCAAAATTTAGGAAAATTTACCTCGCGACACAACCCATTATTTTAAAAATGATTCCTTATTCATCAAAGTCGTTCGGAAACCATGAAAAACGCCTTGGCTCCTTTATCTCGATCCCCCCTTCCTATTTCCCTCGATAAATATGTTAATTAACTTTTTCTAAACGTTTCATTTCACAGACTTTCATTGTGATACACACTGGCGCCTGTTTCTGCTGCTTCGATAATTTCTTCTGTCTTCTGAACATGCATACTGCCGGCCAATTTAAGATCCTTCGGCACAAGCTCGAAACGATCTTCGACGAGGATGCTCGCGATCCGCTTAAAAGATCCATCTCGATCCACGAAAAGATTCGCGATTGCGTTATCAGGCACAACGATCTGATTGATTATGTAAAAATGTTGGAGTACATCTTTACGTACACGACGTTGTGCCAATTGATGATATCGGGTATATTGTTGTGCGTCGCTGGATTCCAAGTGTTTCTGGTAATAATAATATATAATAATTGTTCTTTCATCGATCTTTCCAAAAAAAACGTAAAAAACAAATTAATCGATATTAATAAGAAAGATAGATATCTAATAATTGATCGTAATTAATTTCTATGGTCAAGTCGCGTGGGACGTTGATCAGGAAGATGATATTCATCCTTCACACCACCGGATGCTTCTTCCAACTCTTCGTAATAACGATGACAGCGAACGAGATATTGGTTGCTAGCGAAGCCGTAGGCGATGGTGCGTATTCCACAAATTGGTCAGACATGCCAACAAAAACGTTTGGCAAGATAAAAGGAGCTCTGCTGATGATCATGATACGAAGCAAACAGCCGTGTTACATAACAGCCGGTGGATTCTTTCCCGTAACCCTCGAAACTTTTATGGCGGTAATATAATTACCATGATATCGCGATGATTTATAATTATTTGACACTTGGTTCATCCTTGTTTTAGGTGTTGAGCACAGCAGCCTCGTATTTTACATTGTTGCGAAAATTCGACGACGACCTTACGTGAAGTTACAGCAAAAAAGTTCAATAAAGTGCAACGAATACCGTAAGATTGTAATCGCGTGTGTTTAGTCGACTCGTTACATTTTTCATTTATTTAAAGGTTTTCAATCTTTCTTTCATTTTTAGACCTGTCTCGAAACGATTGTACTACCTTATGATTATTCCCTATGTGATTTCAGGTTTCCTCCCTTTTCCACGAGTATTCTATTCTCCAAGGTATTCCGTGTTACCACCCTCTTTAGTTCTCACAACGGGACAACTATTACCGTCATTCTTTGATCTACCCTACCAGCACTCGCCAGTTATTTTTCTCCCACGGTCAATAATCCATCGTTACTTGCCTCGTCATTTGACAATTTCCACCACGTTCCAAGATCTCGTTATTTATTTATACTCGATCAAAGTACACTTTCCATTTTGATTTTTCTTTTAATTTTGTTATATCTACTAAACGATAGTTTTAGAAATAATAATACTTATAGCTTTTTGCTCAAGCACTGTGCCGACGTTATTTGCAAAATTGTATAAAGCTGTAACAAAAGTTTGTTTAATGTTGCGTTAATTCATTAGTCGAGAAGAACGAAGAAGACGGAAATGTAAAAGGTTTTTTAAACCTTTCTCGAATTCTATTGTATATATATATATATTATATATACATTATAATCTATATTAATTTTTATGCTATTGTAATGCAGATGATCAGTTCGATTTTAATTCACGAGAAAATGGAATCCTACACCGATGTTAACAAAAGTGTCAACGAGTCACAAGTTTTCCGAGAGATCTCGCAGTACAAGTTCTTTATACGATATGAAGAATAAAAATGTTTGTCGAATCGGATAAGACGGCCAAACTTTCTAGGAATCGAAGAGATGTGTCGAACATCACCTTATCGGCTACATAGACGAGTTGGAAAGAATATTTACGTCGTCGAAGCGACGCCAGCTACATATTGTTGTCCAACACCCCGTTCTGTGTAACTGGATAGCAAGTTTTTCCTGTATGTCCATATACTTCAAGTAATCGTAGTTTCGTGTCTCATGATTCACGCAGATACTAGAAAAAAGATATAACATGGTTAAAATGTTAATACTTAAAATATCACAGTTGTTCACTCACCTACTTGTTCTTACAGAACGTATACATAATTAATCACTTTACTGATTACAAAGCACACGGGCTTTTCATACATCAGTTTATATATATATATATA
>JAIFRP010000003.1:822266-834876 GCA_032403825.1 Odynerus spinipes | reverse complement strand
TTTTATTGTCATCGTTCATAGATCTTTTCTTTTTTTTTTAATATTTATTTTGAAAATATTGTAAAAAGGAAATTATCGATGAAGGTAGGAACGAGTTTCCGTTGTAAAACCGGATTTTTTACGATCAGCATCGTGTATGTATGTACATACATATGTAGCGTCACATGTTTACATGGAAGGACGCATTACATGGAAGAACAACGGTTAATAACGATACGCTTCCCGTAATTCTTGGTATTGTGAGCGCTACGCGAGCGGCGTAGGCTTTCTTAAAAAGTATCCTACGGGCGATAGCCGGCACCTGAATCGGTCGGCACGGCTTAGGTTCGGTAGGGCTTTGACAGGCGATACGAGGCGGCTTTGGCGGTCTTGCATTCCGAGTATCGCCGACGCGTCGAATTTTGGTAAATCCATAAAGAGTCTGACGCACTTTTGTCAATTACTCAGAATATGCACAAGGGGAAATTATAACGTATAGAAAAAGGGATCTGGCTACGAAGTGGGGAAGGCGATAGTCTTTTGGCGAGAGAACCGTCGCGGTGAAAATTTTAGATAAAGAATTTTTAACATATATTTTGCTTCGTCATTATCCAATGTCAGTTGCCGGCAATCTAACGTAATCGTTCTTCCTTATAGACACTACTCGTCATCGTATCTCTCTAAGAAAGAATTCTCATAGCGAGAATACAATGTGTGTAGACAAAATAGAGACGAAATTTGAATCAACGAAGGAGTGAAGTTTTAATTAATTACTTAAAAAATTCTAATTTAATATCATCCTACAAAATATAAATATATTTAGACTCTCAAATTTGGCTTATTTTTGAAAATGTAGACCGGAGTGTATGTTTATCGCACTTGCATTTATCATTATTACATAATTCTTTTGGTATCTTACCGAAATATTTTTAATTTATCACTCGTCTGCGAACATTATACAATTACAGATAAAACGTAAAACGAGTAGCCGTTCGATTGATAACACGTCGAGAAAGAGCACTCGATAAAAACTGATTAATATTCGATGTATTAAAAAGTTCGCATATTAAGAAATTTTAATATTCTTATATAGTTACTTGTACATACATCTATTCGCACGAATCTAATATATTTTCTTATTTACACATTTTCGTACTAGTGTAAAAAACAATGTCATACGTATGTTGTGAATACGGTAAATCGAGCGAGTTCGATCCTCGTACCGTTGTTAACAACTCGAAGGTCGATCCTAGATTGCGATCACATACTCTCCCACTTTTATTTTTCTGACGAATCGGAGAGCAGGGCCAATGATTGGACCGATTATTATCGATGGAGGGGAATCTTTCGAGATTCTCTATAAATATTAGAAGCGGCGAAGATCGCGGGCGAGAACCGTACCGCCTAGTGTAAGACGCACAACATATATATTTATATATATACATAAATTTTTCATTAACAATTAGAATTTATAAATACAATGAGGTTTCGGCTTTCCAAGAGAACATTTATTTTGCAATTAAACAATACAATAACTTAGGCTTGTAAATAATTATGTGATTTGAATTAGTTTGTAATTAATACTTTGTGTAATCGTCTTTTGCTTTTAGAACAGCATTTAATCTACTCAGCCTATCCAGAACATCAGCGTCTTTACAATCAAGGCATATATACACAAGGAATACATACATTTAGGTTTTGATATGAAACGTAAAAATCTAATAAGATTTTCTGATATCTCAAGTACTCGTGTGCTACATTTTATACTCGATCGAGGTAACGAGGAACTCCTTTCGGCTATGCCTAAAAAGAGAAAGCATCATGAAATATTAGCAGATATGATAGTAATAATTTTTACATCCTAAATTACCGAAGAAAAATCTATATTTATTAAAAAGTAGAAATATATGAACGAATGTATGAGCCACTGAACATATTTCACTTATTCTTTATTACGCATTTCTATTCTTGTTGCTGTATTATACGTCGATAAGTTAGATCTCGATAGTAAAATCATTGACTGTGGTAGAATTCTGCAAAAAGTATTTCCAATTTTATTTTAATATTTTTTCTATAAATGATTTCTTTTATGAATTTCTTGTTCAACCGTACCAGATTTTCATTACAATTATTTATTTATTTTTTTTATTATCGCCGATAAAACAGCACAAGGATAAAAGCAACGATGCACAGTACCGACCGACTCTTCGTTACCAAACGACGATCGTAATATTCATCTTCTATATCTACAGCACTTCCTTAAAAACAATTATGAAACAACAAATACACTTGTTAAAAAAATGAATGATATAGATAAATATCTAATTTCCACCATAAAAGAAACACATACTTCTGCGATCTTATCCAGACCTATTAACATTTTTCTGCAAGCATTGAAACAGACGTTCACGAACATTTATAAAAAAAATCATTTCTTTTTACAGTTCTGCCCCTTATCTTTTCTCTCCACACACGATCATTGCCTTATCACTGCCAGCTACTCAACTACGAAAAGCACCTATAATAAAACTACAAATGATCTCGGTCCTTCTTCCTTTCACATTAATCGCAAAGACGAACTACCAGGAAAATACTGCACGACCATTCAAGAGAGTCAATTGATCGTTCGTAAATTACGCCTGATTACATGCTGCCTCGCGATGTATTACCGGATAAGTGGCCATCACTCTGGCATACATAGATACGGCAAGCAGGACCCCCAGAAGAAGTTAGGGGATGTAACGAGACTCTTGGAGTCTTTGCGACTCATTGTATTAAACGAGTTCGAAAATGCCGAAGAGAGACAGGTACCTATCGGTAACGATTACGCGACTCTTCATGAAATTCATCGGCTTTTGGTACGTGGAAACGTGGCGGGAACAAATGTTACTCTATATAGCCCTCGTCTACGCCATCATTGCAATCTGCTTCGCAATTCTGGTCGAAGTCGTCGACCTTTACCACTGTATCGGTGACTTTTACGTAAGTGACGGAAACGAAGGTAGTCGAGAGAGCTCTTTCGAGATTCTATTCGATTCTTCCGTCGTTAGACCTCGAAAAAAGCAAACGGACTACCTAGTGTCGTCTTAAATTCTCTATTTTCATGAATTATCTTTATAATCATGAATTCTCACTTATCTAACGATTCTCTAGGCCTTGACATACAACCTGTGCGCGACTATGCTTTTGGTGATGATACTCGTGAAATTTGGCAACTTTATATACTACCGAAAGCTCGTGATCAAGCTCATCCGTTACGCGGAGAATAATTTTTGGAACGTCGAGTACGACAGGATCAGTGCTAAGATCTTAGAAGAGTACGACAAGCGTGGAATTCTGATGACCTATTCGTTTACTTTGATCGTTCAAATGGCAACTTTCAATTACATCGTTGCACCTATCTTTGGTGAGTACCTACATTTTATACCGTAACGTTATCGCATTCGTTTATACTATCGTGATCGGTATTGTTTGTAGAAAATGTGGGCAGGAACGAGACGGACCGAGTGTTACCATTTAAACTGTGGGTGAATTTACCGATCACGATAACGCCATATTACGAGATCACTTACACCATTCAGGTAAGTTAATTTTTCATTTTTTATACAATGAGAACCGATCGTCTTCGTTATTGTCAAAGTCAATCTTAATTTTTCCAGTCACTTTCCACTTATCATTCCGGGATTTGCACCTTCTGCTTCGACAATTTCATTTGCACCTTCAATATACATGTCGCTGCTCAACTGAAGATTTTAGCGCACAGGTTGGAGATGCTCGCTGAAAAATATATCAATGCCGTGACGAAGGGAAATCCAACCTCGGTCGAGAGGGCTGCCGAAATCGCGTTAATAGAATTACGAGATTGTGTCTTGCAGCATCGCGCATTGATCTCTTACGTGAGGGAGATGGAACAAGCGTTCAACCTTATTTTATTCGGCCAATTGACCCTGTCCAGTCTGGTGATATGTTTCGGGGGCTTTCAATTTCTGGTAAGTGATGTTATATCGTAGAACGAGCCGGAAGATATCGTCTGACGTTGGAAAGCTACTTCGATATTTAACACTTTGATTGTCGTGACACCTAGATATAAATGACGCATAAATTTATAATTTTTTCATTTAATATTTTTTAACAGGTCATACTAGATATTTTTTTTTTTTAAATAAGTTTACGGGACGCGTTAATTTGACGAGTACAATTATAGAAACTATTACTATTTTGCTAGTAATTTTTGCTAACTTTTATTATTGGAATAATACCAACTATATCCAAATTTCTTTTTCCTCCTCGTGCTTATAATTCTGAAAGTCTTTTTGGATACCCGTTAATTTGACGGCTGTAAATGTCCATATACCTAATTTTAATATATACAAATACATGCAGACATTCGATAAAGTTGAAAAAAAGATAAATCAGACTTATTAAAAATTATATTAGAAAGCTTGTTAACTTTTGGACTTCGTTAGGATCACTGTCGTCTATCGAAACGTTTCTGGTACTCAAAGTGTTAAGATCGCTCGCTTCACACGGAATATTAATTAACATTGTAATTAACAGGCTACGAAAACATTAGTAAGGAAGTTCATATTCGCGATTTACTTCGTTGGAAGTCTTTCTCAGCTTCTTATATACACTTGGACGTGTAACGATATAATAGTCCAAAGTTCCGAACTTTCTGAAGCGGCGTATAAATCGCGCTGGTATCTACTACCTAACAACGGAAAAGAAAAGGCTCTAAAATACGGCATAAACATGATCATGACGAGAGCTCGTCGGCCCTGCGTATTGACGGCAGGTGGATTCGCCGTCATGTCCTTGGAAATCTTCAACGGGGTAAGTTTAAAGAGACTGATATAAATTGTTCGAAGGCGTTCGAATTGATGGGTATTAAATTTATTGATGGATTAAAACGTGGGTATTACAAACACAGATACTGAGCTCGTCGATGTCATATTTCACGTTGCTGCGACAAATGAGCGAAGAGGACTAATAATTTAAAATATTTCTGAAAAGTACCTATCGTACCGATACATTTCCACAAAATATGAAATTCTTATTTTTTCTATATTACAATGTAGTATATATATATGATATTTTACGAGGTACGTAGAAGGTATAAATTTAATAACAATTAAATGACACATTAATTGTCATTATCTCAAATACGTCGAATTATATTGTCCAATATTCGTAATCGAGATAACCGATAGATATTTGCTCGTCTTTAATGCTTGATGTGCTACCCGTTAGATCGACAGTGAGTGCGAGCGCGCAAGACAAAGGGTGACGGTTGATCAAAGCGGTGTCAGAAGGTGTCAGAATATCGCATAGAGTCGTATATTATTACGATAATCGCTCTCCGGGCGATATCCATCGAAACTCGGTTATTGCCACTATCGATGACACTGTCGTATCGAATAGCGTCGTTTGATCCCACCAGGGAAAATATGCTTCGATGATCTTGATTATCTTTTCCGTGAAATCCGTCAGCTTTCGAGCGTGGCAATCGGTCCGTTCGACGGGCATTCGTAGATACTAGCCGGTCATCGATACGACCGAACGCTCTGTGATTCGTTCAACGACGCATAACTTTTATCGTCCGTTTGCGTTTTACAATTCGTCGATATTTATCGAGCATCGCGTTCGCCCGCCAACGTTATCGTGAATTTTCGACAACTTTTACAGAGGAAAGAGAATAATCCTATTTAAAGTAGCTAATAATAGGATAGTAACGAAAGTTACATAGATGGAAAGGTATAACGATCGTTAGTGGGATCGTACGAGAGTACCTACCTACCTACCGTTCCTACGATTACAACTTTCAGCTTTTAACGAGAGCCACGACGGAAAGTAAAATTTACTGTGACTTTCTGTCGGCAACAAACTTTTTCAATATTTCGAGACCCTCTCCGTTCGCTTTCCGATAGCCCGGTGCCGAAGCCTTCACCCTGTCCATCCACTTGACGACGTATTTGTATCTGAACAAGTCAAATCCCAGTGCCTAAAATTATAAAAAAATTCTCGAACGATTCTACCTATTGTTATAAGAAATTTCAAATAATAATAATTCTCTCAGTGATATCTCAACCTCCGCGGTAGACACGCTCGAGGCAAGGGCGAGATCGGCGATCGTTAAACTACGACCCGCGGCGTAATCCTGGCCATCGAGGAATGCGTCCAATACCTCGAAAGCTCCTTTCAGCTTCTCGTATTGTTCTTCGTCGTAAGTCTCCACTCCAAAGAACGCCACCGGATACTAAAATCAAAGTTCTCTTTAAGTTACCTCCGCCGGCCATTTTATTACAACTTTTTCTTTCGTCGACGGAAAGTTCAAAGAGCACCGCCGCCGCGCCGCGCGACTACTTCAATTTATTAGGAACGAGGTAGCATTTTACGGAGGATAAGCCATTATCATGAATATGGCTGTCGATGCGGAGCTTAATTACGTTCCACCTTGCGATAGGTTTAATTTCGTTTCGAGGCGAACCTTTCCATCAAAGAAAGTCGATTTCCGCGATAACGTCATTTAAACTTTCCTTCCATTCATTAAGACGGCGCTACGTACGAAGTATGCGCTCATATTCTTGTAAAGGGTTCCGATGTCGAAGTAGAGTCGCTGATTGACGAGAGCGCGCGCGGCTGGAGTTTGCGGATACAGCCTCGCGTTTCTTCCGTATTGGTCCACTAAATAGGACATGATTGCTCGACTGGAATTTTTAAGAAAAAGAAGCAAGACAAAAAAATAATATTAACGATACAAATATCGTGCGGAAAGTCGTGCAGTATTTATTATTAATAAATATTATTTACCGACCTTTCCGAAAGCTTGTAATCACCGTCAACGAGGAAAGGTATGCTTTTCTGCGGATTCAGCTACGGAAACAATGCCGATCCTTTAATCATAGAAATTTGAATACTCGATTCTACATAATAATTTATTAATGAATAAATGCGAATTAATTACAGAGGTGGTCGCGAGTCGGGCGACTGCTCGTTCACTTATACATACATACATACACACATACCCACAACTCCCCGTGTTAACGAGCGAGCGATGCAGAAGACAATTATAGGAGCTTGTGAATTTTTACCGAGCACTCGTGATAGGAACTTAAAGCTGGGGAATGAATCATACAGGGAAGTACTTATATATATATTCAGTTTTATCGTTACACGTATCACCGATATCGCGCTAGGAATAATTTCGTTACAAACATATTCATTATTTAAAAAATAGTATTTACGATCGATGACTGACCTGCTCGTATTCCGGTTTCAGGTGCTCGCCAGCGAACAAGTCGATTTGCTTTAAATTCAACGACAAACCAAGCGCCTCCGCGGTCAACATGACGGCTCGACAAGGTGCGCTGAACGGCATGTAATACAGATCCAACGACATGCCTGGAGGAGGGTTACAGTCAGCAGCGTTTTTGTCGTAAGTAAAAAGAGTCTAAGGAAAAGTTTGATAAGATAACGTTAACAAATAAGCAGAACGGACTTGTTTGGAATATATTTATTAATAAATAATATGTATTTCTAGGAGAGCGAAAGAGAGACAGAGAGAGAGAGAGAGAGAGAGAGAGATTAATCGATTATCGAAGGTGAATTAGGAGAGAATGCAATGGTCATCCGGGTAGAACCGTATAATGTGTATGTATGTACGTGGAAGATAAACGGCGCGCGTTTAACCGGAACAACACAAGCAAAATCGCTTAAATTCATATACACGTGCCGTATAGATGACATGGATCGCGATTCACCATAGCCGAAAATGCACGTCGTGAAATATTGGCACTCACCTTTGCAAAATTGAATAAACGGGGGGAGGGGGTACTTTCGTGTAGATATATATATATGTATATAGTATATGCATAGTAAGGGTGTATATACACATATACATATATATAGACTAATGTAGGAGTGCTATAGTCAGTATTAACGACGAATCGATGCGTTCTGATAAACTATTCAGATTCGTATTAGCATGAAACCAAACGAATGGGTCGATACTCGTGCGTTTACACGGTCTCGCACCAAAAGCGAATGTATAATAGAAATAAAATTGTGAAATAATTGTGGAAATCATATAGAAAAAAGAGTACAAAGGAATACGCATGTGCTTATATATATATATATATATATATACACATACACACATATATATACGTATACAAGTGTGAACGAATTCTTGCGTATTTCCCTCCACGTTGTTAATGACGCTACCAGCTGAAACGCGACGCGGGCAGCCTCGTGTAAAGTTGTTATAATATTAACCGCATTAATTATATCTCTCATTAAACGTACGCCCGGGCAAATGTAGGAAATTTTACGTAAATTCGTTAAATATTAGAACGGTCGTGCGTTGGCGTTATTAATAACAAATATAATGTAACATAGGTTGTTCTACAGCGATGAATCTTTTTATTTGTATTTTTCATTTGATTGTTTCTACGACTAGACCGGAATGATTAGAGAAGATACATTTGAGGATGACATATTAAACACTGTACGGTTGTACGTTTACATTGAGCGAAAGAGGAGCAGCCAGGGTACTTACCAGCGTCAACTTCAGCTTCTCGGTTTTCCTTTCGGCGAAGAAAAATATCGTTTTCGGTTGTAGGAAATTAAAGTACGCGCTCGTCCCTGCTTCTAGACACGGATACGCGGACTGAACGTAGTCGCTAGCTGGAAGTCAATACACGAAGATACATAGCATAACTGCTACAACGCGGGTATATTGACTTGCAGACAGTTACCCCGATCGAATTGTACCGGGCAGTGGTCGTGGTTCACATACGTACGTAGTACGTGCTACCTACGGTCCCTTCTATCGACATATGTATATATGTATATGTATGTATGTAGAAAAATGTTCCGCTTATTTCTATCCTCGGTAACGACTCGTTAATAAAATGTTACTTTTTTTGTTCCAGTGATTCGTCCGAGTAGCATTCTTTAAAGAAAGCGTGCGATTAAACGGCCATTGAAATTTCGTTCCATTTAAAGTTATAACGCCAAGGGAAATTCAGTTTTAGTCGAACGGATACTACCTTCGGTTTGGTTGAAACTTCTCTAAACTATGGAGTAAAAGCTTAATATCTAACAAGTGAAAGATAAAATATGCGTTACGTGTCATTAAGCTGGGCTTACCCTCGAATCTCCCGGTTAAACTGTAACCAACATTTTTATGAATAGTTTGGAAAATTTATGGGATATTTGAATATTCATCACAACGTTGAAGTTATTTGGTAAAATAATTTAATACTGTTATGTTAGATTATATGTACAATACACGTGCAATAAGTACAGTGTCTTTTGTTAATACGATCGAGCAAATACTGGTGAGGATATATCGATCTCGAGATGAACGAAGAAAGTATTTTACGATACATTTGAGTTTTTATCGCGAAACATACAACGTAATGGAAGGGTTTATTTGAGATACGCGATATGCGGTATTGCAATCGCGATCATGTGTACATATCTAAACATAGAAGCACTAGGCGTCCCATGTTTACCCACAATAGAGTTCAATTTACACTTTAGATCATTGCACAAATCGGGTTACATCGATTCAGTGAAATTTAATGGAACTTATCGTCTATCTCGAGAAATTGCTTTAAACATTTCTAGTAAATTTAACTTGTAGCGACGTGAATAATGCTATCGTTTATAATTCACTCACAACAAAAGGGGCTAGAAATAGAACGGAAGAGTAAGAGGTAATAAAATATGTCTTTTAGTCTATCGCGTGACGTAATTATGACATTAACTAACGATATTTGGAACTTCATTCGGAGATCTGCTCCTTCTTCTTCTTCTTTTCCTTAAGGTAGGTGTCCAGTAAAGCGTGATAAGCTTTCATGCCTTCGTCATGGATCTCGACAAATTTAACCACTTCCTTCTTTATTCGATCGAACCATTTGGCGACGTTTTTGTACTTGCTCAGATCATATTTAATAACCTGCAAAAAAGAGACGTATGATCGCGAATTACTTTATTTTTAACTTGCTACGAATACCCGATATCATTTTATATATGTACATGGTTATTTTTAATTTACGGTAATACGAAAGAGATTAAAACCTGTATTAATTTGTGCTCCGAAAAAGTTATATTGTTTGATAAGTATCGAAAGTAATGAAATTTCATTTATTGTAATTTTTTAGCCGGCAAACGAGAAATACTCGTATGGAACTCATCGCGTTTTTACCTCGAATTGAGAAATCGTGGCAGCTATGGTAAGATCCGCTATCGTCATATTTTTGCCCGCTACATAATTCTGATTTTCCAAAAATTTCTCTAGGAATCCTATAGCCGTCCCGATCTTCTCGAACTTGGTTTCATCTCTGGGAGCTCCAAATACCATTGGATACTGTCCAATGAAGAAAAATTTATAGATTATGTCATGTAACATATACCGTACGTATAACGTCTGGAAAATATGTCGACTTACGAAGAAATCGGCGAAAGACTGATACAAGGTACCCTGGTCAAAAAATAATCTTTGGTTAACGACAGCTCGTTTCTTCGGATCTTTCGGATACAAGGAATCATCTTTGCCATATTGCTCGGCCAAGTATGCCATAATCGCGCGACTGGAATAAAGAATATTCATTTACATAAGATCTCATAAATTTAGAAATATTTCAAACACAAGCTGTAAAATTGAGCGTCGGCCACCGGCGACCGTCATGGTACTCGACTTGTTAATTAACCGTATCAACAATACATATGTGTTTTACCTTTCCCACAGATAGAAGCCATTGTCATCGATAGTGGGTATTACGTGCTGCGGATTCATCTGGAGATCAAAAGATATATTTGTTTAATTAACCTACCATACGCCTCATTGTACCATAATCTAGATTACAAATGAGGATGATTATTACGTTTCCTCCATGATATGCGTAGCTACATGTATATCCGTAATTTTAATGTACGCGGTTCGTATTCGTAAAAACTTTTTAAAAAATGAATAATTTCCACGTAAGTACATAAAAGTTTTCTACGAACCTTTCTCTTTATCGTATTACCGCAATGTGGATATTCGCTGACTAGAGTTTAATTAAACGTCAATGGATGCCCTTTGTAACGAGCTCCTTACAATAATGGATTTATGTAAAATTTGTTCCTGTTGTAGAATAGAGCGGATGCTGGTAGAAAAATTACCTTAATAAATTCGGGCTTGTTTTGTTCGCCGGCCATCAAGTTAACTTCTTTCAAGTTCAACTCCACGCCAAGAACAGAGGCCGCAAGACGAACGGCACGGCATGGCGGACTCGAAGGTAAGTGGTACAGATCGATTGGCATTTTTGTGATATCTGCGATTGATGAGTCGTGTAAAATGAGTTGAGTTCAAGAGAAGCCGCCTTTCATCTTTTATTTTGTCGTTATTCGAGTACTCACTTCTTTAACTTAATTCAATTTAATTAAGAAACTTATCGTCCCTTGCAGCAACTTCGAGACAACTATAAAACATTCGCTACGACTACTATTCTCGATGATAACTGAGAGATGGGTAATGCCTGAAGTTAAATCTCTGGAGAGGCGCACGGATGACTTTAAACTGATTAACTATACGCTGTCTATTTCAGGCTTTTAACGAGCGCCGAACCTACGGTGCTGCCACTTTGAACAGTCACGTAAATTAATGTAACGTCGTTTGTCATATTAGCGTCATCGATATGCCTTGACCAGACCTACAGACGTTTTCCCACAAACATTAAAATAAATCTTTCGAAAAGTGCTTCAAAATAAATGTTTCGAAAAGTGCTTCAAAATAGTTTGACAACTTTTCCATCTCGAGTGGAAAACGCATTTATTAAACATATGGATAAGCGAGTCTAACAATACTTTAGTCCTATTTCTTTGCTCGTTAAGTCGTCAAGGTTTAAAAAGAATTACTTTAAATAGAAAAAAGTAGGAATAAATGTATTTTTATAGAAATATCCTCAAAAGTTTCTTTCGGTGTTTGCTGGAAAATGTTTATAGATATGGACGAGGTTTTAAATTCATTGCACGTAATGGCTCCGATCGGCTATCGATTATTTCTTTTAATAATTTTTCATTTTTATAACGTTTTTTATAAATCGTCAAGATAATTCACATCACGCAGTGGGGAGTCGCAACTCGGTATCGAAAACTTTTAATCAATTTAGTCGGAAGTTACCGTGACAAGTCATTTTTATTGATCATCTCTCCCAGACTTTCTTTAAGATCAACCTTTTCACGTTCACAGTGAAAGCCCAACCTCGATACTCCAAAGATGTTCTTTCTTCGGAAAACTTTGTATCGTACGCTTTTTATTAATTGATTCCGGTAGCTATTGGTCGCCACGTGTTTCCTTCCTACATGGCCAAGCCCGTGCTGAATCATTCGACGCATCGGTAGGTGTTCAAAAAAATATCGCCTGTCACTCCTCTTGTATAGGATGACACAATACTCGGTTTGTTTTCTTCCTTTTATCGCGATGTTTGAGATGACTTAGCACAAATCGCTGGGAGTGAGCGTAGGTTGTAGTAGAAAATGACATTTCAAATATTGCACGCGTTCGTTTCACGGGACAAAACGGGATTCGAGGTAAATGCTCGCTTTTTCAGGAGAGGGTAATAAAAAAAGCATTATGTTT
>JAIFRP010000003.1:792235-804073 GCA_032403825.1 Odynerus spinipes | reverse complement strand
TTCGTAGGAGGTATCCGGAGTAAAAAAAAAAAAAATTAGTGGTAACTTTAAATTAAATTTAAAACCAGAGTTTTAAATTTAATTAAACTTCACCGCTAAATTTAAATTAATTTATTCTGAAATTCCGAAAATTTCACGAAAAATCTTTACAGTACCGGGTTTCGAACCCGGGCCCGCACATTGATAAGCTGGGACCATAGCCGCACAGCTAACAGTGCTTTTGGCTTAAAATGTTCAGAACTTATATATAAGGTTCACAAATAAAATTCCAAAAATTACCAAGTAAGTCCAACTCTAGTTTTCGAACAGAATTTTTCGAAGTCCAGAAAATCGAAGAAAATCAAAGAGAATATCAGGAGAAAAAAGATATTCGAATTTTTCGTGGAAGTTTATTGGATTTTTAGGAAAGGGTTAATATTTTAAAGTAAAGAACGCAAAATTTCGTTTAACTTATGTTTACTGAAGTATAAAATTCATCTTATTACAATGTATAAGTATTTATACAAATTATTTGTGTTATTCTACATTATCTTATAAATACTAATGTATAATTAGATATATTTCATACATTGCTGATATCTTAAATATTGTATAAATTATATTTTACGTTATATTACATTGTGTTGTACACACAATACATGTTGTACCCGAGTTGTACAACTAATTTAATCACTACTCATTATAACAATTGTAATTCATTTCTACGCGCTGAATTTTGATTAATATATGTTTATCGAAGTGTGAACGTAATATAAAGTTAAATGAAAGATCTTTTATAAATTATAAATTTTTTATTAACTACAGGGAGGTATATCTATGCGTAGATGTATGTGTGACTTCGCAGCGACGACGGTTCGACGAAAAGTGAGCTCGGTATTAGGCACGCAAAATGTATAAGTTACTCGTCAAGAAACTGTCTCTGTTCTTGTCCATGGTTTTGAAGTTTCTCCATAGCTGAAAATATCATAAAAGTTGATTAGCTATTATTCTTATGAAAAATAAAAAAGTTTTCTATTAATTTAAATTACCTATTCTCTTTCTACACTTGTGTTGTTACATCTGCACATTTATTTCTACCTACACATCTATTTCTACCTACTATCTACAATCAAATACATATTTGCGTCGTTATAAAATATCATTATTATAAAATATATGAAATATCATAATAAATCGTACCCATATGTTTTCTTTTCAACCACTTTTACTCGACTTTTCTGCTCCAACCCCAACAATTGAAATTTTTGCTCCAAAAACAGCGAGAAAAATCGGAGCAGGCGTGTAAAAAATCAGATGCAGCTACTGGAACGTTTAATAATTTTGCATACGCAGTCCATTTCGGCCAACGCTAACTTCAAAAATGCCGACAGAGAGTTGCACTCCTATATACGCTCTGGCTTTACCATGACTGCTCGACGCGACGACGACTACGAGGAAGGTAAAAGAGAAGAGGTAGGAATAGAGAGCATCGAAGAGGGAAAGTGGAAAGAAGCCGCATCACGCGGTATAGGAAGAAAATAGAGGGTGAGTATTGCGGAAGAGAAGGAACGAGCAGGGCAGGTGGAGAGGGGTACACTTGATTTCTGGTTAATAAAACGTTACGCGAGACATAAAGCGATACGATGATATATCAGGAGATATAAACCGTGGCGGGCCGAGTAACCGTGAGAGGTATCGGAGAGGGAGGTTCTGGGCCTTCTATAAAGAGAAAGAGAGAAAAACGAAGATAGATAGCCGTAAAGAGTAAGAGGGTGAAGGAAGTGAGGGAGGGAGGAAAAGGGACAGAGAGGATGGATTTTACACGGCAAGGAAGAAAAGCACGCGTGTACGCGGACCTGTTTACGTTCGTACGTGCAAAGAGAATTTCTCAACACAGGTAGAGGATATCACGCGCTCGCGGCCGAGTATAGAGACGCGCGGTGGGCGAGAACTGTAATGGGTTGAAGAGAGCCGAAAGGGCGCAGTCGCGAAGCCGGAGCCACCCTCGACCCCCGGCCACCGCTGTCCCAACCACCACCACCATCGCTGCCACCAGCAGCCAGCAGCAGCAGCACCAGCACCACTATTGCTACCTCTACCACTACCACCACCACCACCGCTACCACCACCAGCAACATCGCCGGCGCGTCGAGCGGCGTCGGCGTCGACGTCCTACCGGCGCGACGCGCTCTTGTCCTACCTTGCGAGAGAGATCGAGTTCGACTCGTGCGGGGGTGCGGGCCGCACACGGTTCGCCGAAAGTCCTCTCGCGTCGAGCTTCGAGAGCCGCGAATATAGACACCGGCGAACGCGCGTCGACCGTGTTCCTCTTTATATATGTATAGATGTATAAATATAAATATATACATATTTCGATATACATGTGTGTGTATTAGGTGTATATATGTACGTGTAACTTCGTCTTTTTAATCGCGCCAGCTCGTTCCGCCGAGAAATAGGATTTTCCCGCGTCCGACACGACGAGGAGAAAAAAAAAGAGAGAGAGAGAGAGGGAGAGGAGAATTTCCGTATAGGTCAGCAGTGAACTAGCCGATCTCGTGATTCTATGGGATTTCGGTGAGGGAACGCTAAGTTTCTTTCTCTACCAAGGAAGAAGAAACGAAGGAGGAAGGGAAGGAGGTCAATTCGTCGTACAGTACCAAAAGGGCAAAGGGTGTCCCTCGATTTATTTCTCTCGACCTGAGTCGACCAGTTTCCACCTGCGAACTTTCAAGGTAGCCACGACGCAAACGGGAAAGCTTGTGCGCGTGTTTTGTGTGTGTGCTTTCGATATGGGCAGTCGCGATTGAATATCCTCGCAACGTTCTTCGGACACGTAAGTGTTGCTCGAGCTTCGTTACACTCGATCGTGATGTTCGACCTTTTATTAGAAGAAAAAGATGCGGGTCTGAATCTCGTAGTGGGAAGCAGCGATCGAGAAAGAGGGAAAGCGGGGATAAGGGAGATGATAGAGGAAAAAGAGAGGGAGATGGAGAGAGAGAGAAGGGAGAGTGAGAGTGAGTGAGAGAGAGAGAGAGAGAGAGAGAGAGAAAAGAGAAAGAGTCTGTGGGAACGGCATTTCGCCGACTTTACGAGGGTTTTCGACTCGTTAAATCGCGCGGACCTACATCGAGCCTCTTTCCATCCCCACCCACGTAGTTTCGTTTCTACGTTTTCCGTTCCTATCGGATTTATCGATCGAGCAGCGACTTTAGAGTGACGGGATTTCGATTTAAGACCTCGCGATTTAAACGCCATTCAACGACATTATCTTTCTGCCAGTCATCCCACTTTATTCACGATTCCGAATGAACTACAAATACTACGTTTACTATCGGGGAAACGTGCGATTACGTTATCGCTCGTATCATTTCTTTTTTCGCTCTCTTTTCCCTTCGCCGTTATATTCACTCGTTAATGGTACACATCGTTCATTGATTTTTCGTTATTACGGCGCTATCTTCTCGAGGAGCACCGACTTAAGCGTCGTTCGAACTATTTAGAGACTCAAAGTTTCGATGAGACGCACGACCGATCACGCTGACGTTTCATCGGCGTGTCATCTTTCGCGTCGGTGATAAAAAGTAAAAGAAAATGGGAAAGAGAATTTTGCTTTAATCTTTCGCTCTCATTTATAACGGCAAGAACGTCGTATATTCAACATATTTTACCTTAGAACGTGTATTAATAGATTCACGTTTCCGTGTCAATAGTTACTGACAGCCCGAGAGAAATTACGAATAGATCTACTCGTTTTCTATTTATAGGATCTATCTCAACGAGCCGGAAACCACCCCCTCCCTACTATGTTACTCGTTTCACCTTTGAAAAGTGATCGACAATGAGTAATCCCGAACGGTAAAAATTCATTATACCGTGACGAAGGAATTGTATTTTTGTTCGTTGTCCAACGTCGACGCGCGTTTCGATTTCGTCACTGTTTTTCGTATTTTGCGAATGGGCATTTAATTACTTCGCACTCGCGGGCGGGCGAGGAGTGAGAGGGAGGGAGAGAGAGAATGCGGTAACCAAAATGTATCAAAGTAGATTAAAACGAAATGAACTTGCCGTAAAATGATTCTTTTCCGTTCGCTTGTTTTTACAAGTGTACAAATACGCGTAACCGTAAACGCGGGAGGCATAGAAGTTGTTTAAACTCGTTTGAAATTTCTATAACGTTTAGAAAGTTCTATCTAGTCGCTCTCGAAACGCGATCGCTTTGATCTCCCTTTGATTAGAGATACTTAACTTTTATTCCGCCGACGAGCCGACCGAGCTCGATTTTCTGCGAATTCGAATACAGTGCCACTCATTCATCCGACTCTCCTTAGGGGCGTTTCTTTGACCCTTTTACTCGTTGCGCTTAACGCGAGTAAAGTTTTGCTCGTCCTTGGAAGGACTAATTTTCTTTACTTCCAAGGCGCGTCGTTCACCCTCATTTTAAATTTCCCTCTAAAGAATTTCAAACAACGGGGAAAGAACGAAAAATAAAAGACAGCAAAAAGAGAGATAGAGAAATAGGAGAGGGAGGAGAGTGAGAGAGGTAATGAGTTGGGAGGAGGCAGTAGGAAGAGGAAATCGAGTATTATTAACACGCGGTCAAAGAACTAATACAAAGGATTAGCGCTTATGAGAATCGTCGGTTGGAACCTTACTTTATGGACGATAAAATTCGTAGGTTATCTCCCGTCTTAATGCTTACCATTATCGTAGAGCGTTATCGTGTAGTATTACTCGAATAAAGAGTTACCCTTTTTGCTAGTGGAAGGAATAAAATGAGGATTCCCATTTTCATTTTTAAAATGACCCGTTTCTATTTTCGCCTTTTAAAACTCTCGCCTTGGAACGACGTTGTGCGTTAAACAAACGCAAGAGCTTCTCGAGACGCGTAACTTTTCCAAGAAACGATCGCCGTTTCTACGTTAATATTTAAATAACCGCGTTCTGCAAAAGCTGCTTTGACCGTAACAAAGTTTAACGATTAAAATGTCGTATGATAAAGTTACACGAGGACGAAAGTTATGGTATAACTATTTGACAGGTAGTTTAACCTTAAGTAGAGAAAAGTTTAATTACCGCTCGTCTGGTATACTAATTTCCTGTCCTGGACACGGTCGTTCGATGTTTATTTTT
Organism: Odynerus spinipes; assembly: GCA_032403825.1. Lineage (NCBI taxonomy): Eukaryota > Metazoa > Arthropoda > Insecta > Hymenoptera > Vespidae > Odynerus > Odynerus spinipes. Next base: position 798,961 of record JAIFRP010000003.1, on the reverse strand, counting down.
TTCTCTGCTTTTAATTTTCCCTTAATTCTCCCCCGTCGTTCTTATCTCGAGATAACGAAAAATCACGCCCGAGATACGGAGCGGTGACGTTCGAGAACTGTCGGAAGCTCGACCACCCTTTAAACATCGACCGGCTGCTTACGTTAGAATAATTGCAAATTAAGTGAACGGATAGGTTAGTATACGTGTACATAATTAATCTCATCCAATTATGGATAATTATAGATCGAATACACCCCTCCTCCTCCTCCTCCTCCCTCCGATTTCCCCCTTTTTCGCTGCGCCTCGGAGCCGCAAGTAGACGAAGATAATTTCGAGGTCAATTTTAACGCGATCTCGCTCGAGCGTGAACATTTTACGAGGAAAGTTGGATCTTTCAGCACGGAAAAATGCAAAGCCCGAAGTCATCCCCCGATACCAACCTCGGCTTTCCCTTCTCTCTTCTCTCCTTCTCCCCCCCTCGCTCTTCTGTTCCTCTTCCTTCTCCTCCAACTCTTCGTCCTCCTCATCACGCGAATAACATCCGCACGATTCTCTACGTAATGCTATAAATTTTACGGGTAAAACGGTAACCCCCTGAACGTCGACCGACGCGTCCGACGTTTGTTCAGTTCCATGCGGGCTTTCATCCGGTTATACGTTTTAACTTGCGTATCGTGCCGGGAGATACAGTCGGATTCAACGATTAAGAGCCGGACGAACGAAATTGGAAAAACGTTCCATCTTTCATTGTTTTTCCTATCATCCGATAAACGCGTCAGCTTTTTTCCCCATGAAAATTATAACCTTTCCCTGTTGTATGCATCCGCGTAAAAATACACGCGCGCGCATAGTGGCGTAGATTTACACGTATATAGGAATAGTAGGGATACTGGTAGCCTCGTTAACCTATACAACATGCAATATAATAGTTTAAACGTACACTTATATCGGAGCGTATCGCTTACGAGCTCGAACTCTTTATTACTCGATCTTCGAGTACCATTATGAAGAAAATGACTCTAAAATTTATCGCTTATGCAAATGTTACCCTGAAATGAGATAATACCCTATCGTTATGAGTTTAAGGCACTATGGAGAATTTTATGTCGCGAGAGGGATATAGTAGCTTCGGTAGTTCGGGGTACTTTCTTTCAAGACGACACTATACCTCACTTCGCATCGTCGGTATATTCATCTTCGAGTTAATATAGATGATCGTAGGGATGAACGCTCTCGTTCGAATCGAAGATAAAATTTATACGCGAAGAAACGTAACGTTCATGATAGTTTATCTTATAAAAAAACTCGCTCACGATTCTAACGAGTTTTAAATCTTTTTTCTTGCTATTCTTCAAATTAAAACGCGTTTCCCTCAAGAAAGGAGGAGAAAGAGAACGTACCGGTTCTAAAACAAACACATTTAACGAAGCCACGGGACCGTCCGATTCCGTAGGCTAAAAGCATCGTTGTAGGGAACTTCTTCGAAATTAGTTGGACGCGTGACTTCCGAAGCAATTTCGAAGATTCGCCCCGGCGAGAGAAACATGCAAGCTCGAGAATCTCGAAACCAGCTGACACGGGGAAATTATTTGGATACGTATAAACACGCGTACCTACGTGTCCATCAGACGAAATTCAGACGTTGCAACACCTTCTCGAAAGATAAAGCGTCTCGCTTTGCACGGTAAATCATAGCGCGCGAGCTTCCTCGCCAGATACAACATCTCGCCGCCTCTCGGAGACTTCGTCTTCGTTGGGGGTCCATTAATTATCGAGCGTGGAAAGGCGTGAGACGAACGAGAGAGGGTCGAGAAATGAAACAGAGAGAGAGAGAGAGAGAGAGAGAGAGAGAGAGAGAGAGGGAAGCCTTCCCGATAGCAAGGGAACGAAGGAAAGGAATGGAAGGGAAAAGGAAGGAGAGAAAAAGAATCCACAGTTAGCGTGAGCGTGCGAAAGGGTCACGTAAATCTCGAGCATACAGTTGTCGCTATGCCAACCACGTCCGAGGAATAAATTCGCGGCGAAAAAGAACCGTAACAGGGTGTGTGCTCTACGTGTTCGAGATAGGAATTAACACCATCGAACCGATCGAGATCGCGCGATATATTTTCCTTTCTCTCATTCCCATCCACCTCCTTTTCCCTTATTCTTATACTACGCGATACGCCCAATATTTCCGTAACCATGAAATCGATTCGCGCGAGAAGGCAAATACTTGGAGCAAAACCCCTAAGGATAATTGCACGACTTCCGCATTATCTTTTTTTTTAACTATTTTCTCTTTCTCCCTTTTCTTAAGTCCCTTTTCCTCTTTTTTTCTCTCACCGTTTCGTTTTAACGTTAAGGAATCGAACCGTAGTATCTTCTCCGACGCGGCTCACGCGAGATACTTATCTATCGTGATGCAACGCTCTCCAAGGATAATTATGCCTTCCTGCGGAACGATTTTCCGAGCGATCGATAATTAACTCGAATTATCTCCGGCTCATAGAAATAATAATCATTCGGGATGGTATGGTGAGGTGCGATGCGGTGATGTGCCAACTTGAAATTTCACTGCATTATCCGCGGGACGTGTCATCCGAACTCTCGAAACTTCTTCAACCATCCGCCGCGCTCACAATGTGTCCATAAACTTTTGCCTCCATTTTGCACGTACAATTGAAACGAGTACTTGGAGAAACTTGAGCCTCCGGCCTCCCGCGGCACATAATCTTCTAGTTTGATTGACGCATTTCGGATAGAGCGTAATCCTCGTCTCGCGAGTTATTCTCTCGCGTCTCGTGCGACTTTACTCGCTCGGGATCCTTGAAATCTTCCCCTTTTGTTGGGATATTAATCACTCTGTCTTCTCGCGCGGCTCTTCCGCTGGAATTTCCATCCGGAAGAATCAGCCGGTCGACGGTAGGTAGGTAGGTACGTGTTTTTTTTCCCCTACTTATCTAGTCACTTCGCAGCGTGAATCGTTCTTTAGAAATATCACGCGATTTCGTAGACGTCGACGTCGTGAAGGGGAATAATCGGACGGCCTTTTTCGAAAGCTTAGACAAAGACTATCCAATCCCATTAAAACTCGGGACGTACGCGGAAAACAAGTTAAATCACCTCTGCTTCCATGTTTCATAGCCTAATGATTTTCGGAGGGCTATATTATGCGAGCGTACACGTTCGACACTGCTCCTCATTATGGAGCCTCTGTAGACGACGCTCAATTATCGGCATACGGAGTATTCTATCGTGTAATGGAAACAGGAAGTTTCGGTTTCCAACGATCCACCCGCGTTCCCTTTTATGGCCGAGATAAAGATCGTTCCGCGTCGTGCACGAGCCCTTTTCTACTTCACCCCCTGTTTCACCCTCTCTCTCTCTCTCTCTGTATGTCTGACTGTCTGTCTCTGTCGCTCTCCGTGCTCTTTCCACGTATTCTTTCTTTCTCCTTTTCACCTTGGCGAGTTTATTGCGCCATCGTCGGCGGACGAATTTACGTTCATTATTCGTGACGTATTTGTCTTCGCCATTCCGTGTGTATAAGATGTTCGGTAACCGTGGAAACGTTTGGTGATGAACGATGACAACTCGTACGCGTGGGTTAACTTCGAGGGTACATTATGTGGCGCGGCCGTACGTCAAGTAATTGCAGACGGTATATTCGCTCGTACAATGCGCTCGCGTATCGTATAACGTCAGGCAGATGTCGAATGCATATTCATAATTTTGCAAACGCGTGTTCTCACTCGTATGTCGATTTTCTCCCTCGACTGAAAACAAAAAAAAAATGCGGAATACAAAGTTACGGGGCGTGCCTACTCGTATGAAATAATTAATAAAATCGGCGATTTTGAGGATCGTTTAATTCGTTCGGTACTCCACGCGCGCTATCGCGGTAATGTTCATTAAAATCTTTTAACGAACGATCAGGACTTCTCTCCAACGCGATAGTATCAAAACTGTAATAGGGAAACTTACCTCGTGAAAGATATACCGTTAAGTAGTTAAATCCTCGACTGCTGTCGCCTTAAGACCGCGATACGAGAACTTCATAGAAATTTTGTATCGCGAACTGCGCGCGGAATGATATTTCGCGTTTCCCCAATTGACTCGTTCCTACCTCGATCTGGTATATAACGCACGCTGTTTCCGTTTCTATTACTCCCCCTACAGAAATGGTGACTAACTCGATATGCTTCCTGAAACGTTTCCCGCTCCGCGGCCGGTGCAAAAACTCGTAACAAGACGAGTAGTCGCGTGCTGTTTATGCGAAATGGGGGACCAACTTTCCAACGTAAAGTTTTCCTACGAAGCCGAAAAATTCGGGCAACGGTCGTTCCTTCCTGTCAACTCCCGTATATCCTTGTTTACAGGGGGTTTCTCGAGTAGTTATCAAAGTGGATCCCGATACCGCAGCGATTTTAAAGAGAGACCGGGTCTACTCGCCAACCGGGAACTCGTGGATGTAAAGTTTTCGCACGATAACACCGTTATAAATAGGACTCGCGTGTAATGTACGTATAATATGAAAAAACTCGCGCTTAGGAAGGTATATTATTGGAAAAAGTTAGCCGGTTCGTGGATAAGGGAGGTTCTGGAAGATTGGAGGAGAAAGAAAAAGTACTTTCGTGTAAACGTATGTTATCGTTGTTACGTTCAACCGCGGCAATAACAATAGGAAAGTTAAACAAGAACGACGGTGATAGATCGACGAGTAGCTTTTTTATTTAAATACTTCCTCGATTAGGATAGAAAATGATCTCGTTGTTATGAAAATTTGTTCTAGCGTGAAATCCGCAAATGGATACGAATAACGAACGATACGAGCTTTCCCATCTCCGAAAGCTCCGTCGTCGTCGTCGTCGTCGTCGTCGTCTCGCTATTTCGTTCGACGTCTCTGCAACTTTTTCGTTTCTTCCAGAGCTACGTCTTTCACCGGCGCCTGCCCGGGTCGCGTTATCGAAACGAAGAAATATGGCTCGGAAGGAAAAGCAGGGAGATCCGATTGGCGTTTCTCGCCGGCGATGGAAAGTTTTAACAAAGAAACATGATATCTCGGCCGTGCCGAATTATTTTTCGATATAGGTATAGCACTCGTTAAAAATTTCCAACTGTCAAAGGAATCGTTTTTGGTTTACCGGTTCTTAGAAAATCCCGGGGAATTGTTAAATGATACAGCGCGAATAAAAATACGAGAGAAGATTATTTTTTGCGGTAGGCAATCCATCGCTTGAAAATTAATAGATACTTATTCGACCAAAAAATTATTAAGCAGTAGTAATTTAAACATTTACCAATATTCCCAATCGATGTAACGAGATCAGCAGAAACATACGTTTGCTGATTCCGAATATTTCTTTGGATAGGATATGCCATCCATTAAAAGAAATAAAGAATTCCGCGTTGCAACGACACATGGAAATTAAAAGGGGGAGCAGGGACGAAAGAGAGAAAAACAGAAGAGAAAAAAGTAGAGAGAGAAAGAGGACAGTCGCTAAAAATGGAAAATTGTTTAACCCGTCATACGTATCCTCTGTGAATGTTTCATCGATCAATCTCGCAACGAAAATATCTCGCTGATTTTCAACATAGAAACATCGATCGCTTAATGATTAATCAGTTTTGATCAATAACGTATATCGCGAAGTGAAGCGAGCTGAAAGCTTTCCGATCGTAATGGCCCTATCGCAAATGAAATAGGAAACACGAAACGCGTTTAGAAAATTCAACGAATTTATTCGCTTCCTCGGACAATACCTTAACGTGATTTCACGAAAATCTCATACTCTTCCCTTCCTTATTTATGCGGAGATGGAGACAAAGCGACCTGTAAATTACCTGTAGAATGTTTCCTAATGCATGTTACTGTTCTACTATCTCACATGTACAGAAAACAACGGGAGAGTGTGTGTGTGTGTGTGTGAGAGAGAGAGAGAGAGAAGGAGAAACTTACGTGTGCATTCGCAGAGCCTGCCGGCATACTTTTGTACGATGGGTAATTGCAGGCAGGATATTCGGTCGCGCAGTGCCAACTGGAAGTTTCTGATGACTTCCGTTCGGCTTACAAAGGCACCGGTGAGGGTGGCTACACACGCGGCCATGGTATACGTACACCTTTGATTGGCACGCCGCCAATTTAACGAATGCGAAACCGTAACTCCGTTCCGTAAGAATAAGAGGTAGGTCGTTGCGGCAGGCGTGAAAAAGGGCGACGATGGAGCACGATGCTTCTCGAAAAGAAGCGTGAAAGGGCTGGAGCGAGCGAGCGAGCGAAAGAGAGAGGAAGGAAGTCAAAGAAAGAAGACTGGGGAAAAAAGAGACGTCGTAGGTGTCGGTGAAAAGAAAGGAAAGAAAGCCCCGTCGATAAAAGGAAAGAAAAATAGGAGAAGAATCTTACGTGCGAGCGGATAACGATTTAACTCGAGTAATCGCAGCGAGGAGTGGCAGTTAACGTCGCTGTCACTCCGGGCGGGTATAGTTATCGTTTAAAATTTATCGACCGGGGCTAACTCGAAATCAGGGCACTCGGGCGTGCGCGCGAGCGTACGGCCCGCTCGAAAAAATGTCTACTTGACGTGTCACGTCGAAATTACTCCTAGTCGTAACAATGAACCGAGTCCTCTGTCCCACGTAGAGGATGTATGTAGGTACTATAGGTATATATGTATATGTGTATTTACGCGTTGAATACGGCCTTTGTCGATACGACAAAATGCTACTTTTCCTTGACAAACTAAAATCGTTCCAGTCCCTCGC
>JAIFRP010000003.1:766660-779116 GCA_032403825.1 Odynerus spinipes | reverse complement strand
GCGAAGCGTTCGAACGACCATGGTAATGTCCCTCGCCATTAACGCAAGTACCGGTCGTAAGTCCCACGGAGTTCCTAAGTGCATAAAGCGGTGAGATTTAACGTGCATTACAAGCGGAAGTTCGATAATTAAAAGGATCAAGCGATCGCGCCGGAATTAACTGTAGACGTAGGATTCGTTTGAGAGGTAGTAGGTAGGTATCTACTGTTACATATATAGCTATGTACCGAGACACGCTTGCAAATGAGATTCCGTTGATCGCCCGTCAAAACGTGACGGGACATGATTTATCGACGAAGCACACAAAGTCCATCCTTAGCTATACTCATGACGATGCCAGACGATCGCCCTCGAGGACGATGGAGATCTCACTTTCTCTGTCCTTCGACTATAGAATCTACTCTACCAACGTGAGCTCCATAGACGATAAGAGAATTTTCATAATTTATACATATCTCTTTCAAATACGTTCGACGATTAGGATTAATCATAACACACCGATTTCAAAAGGATGCCAATTTTTCCGAGCCATCTCTCTCTCTCTCTCTCTCTATCTATCTATCTATCTCGCCTTCTCTCGATCGATCAGGGAGCAGCCCAATTTCTCACGAAATTCTCATCCTCGCGTCACTTCGAAGAATGGAGGACTCCCTTCGCCCGGAGTTTACGCGTGGACCTTCGCCGGTAGCATTTTGCAAAGAAAAATCTTGGGAAGCGGTGGGTGAGATGACGCGGGAACGAAGCGTTGTAGGAGGAAGGGAAGCGAAGGGGGACAAATATCGCGGCTCAGACTTATCGGTTATCGATTACGCCCTAAGGCGCATCGAACGAGGACGACATACGCGAGGAGAAGCTTACTTCGGCTCTTCGTAGGCGAGTGTACGACGCAACCGGCTATCGATAAATTATGGAAGGACTTCGTATTCCGTGGACGAACCCCTCGGCTCCTATATACATACGCCATTGCACGCTTACGCCATTGATCCCGATCGGTATTAACTACCATCTCTACGTAGCATTCTCCATAGGATAGCACCAGGCGCCATATCTGACACATTAGTACACGCGAACGTAAGCAGTCCTGGCATTTCGTACCGCTCTAGAACGCCGCAGACCGTACATTTCTCGGGAAGGTATTGTCACCCTACCTTGCGATATATCGAAGAAATTCAATTCGATGTTCCTGCTTGCCTGACTACTATGATATTCGTTCAAGTCTGTTTTTGGGGCTATTCTTGACACCTACGAACATAATCCCCCTATTTTTTGTAGGACTTTTTAATCGTAGTGAAAGAAATAGTCGTTTTTATGTAGTTCCTTTTTTATACAATGGTTATACTTAATATCTCGAAGATATGACGGATAAAGAAGTTTTGTAATATCGTTTACAATTAGTTTTTTATCCCGATGCATTTCGCGGTATTATTTTTTTAATAGTCCGCGCAATAATGCAAGCGACTGGTTGATCCGATTTATTTCGAACACGGCTCTTGGGGACAATAATACGCTCTCTCGTCAAAGTGTTTTGTAATCGAGTTAATTGTTCGTTTATAAAGTGCTTTATTTGCATCGTCTGACGGTAAAAAAAAATTATTAACAGAGACTAGGATTAACAGGCTATAAGGAAATAAGAGAAAGAGAGAAATTTCTTTTCCTTATGCAATTCAAAGATGACATAACTCTTCGACCATAACTCGATACAAAAGAAACTAGAGAATACAGACTTCGAAGATATTTTTTGATAGGTTATTCGGAAAAGTTGAATAAAATAAAAGTCCTCGTATTGAATGGTAAGGCGGAATAATATAAGGCCTATGAAAGGAGAAAAGAAATATTGAACGTATCTTCGAAGAAAGCCTCTTTCGTCGTTCCAAGCTACCAAAGTACTACATTGGGTCTCTCCCCTGTTTGTTCTCTCGAGGCGCTCCCAAGCTCAACTTTGATCGGTTTTCGGAGGCGACGGAATTAATGTGGCGATTGTGCGAAGCGGGAAAATAAAGCTCGCTCCATAAAGTCGAGTACCTCTTAACGCGAGATGTACTCGCGTTGGGAGCAGACGCGCGAGTCCCATTCGATTCGTAGCGGCGTTATAATTAATATTGACTGCGTTATTGTAATTCATATTGATTCGCCCCACCGCAATACGTATCTACTCGAGCGAGGGACGTTAATAAAATGAAAATTTTAATACGTTTACGTCGGACGGACAAACGGAAGGGCTAATGGGATTATGGCAAACAGATTTGCATGTCGATTCGAGAGAACAAGAGTAAGAGAGAATGTGTGTGTGAGAGAGAGAGAGAGATAGAGAGAGAGGCTCGCTCGATAAATCCAAGCAAATTTCGATATCCACTCGAACCCGCCGTCGAACCTCGTTTCTTCCCGGTGAGAAAGCTCGCGAAGCATTTTTCGAAATCTTGTAACGGAGTACGCAGATAGAAAATCCGATTTAACGTCGACGGCTATAATCCGTCGGTCCTAGCAATCTATAAGTAGTTTCGGTTTTCTCGATCCGATGGACGAGGGCAAAACCGAGGGCACGGCGAGAAGAGAACGGCATGGCAACGCCGAGGGAATCGATCGATTCTCGACAGGCCGATAATGCGATTACAAATTACGGGCCGTTTAAGCGCGTCAGCGGCAAAACTGACCAATCAGCGTCCCTATTGTCGCCTCGTCGGATTCGTTCCTGTCGAAGTGAATGCTACTGTGAATCTTGCGCCTTTTATCCACTTTTTCGCAGTGATTTCGAAATACAAATTCGTCATTTGCGAATTGACTTCTCCACCCCCGCCCACCCCTACGCACACGCACAGTCTCATCCTCCCCCCTTTTTCATCGATTCCCACACATTATTAGATCGTACCTGATTGATAAAGAATTAATCGAATAAAGTGACGCTCGAAACGCGATTCAATCCTTCATAATTTGTTCTCCCTTTTATCCCCGTTTTTTGAGCCTTTTTCATAATGTTTCGTCGAACAAGTAGCAATTCTATTTATCGGGGAATAATTAAATCATTTTCGGCAAAAGAGACCCGGATCGAGTATCCTTAACGAAGATACATTACGCTCGAATGAAAGCCGATACGCGCATAGTTGTTCGAGGCATCTGCCCTACTCGCCGAATCTAACCTGTATATCAAGTTGAGAATATCGTAGGAAAGCTCGTTGACCAAACGTAAGCATCTAGAACAACCTCGCGTCTCTAGTTTCCTGTTGTTTTCGCTTAGTGTACCGAGTAGGTAGATAGAACTGCAAACTTCTTAATACATTAACATTCGAAGAGATTAAATACTCTCGTGGATTTGATAAGCTTGATATCGAAGCGAAATATATCAACGTTATAACATCCCTGTCAATATTTTCAAACACTCAGTTCGATCGCCTCGAGGGGAAAAAATAATAGAAACTATTGTCGCGATAGGAAGCCGAGCGTGAATGAGTTAATGAGTAATTTTAATGAATACACGGAATGGGCGACTAATTATTAGCACTTTAAATATCTTTGTTAATTGTGATAATATAAAAAATTGTTATATACAAAAGTAAAGACGTGTGGGAGATTTTTACAAATTTGTTAAAAAACTATATAAGATATTTAAAGAGGTATTAATTATTGGACCACACTGTATATATTATATAACATCCGAACATGCAAGTCTCTGAAAAGTTAAGCAAATAGGAAATTATTATCGGTCTAATTACTTTCGTCGTTCGAAAGACTTTCCTCTTCTCCCATTTCTTCTTTCTCCCCGTTATCGAAACATCACGGAAAGAAAGCGTTTCTTTCTTTCCTTCCTTCTGCTTCTTTTCTAGAATGGCATTCGGCGGAAAACGATCCTCAAACGAACGAAGGAAAGAAGTTAGTCTCTCTTCCGACGTTTCATCCCATCAACATTAGTAACTTTTCTTTCCTCTCTTTGTCAACCCCATTCCATTCCCATTTTTGCCCATTCCCGAGCTCTCGAGATCGTTCTTTCGCTCGACGAGCTATCGCGATGACGGCGGGCGGCTATGGGAATCGAGACGGGACGATATCATCGCCGAACGACGAACGAAGAGGCTAATTTCGCGAACGTGCTCGATCGAACATCTCCCCCGTGTACGTAGGTATCAACCTACGTACCTACTTCCTTCCGTGCGATCTGTATGCAGTAACTGACTAGAATTTCGTATAAGAAGACGAGATACGCGACGATCATGCGTGACCTTTTACGCAACAGCGCATTTCATGAATACGATTACCCGTCTCGTCCTGTCGCGTTAAAGTCGACTTTAAATTTCTTTTACACGCTTCGCGTAATTTTATCAAGTTTACCATGGAACTACGGCTTCAGAGGATAAGTATGAAATCGATCTACTAGCAAGATGATAAATCTAGTGTAGGAGAAATGAATTTTTAAAGAAATTATCTTTGATAATAATGAAATTGGATTTACAAATACGATCTAACTAACAGTAAATCTCAAAATACCAAGAGTAGTCTAGTTAACAATTATAATATCATAATCGATAATGCTATAATATGAATATATGGACCATATAAACCATATGCCTAGACCCAATTATATCGAGGGATGTGATACGAGTAACGATTCGAGCAAGACTGAAGTATCAAAGTTATACGCCTCTATTTATATACCTACTTCCCAAGGACATAAACATATGTAGTATGTCGAAACACCAATGAAGCATGAACGGTAACAAAGCGTTACTGTAAGTACACGTTGATACACTTTCGAAAGTTCGAAGGGTTCACTAAATCAGATACGCACGTTATATATGTAAATTCCATTGAACCGTAAAACGGGGTGCTTCGAAGTCGAGACGTTTCCCTCCGAACGATCATCCCATATCTCACAAATTCCACTGATTCTTCGCCGTGCGAAAGAAGTAGAAGTAGAAGAGAAGGGGGCGTGTAGATCTTCTTCTTGGCAGGAAGATCATCGAAACAAATATTTGTCGGTTTATTCGAAACGAGCGTGAGAGAAGATATACGCAAACCATTTGCGGATAGTAACGAGAAACTCCCACCCTCCCTCGAGGCGGACTCGCACGTGTCCGTACGTGACTCGCATCGAAGGTACATTTAGTCGACGCGTATACTCACATAACAAAGCTGAGGGTAGTAAATTTGAAAGGAGTGCGGGTGACTGTACTTTGTGGTAAGCAGGTATTCATCGTGGGTCACACGCCACCGGGAGTCGACGATCGCGAGAGCGGAGCCGCGACACTGAACGAGAGGCACAACGCCAAGTACCTTCAGGTGGTACGTCAAAATGCGGACATCATACGCGGACAGTTCTTCGGGCACTGGCACTCGGACACGTTTCGTGTCATCTACAGCGACACTGGTATGCTTTTGCGTAACACTTCCCCCCACTCCTCCGCCGCGGAACGAAAACCGGGACGCATTTTCCTTTCTTCTTCTTCTTCGTCACTTTCTCCATATCTCTCTATCCCTGTCTTCTCCGTTGGAAATACAACCCTTCGAAATCCGGATAGCTCGTTAGCACGTCGAGACGAGCTCGCTGCGGTACTTTATCGCCGTCGTAATTCCGTTAATTAATGTCGTCGCTTTGATACGAGGAGTCGCGTTCCATAGAAGAAAACTGATAAATTAACGTTACCGATCGAATAACTTATACTGTCCATTTTTTAGCTTTTTCTTTTCTTTTTTTTTTTTTTTACTTTTATCTCATAAAAGATACGCTCACGTCATAAACGATACGCCATTTCCATTCTCTCCCGCGCGAGAATGGTAAAGCATTTGATCTTTATTACGTATCAACAGGGAACCCCGTCTCTTGGATAATGATAGCTCCGAGCATAACGCCGAGCACGCTCGGTGGACCCAACAATCCTGGTTTGAGACTGTACAAATTTGAAACCGATACTGGACAGGTAAGTCGTTGATTCCATTTGATAATTTGTCCATTAACGGACGAGCCCGGACGATACGGACGGAAACATTCTCCTTTCCTATCCACAGGTTTTGGATTATAAGCAATATTATCTTGATCTAATGGACGCGAATACGAACGGCAGAGCGTATTGGAAAATCGAATATTCGCTCTTAGAGTATTACGATTTAAAGGAAATAACCGCGATCAGTCTGCACGATCTTGCCGACCGATTTACTCAATCCAACGACCACGCTTTTGTTAGGTACGTAATAAATGACACGTTTAAAAAATATGTCCGCTAAAAATGAGAGCGAGGTACGTCGATTAGCGTATTCGATTATTTTAACTTAACTCTAGAGTACGGAGAGAAGAAATCGTTGTGATTAAATTTTTCAACTTATCTCGTTCTCATTTCGTTTCCCATGAAATCAGGAATTCTTGAAAACCGTCTCGGCGACCTTATCGTGGACGATAATCGATATCCTACACGAGCTCGATTCTCCGCGTGTAAAAAGATTCGAGACGATCGAAGACAGAAAGAGATCGAACAAAGGAATTATGTTAATTCTTAAATGTGCACCGTTCCATTCGTCGTAGGTTAGAACACGCAGTCGGCATTAATTAGTTTCTCTGAAATCGTTAAAAGCTAATGTGCTAGTCAGAGAGAAGGAAGTTTAGAGTCCCGAGCGTGCACGATATTACCATTTGACGGTTGCGTGAGATATTCCATATCACGGCAGATCGGCTCGCTATTAATAATTCCCATACTTCTCTACGCAATTATCCTCGATAATAATTTCAGGCAAGTAGAGCAGATAACTGCCTGCCCTTTTCGAGGCAATCGCGCCGTTACGATGCTAATGGCCGTCCCGATACGGTCGATCGAGACCGACGCACATTCCATGTATTTTACCAATTTCTACCACATCCGTGTATACCTTTATATACATCTACATATATAGATACGTATATACGTACGTGTAAGTACGTACGCGTGGCTGGAGGATAAATGTAGGGAGAGCGACGAAAATGATCGCGAACGCCCGCAGGGTGATATCTCCCGACAAAAAGAAAGTACGTAACGAACGGAAAAGCGTGCTTGTTCGACGATCCGTCAAAAGTCCGTAGACATTTCATATTCCCTCGCAGCGGCGACGAACGTGACAAACATTTTTATCGGCATTCGACTCGACCGCCACTGCTATACGTATTTACTCTTTCCATGAGCTCGTTTGGACGAAATAACGATTACGTCCTCGCGTTTACGTGCGATTTTACTTCGGCCGCGAACGAAATGCGATTAGAATAATTAATGATCCGCCCGTTTTTTGTACGATACGCGTTCTCGAGTCTCGTTCCGGCGGTACTCGAGCGTGAATTGAAGTAGACGATCGTAACGACTCGAAAATCGTTCAAAGTGCTACGAGAGTAAGTGGGTGCGCGCGCGCGCACTCCTGCACGCGAATCGATGCATAATTCAAAAAAATAACGAGTTCCAAGTGGCGAGAAGAGAACAGGGGAGAGGGAGAAAAACTTCGGGACTCCGAAACAAAGTTGCGATCGTGGTAATAAGTTCCAAGAGAAACCAACCCTCCAGAATTCAAATATTGTCGGAGAGCGTACTTTTGTTAATCGATGCGCGCGACGAGTCAAATGGAAAGACGAATTGCCACGAAATTATCGCTGTTAAAGTAACGCGTGCCGAAAGAGCGGAAAAATCTGTACAAAAAAAAAGATCGAGTAAAATAAAAATGAATGGGTCGAAAACGTTTTATCCCGCGACACGTAGATAGCCAGCCTGCGATCGAAAAAGGATATCTCGAAATCGGGTGAGACCAAACGAGCAGCTTTTCCGAGCGGTCACGTACTTGATTCACCTTCGAATAAAGCTGCGCAGAGTGATTCGTAACTGCGCGTGTCATATTATTTAACAATTTCATCGATTCTCGCGATAAAATTATGAAATAATACGAAATTGTTCGGCGAAGTTAAAGCTATACTTTTTGTTTCCCTAAAAAGTTATACGACATATATTATTTTTCTCCGCCAATTCTTCCAACAGCACGTTCCGATCTAGAAAAGAAAATCTTGTTTTAACACGCGATTGTAACACCACCCTCGCATTTACAAGTCACTTTGTACGTACACGTACGCCGAGCTCACCGAGCGCTCTCGGTCTTTTCTCCAATGCACAGGTATTACGCGGCGAACACGGTGTCACTGCCACGAGAGGTGGAACAGATTTGGGGCTGCGGTGGTCCCCTGAACGGAGTCTGTGCGCTACACCACTACTGCACGGTCACTCGGCTCAACGCGGAATTGTACAAGCAGTGTTACGCCTCCTACGCATATCCGTTGGCATCGAGAGGCCCTCCGACGACGTACCGCAGCCTGTCTCTCGTCCACAGCTTGCTCCTCCTTTTGTTCTTCGTAAATCTCCTGCAAAACCGGTAGGATGCGGAAACGGAGAGCTCTCCGAGCGGTTACGATCGAAGCTGCCACCTCGGCCGCTTACCACAGGTACACACATACAGACACACACACGCGCGAATATGAACCTATCCGTACAACGTACATACGACTACCGACGATAGTGCTACCTACCGAGGAAGCGTCGACACCCACCACACACACACACACACGGAAGGCAGACACATATACGGAGAGACAGACACACATACAAATACAGCTGCGTTTCTTCTCTAGTCAACGTGTCGTCCCGAGAATCAGGGTCGAAGCGCCCGCACTCTCTCCGTCGAGATAAGTAAATCCTCGTTCCAGGATAGCCGGCCATAATGGCGAACGTATCTCGACGTAAAGAACGCCGTAAGCGCGATCTCCTTTGTCTCCTTTCTTTCTCTCGCTCTCTTTTTCTCTTTTTCATCCTGCACCTCCTCCAACCGTGTTTCCCATTCCACCCCGACCCCTCATTGACATCCTCCTCCTCCTCCTCCTCCTTTTTCTTCTCATCTTCTTTCTTGTCTCATCCTTTATGCGAGTATTACTCCTCGCGCGCGTCTTCGTTCACGTCGTATTCGGTGTTTTGAAGGATAAGTGTAGATATAACGTCGCCGCGGATGATTGGAAACGTTGGAATATTCCTCGCACCCTCCCCTCCATCTCAGGCCTCTTCTCTCCCCCATCCCATTCTCTCTTATAGCCGATCACCGCCCGATCGTATTCGCGTGACGTCGGCGAAACGAGACTCCCATTTCCATTTTCACCGACGAAATTACGCGATCGCGAGTCGAACTCGAAATTTTCTCGGTCGATGCGACGGCTACTTTCCAAGGATTTCTGCTCGAACGCCCTTATATAACCAAACAGCCTTTATCCTTTCCTTTTTTCTTATTTTTACTTCCTACCTTTCTTTCTTTCTTTCTTTCTTTCTTTCTTTCTTTTTATCCACCGCTCGGATCCTTGTCTTCCTCTTTCGTTACATTCCCAATTACACCGTATGTATGTATGTGCGTTGCAACGTTGTTCGAGAGTCCGATGGTCGGGACGTTGATCGAACGAATTTCTCGAAGCGCCAGCGATCGATGATTCTCACGACGTTGGTCTCGCCAATTCCTTTTTTGAGCCCCTTCGCCCTATTGTTTGTCAAACCCGATGTCATTTCTTCGAGGGGGGCTTTGAGCGGAGTCGACGACTCGGAAAAGTGACTACGTCGAAGTGCATAGCTTAAAGAGCCATTATATTCGTACCACCATTTTGCGATTGTCGAAACGATGCAGTATTTCTTAATAAAGGATTCATGGATTTGTACGTTGTTTTTTTTTCTTTCAATAAATACCATTCTTTCGCACATCCTCGTCCTCTTTCCCTGATAAAAACAAAAAAAAGATAAAGCGATTAGTGGAATGCAGGTTTTCTTCGTTACTTCGTTATTCTGTCGAAAAATATCGAAACGCACTGTGTAATTATGCGAAGAGTATCATCGTCAAACGTTAATCAAGCAAATAGAAATTTCAAGTGAAAAAGAAATCAAAGAGAATTCTCAATCGCAGGATCGAATTATAAATTCCATTAAAATTAGCTCGTTCGGGTTTAATTATATACGATTCCGTAAATTATTCTAAAACGGAAACTGCGATGTAAACGATGCCGGAAACTTCCAGCAGTTGCTAGAGAAATAAAAAAAAAAACTTCGATCTACTCGTCCAATCGTGATTCGAAACGCGCGGAAGCGCTCGATCGTTTTTAATCTTCATCCGTAAATCCGAAGAAAGTTTCGATGGTGAAGTAAGTTTCAACGAGAGCTTAATAAAGTGCTCCGAAATATGTATACCGTTATAACGAGACAGAGTGGAAAGTCTCAATTAATTTTATAGCCGCTACAGTTAGTGCCAAGTGGAGTTCCTGAAACGGGCTCTACTTCGGGATACCAGGTGACAACGGATATGAAGATAAGTTGTTCATTAACTCCAGCGGGTCATTTAGTAGAAAATGTGAGAATTTTACTGGCTTTAATGAGACCTCCCGTTCTCTATGCAAGACTGCAACTTGGGAACGAAGATCGTGACCACGGGTCGAACTCGGCTCGTCCGAATATTTGTTCAACCTGTTAGAATAACAGAATCAAGTATTATGAAAAAAAAGCGCGTAGCTTCGTAACGTCGTTTTAAATTTTCTCGTCTCCCTCGAGACGTTCGAGGAAAGAAATGTTCTCTTCTTTTTTTCCTCCTTTCTCCTTTTTCTTCCTCTAAAAATGTAAAGTTCCCTGAAACGAGATGATGACAAAGATTTTTAGACGCAAATTAGGACTTATTTAGCATACTAAATCTCGACGCTATACGGACTTAATACAGTACCTCGGGTGGCAGGAAGCATGCGAACTTCCTCGGCTTTTTCTCTTTGTGACTACTGCCGCTACCACTGCTGCTGCTGCTGCTGCTGCTGCTGCTGCTGCTGCTGCTGCTGCTTTCGTTGCTCTCTGTCTTCTGGAATTATCGTGTACAGCATATCCCAGTCATAATACAGTACTACACGTAGAGCCGTAGAGGGAGAGAGTGGATGATGGTTCTCAACTGTGAGACGGGTCAAAATGTGGCCACCGTGTGGCCACCTGAGTTGAAACATTAAATTAAATATCAAATAGTTAAAGCTCCGACGTTTCGATATTACGTTATGCTCTTTACGAGTCTCGCGTGTAAATGAAACATATTTCTCCGCGTCGATGAATTTGTCAATAACGATAACGTATCGGTTCTGAGATAGGTGAGGCAGTAAAAAAAATTGAAAACAAGGATATCCTCCGGCCGAGTGGAATTTCTATTGGAGAACGCCCTCTATTTTGATCGAGGAACATATTCCTCCGTCACGTACACCGCGTGTATATCGAACGTGTATATCTCTTGCGGGCTTCATCAAAGCGTATGTTTACAGATCAAATGGAAGCGTGTATGGGTGGGTGTGTGTGTGTGTGTGTGTGTGTGTGTACCTGTACACATACTATACATTCTATATACGCTTGACCGTTCGTGCGAGAGACGCACGGTGCGTCTTGTTTTATGTCTACATTCTAGCAAACTATGTTTTTTATAAAGTATAAGCAGCGACATTTCCGTTATTTTTTATCTGCACCGCGTATGAATTGCCGCACGCGTATATTCTCGCGGAAATGCGATTCTCTCGCACAGACAAGCGGTAAAATCTAAAAATAATCATCCTCTTCGCAGTAACACGGAATATACCTATATCTATGTATATGTATGTAACTTTCACGATACCGTGGCACGAAGAATATTTAATTTTTACGATCGAAGCTCCAATAACTTGGAAATATTTTGCATCGATGTTACGGTGGCACGGCGCATCCTTCGAATTCTCTTTACCTTAAAATTCACGAAGACCCATGAGAGAAAATGCATCGGTATATGGGAATGTATATAAGTAAAATGTCTGAATGCTCGCAGTACCATAACTTTGACAGCTATATATTCCATTATCCAAGAACGAATGAAAATGGAGCGTACGGGATGGACTCGACGAGGAACTTCGTCGATGGCGCATGCTAAGAAAGGATTCCTCTAAAACGAGTAATACGACTCGAGTGAAATATAGTCTCACTGCAGCGCGCATCGTAGACTCCGCGTATTTTATAATAAACGACACCGTTCAAAATAATCCATCGTATAACTTCCTTTTCGATCTTCGTTCATGCGAATTTAAAATATTATTCTCTTCTCTTTTTCTCTCCGTTGATACTTTCATCCGCGACGCTACTTTTTCCCGTGGGTAGGAGGACACGGAAAACTTCTGCGCTTATCTTAACAAAGACAGATGCGAGAGACGCGATATCCGCACCGTATATGTATACATATATACGTACATACGTAAGTATCGCGACTTTATTATAGCGAACACCCATCGCAATTTTCTATCGCGCGACGTAACGCGAGAACATCGTTACGCCAGACAAAATTCTTGCCTGCGTTATTACGATATGACTATTATCGTCGATCCATTCGAGCGGTTTCTTCTTGTAGGGAACTTCGTCACGTACAAATAGTCCTCCCCCCCTCTCTCTCACTCTCTCTCACTCT
>JAIFRP010000003.1:751306-762735 GCA_032403825.1 Odynerus spinipes | reverse complement strand
ATCTGTAACAATTCTAAAATAATATTCTTTCTATAAGGAAATCTCTTTCGCGCTCCTACCTGGGTGACAGTTCGTACCTATAGAATAATAATGTTTGCCTCGGTACCTATGAATCTAGACGATAAAAATTATATTGTATACTTTTAAACAGTTACTGTAAAAAAGAAATTATCACGAATAAATTATATGTACGAATTTCATTTACAATAAAATAAAAATACACGAGCATTCTACTGCAACGTCTTATTCTTACACCCAACTCCACACTAATAAATGATAAATAATAAGAACACGAGAAAGTATATAAAGAAATATATAAAACTATACACAAAGTTCGACGCAATTTTACGGTAAGCTCAAATTTCTCGTCTCACGAATATCCAGAGATTTCGTTTCTTCTTTAAAGTCAGAGATACCGCAGAAGCACGAGAAATATTCTAAAAACAAATAGTAATTTCATGTTTGGAAGCACGTCCCCGTTCGTTTTTTGTTCACGCGCGAGACGGTGTTGGTGGGTCAATAGAAACCGTGGTAGTAAGTAGCTTTTACATTGCGGTTCCGGCGCAGTTATGTGTTACATAGCCCTCCCTCGATAGAAAAAGCCGTCTATACACACTTTGCGCCGGGCGTTGAAGTCCGGCTGAGAAGCGGAGCGAGGAAGTCGTCCGGAGAAAAAGCAATGCCGTTTTATGCCCTCTTGCTTGACGAGCACTTAAACTTCCTATTTCCGCCATCGGCAACTTTTTCATTTTCTCTCTTCCCCTTTATCTCTTTCGCTCTTTTCTTAACCGCCATTTCCTAAGTATACGCTACAATTATCGTATTATTTTCGTAGAGGATATCTCTTCCGACCGATTCATCGAAATAACGCCATTATCGTACGCTCTCGTCGATAACGGCCATAATTCTCGTAATACCTACGCGTTTAGATCAACGAAATATCCGTAGACTGTAAATTCGAGCGCGCACTCTCTTGGATTTCCAATTAGGAATCGATAACGTCGCTATTTATTATTGCATCGCGTATTTGTTAGTCGTACTGCACTCGATACTCGCGCGGTTATAAATTGATAGATTTTATTGGATAAAACGAGTTACATTATATGATGAATGACATCCATCCGTCGTGCTCTCCGCAGCACGTCCAACGATCGATCATCGAAATACGTTGCTTGAAAAATAATTAATCCGCAAGAACTTTCATCGGCGAGCGGAACGTACCGCGTGACGTTTTCAACGCTGCCTCTCGTAATCTGTAAATATACTGCTGCATTTTTGTTTTCTTTCGCCATCCGACGTTTTAATCTCGTTGAAAAGATGATTTGCTTTTGTTCTGGCCGGTCAGAGAAAAACGTCGATAGCAAGAACGCGTTCGATTTCGCCGAAGATGAAAAATTTTCTTCTCCGACGAATAAACGACCATCTCGAACTAAACCCGTTGAAATTTATTTTCCTTCGAAATCTAATGAGGTAATGCTTCTCGAGTCTCGAGGTCCGAGTACTTCCCACGATACTCCTGAGCGATTAACGCCGGAAATTATCGTCTTTGTTAGACGAAACGAGAAACCACCAGCAGTCGTGGCAATGGCGCGTTACATTGAATATTTATGGCAATCGTCGACACGCGAAATGCGCTTACATCGCGGACAAAATCGCATAGTCGTGGTCTATTTCGATCGTAATACTAACCGTCCAAACAATTAATTTGACTCGATACACTGGCAGCATCTCGTAAATACTCGATTTCGAGGGAGATTCCGCTATTTTATTCGGACCTCGAATAAATCCATCTCTCGCCTGGATTCCTCTTTATCTCCTTCCTTTCGTAAAGGATGCTCCGAAAAATTTATATATGCACACCTTGTCTCGACGATATCTTAAAATAACGCTTCTACATTCGATCTTTGTCAAAAGTTATTAAAATATTCGATCGTAACGTAAATAAGTTCGTAATCTCCGTTATTATTTACCACTGTCTCGTTTTAAAGATAATCATTTAATATCATCCGAATAGAATTTCTAAAATTAGAATATGCTCATTATTACACCCGAACTTATTTATATTACAACCTAACAAATCCAAGAATATCTACTAGTTGTTAAAGAACTCGTGAACAAATTTCAAGTCCGTATTCTCTCACTAGTCGCGCTCGCGGATTTGGAAACCATTCGAGCTTAATTTAAAAGTTGGGAGATTCCGATGTAAGATTAGAGAGGAAAGCTCGGTAATTAATTCGCAAGTATTACGTGTCGGTAACGTCATAAAACTTTGCTCCGCGCTCCAGGATTTTGATCGGTCAGCTAAAGGAAGAGGGAACGACGAGGTGGACGAGCGAAAAGTCTGCGAGGTCGCTTTGCAAACTTATTATAAGCGGAATCTCGGTAGCCACATCTCGGTAGTCACATCTCGGTGGATGTCATTCACATCGAACCGAGTAACGGGTTATCGCGTTAACGCTCGTACGAGCTATCGATCGACAGGACGACAAAGTAGCGCCTACTGCCTCTATACTCGAGAGCTGACACGTGTAGAATGTGCACGCACACTGCATCTGTCTGTCCGCTTACCCTTCTCCACCACCGCTACCACTACCCACCACTACTACCCCCACCTTCACAAGTCTCCCTCCCCGCGAGCCTACCTTCGACCGTCCTCTTCAAAGCGATGTCCGCTTTTTTATCGGCTTTTATTGTTCCTGCTACATTCTGCGGAAAAATCCGTGCGCGCGATGCACCGTGAGAGTACGATAAAGTGTTGCCTGCGTTCTGTAATTAAAGAGCCCGTTTGCCAGCGCGTACGGTACGCGCGTCGACGTTCGACGACTACGACGACGTTCTCGAATTTTTTTTTTTTTTGTTCAAGAAATAAAAAATGACGAAACTACGAAGTCGGAGGACTCGGGAGGATCGATGCGTTGGCGTAACTTTTTCTCTCGTCTGACTAATTCTACGTGTGTGTATATATCTACAGTATATTCGGATATCTATACACGAAATTTCATTGCTTCCCGTTTATTATCGATGGATCGTACGTAACGAGTAAGAGAACTCGAAGGTTTAGTCGGATTAGCTCACGTGCAGGCACATAAATTATAGAGGAAGTCGACGCTCCTTTCCCTCGTAACAACGTGCGTTCCGTTACAGTTGTCACTTGCATCCTTCGATCGCGGTGACGTAACCATGCGAGCGGACAAGCGACAGTAGTAGCGAGCCGTATTAGTCAGACATGACGTGTCACGCTACGTAGTCTACAGAATAACTTGGTGAAAGTAGTTGAAACTAGCCTATCGGTGTATCCTTTAGTACTCGACATAAACGATCGAGATTATGCATCGTTCGATTAATCGATCGCGAAAGAAACACTGCCTTCGGCTTGACGCAGTTGGCAAAAATGGTACGCACGTGACAGCATACGATTTTTGCTCGACGAAGAAAAGCGGAAAACGCATTTCAGTGAATATACGATCTGGTTTAAAGGACTGCATTCGTTCACGAGGTACTCGAGTAACAAAAACTAGTAGCAGACAGACAAACGAACAAACGCACGGAATAGTAAAGACCGAGGTCTCGACATTCTCGACGTAGGCAACGTGCTTTCCGACAGAAATATCATGGAAGAATCTTTCTCCTCTTCTACTTCTACTTCTTCTTCTTCTTCTTCTTCTTCTTTATTTCTCCAACTCCCTCTTTTTTTATCTCTTTCTCTCTCTCCCTTCCTTTTCTTTTTTTACATTAGCGTAATACCTCCTTATAGCGTAAGAAAGCAAAAAGTTCGGAAAAACTTATAATGAAATGAAGTTTATGCGGAAATAAATAGGAACGGACAGTAACTACGGATTACGCATAGTCCATCCCAATTTGCCAAGAACTTCATTACGACGTGCAATACGAAATCCTGTACTTTGCTGTTCCGTAACGACTTTCAGAAAAATTAATTAACGTACTCCGCTTAATATTTTCAGAAATAACTGCACCGGCGGTATGTATGTGTATATATTGTATATACGGTATATAATATATATTTACATCGAAGTAGGTCAAACGGGAAGCGTAATACTTTGGAACGATGGTTTCGCGAGGTCGTCTCGAAATTTTTCTTTAAATATCCTATCCGCAGAGAGATGGGAAGAAAGAGGGAGAGAGATACACACACACAGAAAGAGAGAGAGAGAGAGAGAGAGAGATCTTAGCGGCACTTCTCCGCTTCGAAGATTATTGCGTTTGCGAAAGAGCTTTGCGGCGAGAGAGGAGAGTTCCGGCTCCTTTCAAAATGTGAGGATGGTCAAGAGTGATTCTTCTTCTTCTTCTTCTTTGAATCGTAGCGCAATAAGCGCAGCTGCGTTCGCTCGTTCTCGCGGAGAGAGAACACGGCGCCGAGGTCGATATGCGTCGTTCTAGTGTAACCAGATTCCTGAGCTTCGGCGCACGTTTTCAATATCTTCGGCGGGTACGTCGTACAAAGTAATTCGACACCGTCGTCACCGGGCCCGTTGGCATGGCGATGGGTATCGGTAAGAGCTACGGCATTTCCACTCAGTACGAGTATTCGCAATATGACCGAGGGATTCGCACGTTTCGCGAAACTTACGCGTTCTCTCTTTTCACATTCTCCCCCCCCCTCTCTCTCTCTCTCTTACACATACACATACAGTTTGCCTGGACCAAAGCGACCCAACATTAACCGTATAGCCACAGCTTCGAAAAGAAAGGTACAAAATTGTCGGATCGAATGAAGAGAATAAAAAAGAAAGAGTCGATCGGATCGGAAAACCGGACGCGAAAAATCGAAAAGCGATTTTACGACATTTTCGATTCCAGTCGGCTACCCATTCAGTCGGATAATGGGACGAGTCTTCTATTACGCGAACGAAAAGAGGGACGCAATTTTTTGGAGATATTTCGTAAATTTTCAATGCGCTGGTTCGATCGACCGTACCACGACACGGTACCGCGCGACGATACGTTCAAAAGAACTCCGATAGGTAATGCGGTAGAAACGGAAAGAAGTAAAAACGCGTTAATGCTCTCGGGAGCGACGTTACGCCATTTTATATATGGATATAGAGCTCGGATCTTCTTTGTAGCCGTCGTCGGAGAGTGCCGCACCGTAGCGTGCATTATTATGGATATCGCCGATATCCATAGAACTTCGTTCCTGAAGATACTCGCGAGATATTACAGAGAAACCATTTAGATTCACGAACCGAGGTTCGTGCTCCTTTCAAAGAGGTAGCCCCTAAGAAGGAGGAGGAGGAGGAGGAGACGAAGAAGAAGGAGGAGGAGAAAGAGAAGACGATGACGACGACGACGACGACGACGACGACGACGACGACGACAACGACGGTGTTCACCGTTCAAAGTATTCATAATTAAAGTAATTCATACTTTAGCGGCATAACTCTCGTTGGTGGCGGCAGCGGCGGCGGCGGCGGCGGCGGTGGTTTCACATCACGTTTTGAATTAGTTCCGCTGCTCCGTCCCTTTGCTCTCGAGCTTCCTGGATCCAACCGGTGTCTTTCCTTATTTTAATTGCGATAATGGCGGCTTCTTCCACTCTGAATATCTTACGGAAAATCTCATCGCACAGCCTGACAAAAGTTAGATATTCCTCGCCAAACGCTTTTGTAGGAATTGCGAATCGTCCTAGTGTAGGGTATTGAATAATAGGAGAGAGAGAGAGAGAGAGAGAAAGAGAGAGAGAGAGAGTGAGAGGGAGTAAAGAGAGGTAGAGGGAAAGAGACTATACGATACTAATAGCGAATAGGCCGGTCAAGCTCCCCGTGGTGGATGGCGACCGATCGTCATTTACCGCTAACGCTCGTACGTGAAACGCACTATTACCGGTCGTATATGCCTCGAGTGTCATTAAACCGAGTATAAACCAGAAATATATACTGTTCCCGACGCATCAGCTGCAGCACTAATAATTCCGACGCGTATGGACGATGCACTTAATCGCTAACCGATCGTCATTAGTCATACGGTGAGCCGTGCCAATGATCGTTGGGAATCCGCTTGTGAAATAGAGAGTTGCTGACGCTCTTCGAAATTACCGAAAGACTTTCCATCTTTTCCGATCCGATTTTCGTGAAAAGAAAAATAGCTAAAACGATCGACGGCTAACCAAAGGCGATTGGAAAAATGGTAATTGCCGATAGGGGAATAACCGCTCGGAAAAAGATTAACGTTCGAGAGCCTCGTCGAGGGGATAAACGTCGCTTTGGTCTCGCAAGAATCTCGAAAATACGCGCGAAGCCGTGTAGTCGATGGCTAAGCCGTATTCATATCGCATTGTCGGATTCGGAATTGATTCACGGAGGCACGAGGCGGGAACATTGCTTACTACCCACTTACACCACCTATAAATCATCTTGCCACGCGTAACAGACGCGCGCGATCATACGTGACAGACGCGTACAATGCGCTTACCAGATTGCTTTGCTTCTATAACCATACACTACTAGAACGTCGCGGTGCGAACGCGGTTATTATCTCGTGTCTCTTCCTTTGTCGTACATGCTCCAGACTCTAGTCTACCGTGCGCTGCTAAAGAAAGGATCTCGATGAAGCGCGGTACCTCGATCCCGGATAGATCAGCATCGATTTGCAATAAAGCCCAGTACCCTGTATAAATACGAGACGCGTATCGGCTTTATTATATCGACTTTATTATACCTCGATACTCGTTGCTCCGTGAGTCGTATTAAACTTCGCGTACGTACCTACTAACGGCTCGATATTAATATTATACCGCTATTCCGCATCGTCTCTGATTGTGAGTTTTGTTATCGTTTCGCCGGTGATTCGTTAGTCGAATAACGTACAACGATTTTCCACGTTACTCTTTTCCGTTCGGAGATCTTTTTGCTTCGCGGCGCGTTGCCGGGCCACCCAACTTATCCGATTCTTCGAAATTAGTTCCGTACTTTTTAATTAAACTTCATCACGGAAGAGAAGGAATTACACGAGCGATGGTCTCTCCATTCTTGGCTCCGTGTTTATGTAAACGCGTCTCGGTTCGTTACTCTTACTTAAATAAACGTACCTATTACTTACTTGTAAAATCGACAAATTGTAGAATGTTCTCTCTCTCTCTCTCTCTGTCTTTTTCTTTGAATCGATCTATAGATCACTCTTTAGAAAAATCATTGCGAGGGAACGCCTGTCTCTATCGAAAGGGAGTTCGATCGGGAATAGAGATCAAAGGCATTTGACGTCGACTCGTTTCGTAGCCCTTCGAAAGGTGACAGTGGCAAACACACCGAGATATCAAACGTACGCTCGCAGATAACAGTTAGACGAATGAAACACAAGTACTAATCGTCAAAGTGCTCTTCTTCCTTGAATGTAGCTGCCTCCGAGTTGCCGTTTCTCTCGTATGAGCTATTTTTAGGACGACGGCGTCGAGTTTCTGTATTTATCGAGACAGTTGTACATTAGTTATATACGTTTGTAATAATCGAATTTATGTCGCGTTTTAGTTGAGCTTTAGTCGCGTTATAGTTGAATTTTTCTGTCTACCTGTATTGAAAAAGAATAAAATTATCGATATAAATTATAAGTAATATTGCACATTACCAAATATCGTATAATACTACTGAATGTTAAAGAACAATTTTAGCGAGTCATAAGGCGAGAATCGATCGAGTTGAACGTAGACGAAGGCGATAATAAACGTTAATTAGTTAGTTGTATCAACCTAGTTTCCGTTTTTACTCGTACACTATTCTTAGTCAGACCCGATCCCACAGGTATACTATTAAATACGAGCGTTTTGGATAAATAAGTAACATCGAGACTCATAGTTACACATACATACCCATATATATATATATCGTTCCCTTTACGAGCATACGATAACTCTCCCTTTTCTCTCTCTTTCGAACCCATGCCCTTCGCCTCTTCATTTAGGTCAACGAGGAGCGTGCGAACAATAAGCATGGTTGCGAGGGTGGGCGTCTCGACGCGAGGCGTCGCGTCGCGAGACTCCGCTCTATGCTGCACGCGTGCTCATAAGCACGTTTTCATAAGTAGACACGGATCACGCGATTCCGGTTCGAGAGCTTACTTCGTAACGTGCCCGCAGCGGAATACGCGACGACAATATACGTGTACAAACAAAAATATTTACCCAAACGACGTTAAGCTCGGGCTTGAAAATATCCCTGTCTCTCTCTCTCTCTCTCTCTCACNNCCCTCTCTCTCTCTCTCTCCCACACACACGCGCGCGTACACAAGCTCACACATTCTCTGGATAAACTTCGAAGATTTTTACTCCAACAAGCAATGTTCGTTTCAAAGGTAGTAATCTTATGTACACAGCAGGATGTAAAAAGAGAGATACTATATTCGGCGAGATAAATATAATTTTAATTTATGTTTACGTTTCTCGCGTTACGTAATTCAAGTCACCGTCGCGCTCGCGTCCGTCGTATATACATATTATAAGAAGTGTAGGTGTAATCTTCTCAGCGAAATGTCTCGCTAAATAATGGAAGGATCGTTATATTCGCGCGATATTCCCACGGCACAATTCTGCTACCGTCCGAAACAATTTTTCCCATCTCCATTATTTACGGAAATATCCCGTTGATACTTTTCCATTGGCTCATACCTGTCTTAAATTTTGCACGAGGAAACCGTCGCTTATTATTCGTTCTCGAGAGAAAAATCATATTGGTTTCTATAGAAATTTGTAGGATATATATCTACATCGGTTCGACCGGTGTATCGTTTAACCGGACACGTGCACTATTATCTATAGTTATTACTTTATTATATCTCGTTCTCTTTGTGAAAGAGACGTCGTCCTATTTTTCATCTAAATTAAGAAAATCGCCTCGTAAAGAAAATTCCTTCGAAATGATACTATCCTCGATGATCCTGTAGATCTCGGGGAAAAAGTCCTAATTAAAGAAATACTGAAAAGCTGTGGACTATCCAGGGTAAAGCTACGGAGATATCGTTGGGAGCTCGAAGAAGAGGTTGTAAACGGTGCAGGAGGTTGGAGAGGTGGCAAACATATGGCTCGCCTGACCCGTCGCCTCTTTCTCTTTCTCTCTCGTTCTCGTTTTTGTTTCGCGAGAAATGGGAAGCGATTTCGGTCGAACGAGGAGCAGCACGGTGTCACTCCGTAATGGAGTTAATATTTTAGCCGACAACGGTGCAAGACAGCGTACGCTAACGCGCCCGACGCTTACCGTCTCTCTTTCTCTCTCCCCCTCTCTCTCTCTCACACTCACTCTTCTTCTCTCCAGTTCCGGCGAAATGACTAAGGAACTCTCCATGGAGGAGGAAACACCCCCAGCGTTGTAAGGGGTGTACGGGGAAGGCGCATACATTTCACGCCTGTTTTCGTGACAAACATTACGCGGCGCTCCGCGACACGCGAGAGAACGAGCTGCTGGAAGAACAAAGTACTCTCTTTCCGGCTTTCTTCCTCTCGTCCTCCGCCGACGACGTTCCCAGATATCCGCCCACTTCTCTGCTTCGCCTAGGAGAACGCTTCTCGTGACACGTAGCCGCCCAAGTGACCCTTGCTCGGTAATACATATCAACATGTATACGTACATCCTACCTATTTATATGTGTGTGTGTGTGTGTGTGTTTGTGTGTACAGACGTAGTTACGTGTGTGGGGGAACACGGTCTCCGATCAAAGGGAATTCACCAAGCCAAAGCACCGAGAAACAGTTAACTCGCAAAGGCGCCGGGTTAATTCACTACCGAATTTCCTTACTTCGGGATTTCCCTGAAAGTTGTTACGCGATTTCGTTTCAACCGAGACGGAGAATTAGCTCGTTCGTTCTTCATCGGTCGATTGAAATAATTTAAATCGATAAATAACGTAGTTCGCATGTTCAGATGAAAGAAGGAGACGGGATCCATCGAGTCGATCCGTTTCCGCTGTGCAACGCAGTGGGATAAATCAGCGTCGGATTAACGTCGACCGATAGACACGGATATCGTCTCGTCTTCGTACCACCAGCAGCGCACGCGACAATCCGATTTTTCTTTCTCAGTTTTCTTTCGAGCGAGAACGGTCCTAAGCTAAGAATAATCCCGAGTCTTCGTTTCTCCTGATAGTTCGTTAACGATTCTTTGCTCTCCCGAAATCGACGGCGCGTAACGTTTCTAGTTATACGAAGGAATCCGACACGTAGCACGGAATGAGAAAATCGATGCCGTTGCTCCGCCTCGAAAGACGTTAAACAAATTGCAAATGCTTTCACGCTTCGAGCGGGATTAAACTCGTGGCTTTACTGGTTACTTTTTATCAATATGTTATATAGTAATTATATGTATTATTAATAATGCTATATTTGCTGTGCACAAGTTACATATCGTTTAAAAAAGACAGTCGATCTAGGTTCTCATTATAATTGTAAATTTCTAAATAATCGTTATTCCGATGCTCGCTCCGCATTAAAAGTAATGGAAATGTTTGAACGAGGATTATTACATGTTTCAGAGAGAATTACCGCTTAATGCAAACATTCGATCGTGTAGAATCGAGAATTAGAGGTAAAATTATTTGTTCTCGCGTGGTGATCGACATCGATGTGTGTTGGACGAAATTGCGAGTGAGAGAGAGAGAGAGAGAGAGAGAAGCGTGTAGTAACCAGTACAAGAGTGACTCGCATCTGCAGTATCACGTTGCTACTCTAAAGTTTAACAATTCCCTTTACTAGAGAGACTTCCTGGCATCCATCTTCGAACTGAATCGATTCTACAAGCTCGAGTAAAAGCGCAATGAATCAGCGCCATACGGACGATTATCACTGAACGCGTGGGCCATCAGACTTTCGTATAGCTTAACTTTGCTGCGACGTGAAACATATTTGTATCTTCTTCCCGGTTCAATAAATTACTATTCTTTTTCTCTTATTTTCGCTCGTTTTCGCTTTCTACCTCCTCCCCCCGGCCCCTCTCTCCCGACATCCGATCCACTAGCACACAAATGAATCTTCGGCTTTGCAAATACATGACATCCTCGGCAGACCATAGTTATGTTTGATTTACTGAAATTTCATCGGTGCTCGTTTGTTCGGGACGGTTTACCTATCTATCTCTGATAACGATGATAAAAGTAATGAAAGGAATCGAAGATAATAGCGTGTGCATGCAATCGTACGCGAAATGTAGCATCGGGCGAATCGACGGATACAACGAAATAGAAGTGACATAGGATGTATAGAGAGAAATAGAAAATGGAGAGAGAAAGATAGAAAATGCGCGTACGTCGAGTTGTGTAAAGCGTAACGACGTCGTTACAGCGATTCCGTGTAATTTCACGCGTCGGAAGCGGTGCATAGTAGTTTTGAGAATACGTCAAAGTTCTTGAAAAGAGAGATCGAGAGAGAACAAGGAAAAGAGAGAGGTAGAGAGAAAGTGGTGGAGAGAGAGAGGTAGAGATAGAGAGAGAGAGAG
>JAIFRP010000003.1:737045-747604 GCA_032403825.1 Odynerus spinipes | reverse complement strand
CGGGTCCGAATAAAACCCCATTGTGCTTAACGATAGGATCTTCTAACAACGCGCCCGTTTTAACTTTGTCCACTCGTGATGGCTAGGGGCTTTTATTTCAATTGCATAGAAATATATTGAATTGATTGATTAATTTACAACGAAATTCCGATACTTTGTCGTGCATGGCTTTTTCATTTTCATCGTTTAATCGAACGCGTGGATTATACTATATGTCCAATTTTCATTGTAGGCAGTTCCGTGGGTGACACGTACATGTCATCATTTTTTTAAATAATTTCTTTTTCAGAAAACGCACAATCCATTTTTATTATCCACAAATTATTTATACGTACCTCTATATCGTTTTTCGTTTATTATATATCTATATATCTACGCCTGAAACATCGAGAATCGCATAAAGATCGCAATGCTTTTAAAAGTTAGCCAAGATTCTTAAACATCGCGAAATGCTGCACCGAAGTATTTGGCCGATTATCGATTTCCCGATTTAATTCAGTCAAGTGAACGTAAATACAGAAAAGTATTGCTCTTTAGTAGAATAATGAGACTTGCTTCGAAGTTTCGATCGTATCGCTACTATTATTTCCCGTATAACAAGCTGCATTTTGAAAAAGTCCCACTTCAGAGTACGAGGAATAAAAGTTTTGCGAAACAAGTTGAATATATACGGAAGTATGCACTTAGGTACTACCTACTTTCTGTACCCGTGAAAATAAATCTGACTAACAGTGGAATACCAAAACGTATCTTTCGAGAAACGAGAACGATCATCTTGTTAAAAAAAAAGGAATTTCAGTCGAAAGGAATACGAAATTGGCGGTAGGCTTCTTTCGCAACTCAGCGAGTTGTTAGACTTGAAACGTGTAGGATCGGCCATATAGGAGTAACCAGGCTTGTAACCAGCTTGTAACTACGTTGTATCGGTTAAAACAGCCGGCACGCTTCCACCTACCTCCTTATCGTGCAAAAGCTCCGCAGCTTTGGCAACGGCAGAGGCTGCTGGGGAGCAGCTTTGCGGGAACGACATTTCTTTCAACGTACTTCTCGCAGTATTCCGAGTCCGTGTAAAGCCTGTACCACATTACGCGTTGGAGTAAGCGGCTTGCAGGAAAGGCGCTACGCCCGCAGCACTATGCCCGCAGTCTACTACCCGTTTCTGAGCGGTATGAGCGTGTCGTTCTTGTCTATGTATATATGTGTGTATACGGATTGTGTCTGGGTGTGTGTGCGGTGCACCTTCACCATAGGCAAATTCCAGGAGCCCTTTATACGTCCTTGCCGCGGCCTTGCGCTCCTTTACCCAAGAAACTTCGATATCGATCGAAACTCCGGAACCTCTAACGTCGACGTCATCGACATGACGGATGAACGAAATCGTGGTTAAAAGGGTACGTGCACCCGTGCGCACGCTCCACAGTCAGAGAGCACAACCAGAGAAAAGGATTTCCTGGTGAAAGGGCAGGTTTAACGTTAAATTGCTCATTCTTCGAAGCGAATCAGCCAGCGAGCCAGCGAGCGAGCGAGGTAGGTATTCTAGGCGAGATCGTTCATACGGAACGTAGACAAATTTCGGCCCTTTGTACGACGCTAGTAGCTACCCTTCTAGTCGATATCGATCCGGAACGAAGAACCTCCTACGAATTTACAGATATAGATCTAACGTCGAGATCACCGACGACGATAAATTTCTACATGGAAACAAGAGCGTTTTAAAAGGAATATTGCGAAAGGGAAACACGTTAAAGGGTTATGATATTTTTTTAGTATAGTATAAATATACTCAAACGAAAATACGAGAAATAATAAAAGAAAATTATTAAAAATTATATTAGAAAATCCGTAGAGACTCGTAGACTTTCCTAGAATCACTGTAAATCGTAGAAATACGTTTGGTGCTGAAAGCGTTAAACACTACGGTATCTAGTACTTGAAAATTCTAGGACAAATGAGAGAGGAAAAAGAAAAAGAGATTTCCGATGAGAGAGCGTAAAGTCGCAGCAGTCGCGCGCGTGACGCTACGGTCAGAGACGAATGTTACGAAAGACACACACCGACACACGGTTAAAAGTCGTTATTGTAAGGTATCGAGGATTTAGACTGGACGGTTGACCAAGGAGTTGACCCTCGTCCCTGTTACTCGTTCGTGTTGCCGCTATCTCTATCTCCTCGCGTCCTTCCCTCGCTCTTTCGCTCTTTGAACAATAGCTTGATGCGGAAGTCTTGTCGTTTACTCTGGAACGAGGGTAAGAACATTTCTATCGGTTCTCGAGTCTTACTAAACCGTTGAGTCAATAAATTTGTGGGGTAGTTCGCAAGTGGAATCAATCTTCTTCTTTTTTTTCGAGTCTTTTTTTTTCGTCATTGCGATCCGTCTCTTTTAATTAATTTTCTTTCTTCTCGCTATCGATCATACGCGTATCCTACCTACTCCGCACGGCGAAACTTTCAGAACTGAAATCTCTTTCGATTCGAATTTACGAGGAAAAATTCGCATCGCGCGCGGCGCTTTCCTTCGACGAGGAAAAGCTCCGTGCGTTGATTCCAAGCGATAAAGAAAAAAAGAAAGCGCAAAGAGAGCGTTTGATCGCGTCGACGTGTTTCGTAATACACAAGCTACGACCCCCGTACGGATGTGTGTACATAAATGCAGGGCAAACACAAAACGCGAGCGTGCTTTTCACGAAAGTTTCATAGCGGGACTCGCTTATTTGATCTCCGTTTGTCGGTTACGTGACTACTCAGCGAGATCGACGGTTCGCGTGACAGTCGCCAAGGAGTAATTAAAAGACCTTTAGAAACCGCGTTGCGATTGCTTCCACCGCTCCGACAACACGCGACCTCCGTGTGCGTAAATATTTCTCTTCTTTTTTGTTTTTTATTGCGAAGAATAACCCGCCGCTCCAGAATTTTCAATATGGGAACTATCGATTGTAGTCGTGTGCCGCCGCGAAGTATGTATATCCGAAAACAGATATCGTGTACATTGTTTCTAAAAACATTTATTGTTTGAAAGAATGCGCGAATGTTCGTTTGTAATGAAATAAAATATTTTACCGATCTCGGCGATCCGGGAATATCGTATCTATTTACTTATTTATCTACATATTGGATATCTGTTAAATAAGTTTCGTGGGAGTTCGGTTTAACGAGAGAGGACACGTACGAATTAATCTCGGTCATTATACCGAGGATATAATTGGAAAATTAAATATCAATTATCGATACACTCTTAAAAATATCGTTCGTATGAAATTTCTATCATCTCTCGAAATAAACGGCAAAAAAGTGCTAGGTAAGTCCGATCGGTTGTATTTTTATATTTTCCATGGAGATACCCTTTCGGAAAGAGGCGAGTCACGAGCAGCGTTAACTATTTAAAGTGACGACAGCGAACTAATCGAGTCCCAGTGGGTTCTGGAGATTAAGTCGGTGACATAAATAATGTCGCGTGAAGAAATGAATTTTCTTGAGAGTAACGAATAAGTCCATTTCGAGACACTCGCGCACCTACCGACCTACGTGAGTCGCAATAGAAATGCAAGAGAGAACGCTTTTCGCGTTCGAGTTTTATCGACTTTTCAGCTTTCCAAAATTACGGTCACATAAATATATCATGGACAAAGAATAGACCGGACTAAAATTTATTCGCGTTACAGGTGAGCCGTGGGTTCGGCGCATAATTAATTCAATGATAAATCGTACAATTAGTATGCAAATTCGTGGCAACGTTACAGTTATAAATATAAGCGAGTGTTTACGTTTACATGTAGGTAGATACTATATAATATATACCCGTAGTATATATATGTATACATATAACCGTATTGTGTCGTTCATCGTCGAAAGCATGAGAGACAATATATTGTTATAACGTTTTATTGGAATATTTTTCACGGACTAAAAAAGAAGAGAGAAGAGAACGGGTTGGAACGATACGCGGCTTTCGTGCACGTTTTATCGACGATCGCGCGCGGAACGTTTCACGATCGGTATCCTTCGTCGACCCCTCGATCGGCGGAGCTTGTTGCGTAGAATCGATGTTTTTCAATATCGGAACATTATAATGTAACTCAAACAATTTATAATCGAATCGGTACCATATCGGAATATGGGTGGACGTATAATATCAAAAATTCCCATTTCTATAATCTGTTTGCCGTACAGTCTTCGCCATGGAAATCAGGATACGATATCTCCGAAAGCTTTCACGGCGAAGTAGCGAGAAGGGAAACGACAAGAGGGCGAGATATCTCGAGAGGAAGTGAAACGAGGAGGGATCGTGAACAAAAAAATAGCAAAAGCATATTTCAAAAGCGATGGGATAGGTATATCCGATTTGGGCAATAGAAACAAGCACAACGAGCGTATTTATCCGATTTCCAATGAAAAGAGTTAAGCGATAAATTTTTTTGAAATATGCCACCACGGGACAATTCTTGTTGGCTCGCCAAAAAATGGTTTTAAACGAAAAAGCGACAGAGAGAGAGAGAGAGGGGGGGACTGGCAACCGAACGAGCTCGCGAACGAAGTTTCTCAAATGACCGATTGAAATAAATCTGTGGTTCGCCCTGTTGCTGGCTGCTGGGAACTGGCCGGCACGCGGCCTTACTCGCGATCACCGCGAACATAACTAACGAGAAATTTCCATGTTTTAGTATCCACGGTAACTCGATTAGCAGCACGTTTCATAGGATTCAACAAGTATCGAAACGAGGAAATTCCCCGTTCGCCGTTTATAGCCACGAACATCGAACTGATCTTTGACGTAGACTAATGCACATATCGAGAAGTGAGCGATAACGAGCTCGTCGGTTAAAAAATCCTCCGTTCGTGTGAAAAATTCGATTAGATCGGGGAACTCGGTGGAAATTTTAATAACCCCGCCATTAAGTTGAAAGTCTCGTTTCTTTTCCGATTGCTTGGCTCGGAGTAAAATTTCGTATCAAA
Source organism: Odynerus spinipes (assembly GCA_032403825.1). NCBI lineage: Eukaryota > Metazoa > Arthropoda > Insecta > Hymenoptera > Vespidae > Odynerus > Odynerus spinipes. The sequence goes on along the minus strand of JAIFRP010000003.1, from coordinate 742,654 downwards.
AGGGATTTGAATTTAATACCGCCGCCTCTGTACGCTATGATTCGAACCATATCGATAACTTTATTTCTGTATCGCGGAAACGTTTCGTGGGATTCACGAGTCGACCCACATTTCGATCTCCTTCCCTTTCGTTCGCTTCTTTTTCTTCCACGCTCCACCCTCGATCTTCTCGTCCTTCTCCATCCTTCTCGTGTTCATTTTTTTCCTTTTAATTGACTATGCCGTGACGAAGGCTATAAGAAGACTGTATTTGCATCCACCGGCGTGGTTAATATCGCGTTCGTGGTACGACGAAAGAGGAGAAAAAAGGAAAAGAAGCAAAGAAGAATAGATCGAGGCCCGTTCTTTCTTCGAAGGATCTACTCGAGGTTCGTCGCGCCAGGATCGATGTAATACCGTAACTTTTTGTCGCTTTGAACGTTCGAAAATCTTCCGCCTTCTATTCCTCTTCTTCTTCTTCTTCTTCTCCTCCTCCTCCTCCTCGTTCCCTGTTCTTTTTCTTTCTCCTATTCTCCTCTCCCTCCGTTCTCTCGCCATCTGGAAACAAAACGGATCCTTGCACGCAATAAATGAAATTCGTTAAGTACTTCCTTACTCTATCGATTCGGCGATCGTGCTGGCTAAATTCTAACGTTCCTTCGCACGGTTAATGTTTGCTTCTCCGATATCCGACAGCTTGAAATCCGCTTGAATTTGCAAAGCGAATAAAAGCAGGAATCGGGAGAAGGGGAAAACCGAGGATTCCCTTCGACTTTGCTCTCGCTCTTCGCGTTCCAATCGATTTCCAGATACGTCCGGACGCGTTTTAGAATCCGCACGGGTATTTCGCATAGCCCGCGGTTAAATCGCGTTCCCTCATTTTTTGCTAGATAGGTGTGACCCGCGCGTTTGGTCGCGCTCGTTCGCGCCAACTTATCGACCGCCTTTTTATTTTTGTTACTTCCGTCGCACGGCTTTGCCAAAACTTTATATAGGTACGTCGATTTTCGTTTTTCCTTTCAACGCGTGACCCCTCTCCTGATTCTATGATTTGTGCCATTTTTTTTATACTCTCGAGTCGAGAATAATAAAATACGAGATACGTTTCTAGTATAGCGAGTGGAGGGGCGGGGTATATCCAGCTTCGGTTATCGAACGTTCCTGGACTTTCATTAAATATGCTCAGAGAGTTCCACGCTTCTTAAATGGATAACCATCGAACGGAATTAGTACACTTTGCGCCATAATCCTGGCTCGTTTATCAGAATTAGCCCGATAGCGTGATGAGAAAAGTAAGCGGCCGAATTGGTATTTCCTTCTCCTCCCTCTCTCCCTCTCTCGATCTCTCTCACCCTGTCTCTCTCTCCTCCACGCGCGCACGTTTGGTCGAAAGTCACGGAATTTATCCAAGCGTCCCAGTTTATTAACGGTCAATCCTTTCCCCCGAGATTCTTATCCGATTTGAAAGGAACCGATTGCGGCAATATTTCACGTCGAAACTGGAAGTAGAATTTTTATTGGAAATTCTCCGTCAGAATCAGTGGACAATAAACTTTGTAAAAATGTACCTCTCATGTTCGAACTCGACTCGACAAAAAAACTTTTAATTACGCTCGTTTCGAAAGGTAGGCTAAGGGCTTTATAAAAATTTCCGCAAACTCGAAAGCGGCCGTCGCTCGAAACTTGAGCGGAGGATTTTCCGGCACGCTTAGACATAGTATAAATATTTTACGAGGAAAAGGAGAGAAGGATGGGTCAAAACGAGAAGAAAAAGGAGAAAAAGTGTAGGGGGGAAAGAAAAGTAACAGAAGGAATAACGGACGGAGCAAGAAAAAGAAAAATAAGAAAAGGGTTGCGAATAGAAACTGAGAGTTAAGGAGGAACGGAAGAAAATGGAAGATTAAATAACACACACACACAGAGAGAGAGAGAGAGAGAGAGAGAGAGAGAGTGGAAGATTTCACAGAGATTTAGCTCTACTCTTGGCATTGAATATTATTGAGTTATTAAGCGATTCAAAGGCATTGTGTGAAGATTGGAACACGCCTTTCCAGAGCTGATTATAGGCTCCATTATGATTCCATAATGATAAAGAGAACGGAAGAGTGAGAGAGAGTCAAAGGGAGGGGGAAGAGAGAGAGAGAGAGAGGAGAGAAGAAGAGAAGGATGCGGAGCACGAGCAGGTAGACGTTTTAAGTTTACGTCCTCCGGTGCGATAATTAACAACTGTACGTTAAGCAGGAGACTCGCGTCTTTGTACTGTGTGCTCGTGTAAGACGGCACGTATAATGCCCTCGGCGTAAGGAGGTTCTTGCGAAGTGTCACGAGGCCGGGTGAGTTTTGAATGGCTTTTTCACACTCTGCCACCCGGCGTGGCGCGCTTGCACACTACCAGCGTCGCTGCCACTACTGCTACTACTCTCTCTTCCTCTTCCCTCTCCCTCCCTCTCTCTCTCTCTCTCACTCTCTGTCTCTCTCTCTCTTTCTCTGTATCACGCTAGTTACTAACGAGGGACCAAGCGTTCAGTAATTGCCTTAAGCTGCGGTATGAGGTCGGGCTAGCTCGCTCCGACGGATAATACCCTGTGATCCACTTCTGCGTTTAGACTCACGTCACACTTTGTATTTCTTATTTACGAGCCGCTCCCGCTACGTTTCTTGATTATACAGCGCTTATCAATTTGAAGTTAACAAACACGTCATTGAATTACGCGTCACCGTTATGAATCGAGCGCTCGAGCACACCCGTCTCCTTCCGAGCATGATCTAAAACTTACTTCTCGTGCTCTGTTATCCTGAAATGTGTCTTTTCACGGAAAAAAAAAATTAGATCCACGCGCGAAGATTCGTTTGGAGCTACCAAATCATTCGTGCTTAGCGGTACCTCGTAAATCTTCAGTCCTTGCATTACCCCGGATGGCAGCGCAATAACGACCGGCAACTTCTCGCGAAGGCCGTTGAGTTAAGAAGGGCAAAGGCGGACACGCGAACGCGAGGAAAGAGAGAAGGCGCATCCACGTGACACAAGAGGCGACCCTCCTGCCTCCTCCTCTACTCTCCTCTCCCACTACCACCACTATTCGCTACTCCTGAGGGTAAGAAACTGGAATTAATCGCGATATGCACGCACCCCCGAGCGCCGGTTGCTCTACTCGCAAACGACCGATCTATTCTTACACGCGACACAGAGTGTAAACACTTTACTTACGACGACTCTCCTATTAAATTATTGCTATCCTTTATTTCTCCGTTCCTCGGCGTTCGATCGATCCACGGCTAATTCGGGAACGAGAAAATAGATAAGAGCTAAGCATTGCGATCTTGATACATCGATACGCTGTACCGGGAAGAAATTACTACGAATATAAAAGTGCTATTTAGAAAATCTTCGAAATTGTAATAATATATACTGACGATTTTAAAAAGACAGAGATGATACTTTACGAAGAGGACATCATTAAATTGACGATACTTATCGATTAACACGTTGACTGGCACACCAGATTTACATGATGCTCTCAGGGGAGCCACGAGAGAATTTTAATAAAATACATTGTATTTCACTTTTGTAATATAATATATAACGTTTTAATAAAAATCTTTAACCGTTTAATAATGTATTTTTTATTTCATAACACTGTCCAGTTAACCATACTGTTCAAAATTCCGTAGTCGACGATATTCATTTTATTTCAATTATTCTAAACATCCGAGGTACTTCGCTCATCGATAACCACCATAGTCCCATCCAGGAAACAATCTCCGGTTACACGTAACCAACGTGGCAGTCAACGCGTTAAATTTACCGGAAATCGAAGCGACGTTCTTAAGCGCATCGACCGGAAGACTGCCAAAGTTTTTCTACTCCTCTTTACGGTGTCTGATATTATAATACGATTTGCTCCCGCTCACAATTAGATTCCTTAAGACGATTAAATCGTATCACGAGCTATTTTGCATCGTCTATGGCGTAATCTATATCGGTAGAATAAATTAGCATCCGCCTTCGGATGTTTCGTTCTCGGGCGTGGTCCGCTAAGTGAAACGATCGATATCGAACGTCTACCCGGCGCGATACCGACGGTTCATTGAACATCTTGACAATTGCCGTATGCGTTTCAGGATTCGATTAGTCACACGCGACTAATTCCAAAATGCCTCCGGAATCAAGTTCAGAGATAGACCGCAAAATTCCTCGACGTACGGAGCAACTGTCGAGGATTCTCCTTACTCCGAGGGAAGTATTACTTCTATTCGAAGATATTCCTGGTTACGTGGAACTCTGAGAATTTAAAAAAAATACCAACTGTATAAAAATCTGTATCAGAATGAAGTATGAATAAAAATCTTTCGTTATCTCTACATTGTCTTAATAATTTATTGAAACCTGATATGACCTAGTAAAACGTATAAACAAACAATAGTACGAAATACCGTAAAGCACAGCACGTAAATACATACCTACCTGATGAAAGGAAACGAAAGGATAGGCAACAAACAAAAGCGAACGTACTTACAATTCGCACTTCGTGAAAATCATCAGTCCTGCATTAATGCTTTGAATGCTTGGCAAAGTCCTCGAGCGCTAATGTCCATAGTTCCCTTCATCCTTTCATCAATGTTCTGCAACCAAATCCGTGAGGGTAGAAGCGAACGGCAAACCATAATACAGAAAGGAATCGTAGCCACGATATAGGTATTATAGTTTCTCGTAACTCACTAAAAGCGTCGAGAGCGCGCGCGGCACGTCGAACACAGTAACCAACGTAAATACTTCTCGTAGTTGTGGCACGAACCGATCGTCGAGCCGAATGGATCTTTTCCGTTGAAATAATTAGTGAAATTGGAAAGAACGTTCTATGAGATTCAAAAGATTCGATGAAAAACATCGATTAGAATATTTTTCCTAAAGTCGAAAACTCGAGGGACAAACTTGTTAAGAAATTATTACGTACTAATAGTTCACGCTCCGAGCGTTGCCCTCTTTAAAAAAAGGGAAAAAGATACGGGGGTCGGGATAGCATGCAATTAACACAAATCTATCCGCGCGAAGTAATTACCGACGCGCGCAATTAGTATTTTTCACGTCTCCGTACCTTCTTATAATGTTTGCCACGTGTTACGCAACGAATGCGACGTGAACTTTCGACGGCGAGGAGCGCTTAAAAATGTTCGTAACGATAATTACTACATTTTTCGGCCGACGTCTTGCACGCGACACTAACTTAGAGCACTTTCATGCCGGGAACAAGAGAGACCAAGATCAAACGGAAGACAGAGCGATGAATTTTATGCAACGAGACGTGCACCGGCACAATAACCATTATTCCTCGCCTTCTCTCTCTCTTTCTCTCGCGTCGTTCTCCCTTCCTAAGTCTCTCTCTCTCTCTTTCTCGTTTTCCTTCTCTCTCTTGTCCTTTAACCGTCTCCTTATAGTCCTTTGCAATTTATTTCGGCTTCCTGAATGAAACAGTATCAATTAACGCGACGTCTACCAACAATTAACTAGCAACAAACCTTTCTCGGAATGCAATATCACTTACAAATTTACAATTGTTCAAACGTTTAGAAATGGCACACTTCGAGATAACGTTTTTTAATATACATGATTATTATACATATATTATATA
>JAIFRP010000003.1:719192-730185 GCA_032403825.1 Odynerus spinipes | reverse complement strand
ACAAAATGTCTTCTGTTTATCGAAAGAGAAAGAGGAAAAGGGAAAGAAAATATAAATAAATTCAATTGAGAGTAAAATGAAAGAAAGACGAAGTACGATGACGATGGCGGTTCTGCTAAAAACTTTTGAAAAAAGAACAGTAATGGAAAAGCAATATTTGCGGAAACGAGCTTAATCTTTGCATCCAACTGCTCTCTCTCTCTCTCTCTCTCTCTCTCTCTGTCCCTCCCCGCAAAACTCAGCCGCCAGCTTCTTTCGGTACGCGTCAGCTTCAGAATTATATAAAGACGACGATTTATCGTCGCCCGTTTAATCGTCCTCACTTATCCGCGACGCTATTACGAACATCCGCCGTCGTCGTCACCCACCCTCTCAAACCCTTCGTAACTTTGCTGTCATGGGCTCCACGTGGGCCCATGTCAGCCGTATTTATATTGGCTGCTTAGTTCTGCATGTACCTAATGAATAGCGATATTGTGCGAGAAGACGCTAAGAGAGGGCGGAGAAGGAAGTGGAAGGGAGGCAAGAAAAAAAAATATAAAAGATTTAAGAAGAAGAGGAAGCAGAGAAAGCGTGGACGACTCGTTGTGTACGAAGGGGGTCTTGGCATCGCCATCGTTTCCGTCTCTCCACTTCGAACGACGACGACGCCTTCTTCCCCCTCCTGTCCCGAGCGTCACGTCGACGGAAAGAGCCGAGAAAAGTGAACCACTTAACCTCGAGAGGGTATAGGCAATCGACAAAAGTAGAATGACGAGCGAGCTCTTTGAAATATTCATTGCTTTGCATCTTTAAAGACGATTAAGCGAACAAGCCGAGAGATTCCTGAATACGTATTGTCTGTTTACTCTCATTCTCTCCTGCTTTCTCTCTCTCTTTAACTTTATTTTCTTCCTTGTTTTCACCAAACGATCGATAATTTTTTTCTTTCGCGAGAGAGAACACGTAGAAAAATATACGCAAGCGCGGAGGCGGGCGAACGCTCGGCCCGTTCTTGGACGTTAGAACATCCAACGCGCCTGTTGCGCGCTTTACGATAGGAACTTTCGTTACACGATGCATTTTGCAAACGAGCGTTAGGTACCGCGAGCCGGTCGATATACAACGACGAATATCGAGGAGCGAACGAATCGATTAGATTCGATGAATTTGCATGATCCTCGATGACCTCGGCGTGGGTGGGACGACGGAATACGGTTACACGAAGGAACATTCGCTCTGGCGATTAACTTTCGCGGGACTTCGGTAATCTTCCGCGTATCTTCCTTTGGTTCCTGGCCTAGAAGGAAAGAGAGAGAGAGAGAGAGAGAGAGAGAGAGAAAGAGAGAGAGAGAGAGAATCTTTAGAAAGATATGTACGTCAGGTACACGAAAGAAGCTCGGTCTTCCTTTTGACGACTCACCGATTCGATTCTAAAGATCTTGCAACGGGTTGAAACTTCTGCCGTAGCCGTAGCTCCGGTACGAGGGCAGCATTTCGTTAAATTCGTTTATGCGATACGTACAAATTGAATGAGATCCTGGGAGGCATAAAAACGCGGGTAATGAAATTCGGATAATTAGTCGAGGATGTCTCTTTTGAAGAGACCGAGCTTGGAAGATTAAATGAAAGATTAATTTCAGGAAAAGCAATTAATGAGGGTGCGCGCGACGAAGGACGAAGGTATCGATTGAAAAGAGAGGATGCTATCGTTCGGTATCGCCTCCCGAAAATTCATATTTCCATGGCGTCTCTGCTGTCTCTCTCTCTCTCTCTCTCTCTCTCTCTCCTCTTCCCTCGATAGTGAGCTTTGTATAAACTGCACGCACACGAGCTCGTGGACGATAACGCAGCGGGCATGCGCTTCGAGTGGGAGGCCAAAGCGAAGACGCAAGTATCGTACATCGTCCTACCTAATCCCCGATAGAGCCTACGCTCTACCGAGCCAATACGAGCGCCTATGTATCATTAATAACGGCCATCCCGTTCCTGTATATCGTGGTAGAAGAAAAAGTGATTATCGATATACAAACGACAAGCCGCTCAGGAGCAGCGCACAATACGCCGCTCTCTGTCTCTCTATCGTAAAAAAAAAGCATTTACCCTCTGCGTTTCTTCTCTCTCTCTCTCTCTCTTTCTTTCTTTCCCGGCGGTGTTCTCTCCCGCGCCGCTATTACCCCTCCGGTAAGCTTCTTCCGATCTCGCTAGCTAATTAAGCAGGAGACAGCGGAAGGAATTATACGAGAGAGGGGGAGAAGAAAAAGAGGAGAAGTTACGCGAGGTAAAAGTAAAGGCTAACCGATGTCCTTCCACCCTGTCGCTCTAGTCTTTTTCCATTCCCTCCCCCTCATCGTTTCGTCGTTCCTCCCGTTCCTCCTCTGTGCGCGTTCCTCGCCATCGACTTTAAGTCGTAAGACATTGACTTTACCGGTTTCACCGTGAACCAGTCGGCGATCTTAAGTGCCTGGCGGAGCTCCTACGGAGCTACCTCTATATACGGTCCTCGAGAGAGCCTCTCGAACGTCCTCCGCGCAGGAAATTAATTTCTTGGAAACGAGCGTCGGTATACGTTGTTGGCGATGGTGGTGATGGTGGTTGTGGTGGTACCGATGGTGGTAGTGGTCTGCTAGCCAAACCTCTCTACCTTGCTTCCCGGCAGCACACGTCGGCGCTCGTATACGTGTTCGTGTACCTACACGATTTCACCTTACGACTGACTCGAAACCGGTCGTGCACCCTTGCCCTGGGCGATACCTTTGGAAGAACCAACTACGTAACGTGCTTCTGCTGCTACGGAAGAAAAAAGCTCTACGATCTTTGGATTCTAAACGTTCATGGATCTCACTCTCTCTCTCTCTCTCTCTCTCTCTCTCTCTATCTTTCTAGCTCTCCCTCTTCATCTTTCAATCTACCTCGTTCTCTCACGATTCTCAACCTACCGCATACTCGCAACGTGTACGACGTACGTGACGTCGAATCCTCGACGTTCCTTCCTTCCAACGTTCAGTTTCGATAAGTTCCTTTCGATAAGACAACTTCCGTTCGCTCTAAATCGTATATAGCATTGTTCGGGAAGGCAACTTCGTAAGATGAATTACGAGGATGACGCAGATGGAATGCACCGATAGTGTTTCGAGACCTCGGTTGACACTTTTTTCACGAAGATATCGTCTTCGTAATTATCCTCACGATCTTCGCATCAATGTTTCATCGAACGAGTTTAAGAAAAGGAGTCGAGCTTTCATCTTCTCCGACGAATGCGAGTAGGGAAAAGAGGAAACGCTTTTCAAGTAGTAACGAACTATGCTTGGTCGGACAAAGACGCATCGAGGCGCTCTGTTTTCCCAATAAATTCGCTCTCGGGAGAAGCGAAAATGGGAAGCTTTGTTTCGAAGAAAACGAAGATAGCAACGAGGGTGCTCGTTGTCGACCCGCATGGACCGGCAGGCAAGAGAGAGAGAGAGAGAGAGAGAGAGAGGAGAGTCGAGAGGGAGTGAGAAGAAAACCGCAGAAAGCGTCGCGACACAGGGAAAGACAAACGACACATTCGAGGCGGACGATAGCTACGCGACGCCGTGAAAGAATTTGTCAGCTCGTCGTGGGGACGTCGGGCTCTGAGGGAAACAACGAGAGAGAGAGAGAGAGAGGAAGAGAGAGAAATAGAACGATATCCCCACGGTTAATTTACCCGGGCAATAATGCCTGGAATCATAAGCCCCAGGTGTTACGCCGCGAATCTTCGACCCTCATAAACACACCGCCGCTGCGAGAGCACACGACAGAGAAAGGAGATAGAATGAGAGGAACGAGGAGAGAAGAGAAAAGAGAAGGAGAACGAGAAGAAGACGAAGAGGGAGAAGAAGAAAGGAAAGTAAAGAGTAAGAGGAAAGAGAAGAAAGTTGGAGAAAAGAAAACGACGTCTAAGTCCGTCGAACTGGAAAGAGTAGGATGGAGTATTGCCATTCTTGTGCGTGTATGTGTGTAAGAAAGAGAGAAGGATAGAAGAGAGTGGAAACCATGAGATACCTACGACTCTACTACGCGTTACAATATCAGTGGGCATAGTTGGATGGGAAGCTGGTTGCCAAGGCGGATGCTGGACGAGGTGGTGTGAGGCAGAAACGAAAGAGGAACAGTGAGTGGGAGAGTGTGTGTGTGGGCGACGAGACGAGGTTGGTAGAAGGGGTAAAGGGGGATAGGTCGGACCGGAAGAGGGATGCGGAGGTAAAACCGTTAGCTGTATGGCAATTTCCCTGCGCGCCTCCCTCAATTCCCAAGACTAGTTTCCATCCAACTCCATGCAACGCGGCAGTAATTTGTACCTGACCGTCGCGCCCGTTTTCCCTTATCATTTTTTATAACCGGCCGACGCGCTAAAGCAATTCAAAGTGAATAAGAAGATACGAGCGAGCAACGAGTCCGGACAACTTCCGTGTGGGGAAAAAAAGAAGAACGAACAAAAGCCAAGTTGGTGAGCGCGATCGATGAAAAGAAAAAATCCGGTCACCCGATTTTCGATGCAGCAGGTAGGTAGACGGATACGACGGGACTTGTAAAATTTTTCTCTTCCCTTTGTAATTCCTTTTGATCGCAATCTCGCACTGTTTACAGAATCTAAGTGTTTCACGAGGCTGCACGTCGCTGCTGAAATCATTCTACCGTTAGCGCTTCGCTCGTCATTTTCTGTGTTGAATTTTTCAAAAGAGCCGCTTCCAAAAGCGGCCAAGAGGGTATCTTTCCGGTGAATACGCACACGTACACACACGTACGTACGTATGTATATATACATATATATATAACTATGTACGTGCAACGCGCACTTTTCCTCTCTATACTCCTGATATCGTGAGCCTGGCGATTGCCAATCGAAAAACGATTTCGATATTTGGAAATATGACCGATGCAAAACGTATTACGATAGGCAATAATAATCCGTGTACAAAGTTGTTGCATCGGGAGAAGAAAAGAGGAACAGGAATGTACGAGGGGAAAAAAATCAAATTTAAATTTTGGAAAGGGTTTACGATTTCGATGGGATCAAAGTGTACCAGCCTCCCATATAAATTACCTTTGCTACGTTAGGAAGTTGAAGTTACGCTTTTCATTTACCGATCGGTATCGATTGCCTCGTTATAGTCATCGTATTCCAAATAGAGTCATCGGGAAGTCGAAATGTCTTCAAAAATGTATTTCCGATCCAATTGGTACATATTGCTTTTATATCACCCGTATTACAGATATAGGTATTCGTTGACTATTTCTGAACGCAAGCTTCTTTTTCGGTCCGATAAAAAGTCGTGAAAAAAATATTTCTATTCTCCTATTTTTATTTCCCGCTTTAAACGTAAAAAAAGCGATAGAAATTCCCCGCGCAATATTTTGGCGAGACATTACACGTTCGTGCCATATTTGCGAAAGAAAATATACAATTAATCGTCGACGCGTTGAAAACTCGGTACGATAATATCGCCATAAAACTGAACGATCGCGAAAGGATTAAATAGTAAAATTATTATCACTATCGTGAAACGTTTCCACGCTTACGCTATCTTCGTCCCACCGCGAGTAGCCTCTCCGGTTGTTTGTCTTTGGTTTTATCTCGATGAAAGCGACGAAATGATATAATGGGCGATGAAAGTCCTTTCGACGTCCGTCATCTCGTTCGGTCTATCGATTAGACTGTTTCTGTCTATTTCATACTCCTCCTGTCTCTCTCACTCTCTTTCTCACTCTCTCTCTCTCTCTCTCTGTTTCCCTCCCACCACTTCTCGCTGAAAGGTTAATTGATCTGTTATGTGTGTCTCAAACACTACAGTGTTCCTTTCATGGAATATCTTTATCGAAGCATACGGAATACGGTGGTCGATAAATTTACAGCTGCATGCACCCGAATAAGTATGCGGCGCGACCTCAATGAAAGCATCCTTCAAAACGACAGAAAAAAAAAAGAAGAACCTCACGTGAAAAGCTAGCCGAACTGACGTACTATGTAGGTAGTAACGTACGTGCTCCGCGTGAAGCGGAGATCGGTCGATTAAATTTCACGAGTCCCCGCCTTTCATCGAATTTTTCTCGATTTTATCTCTTTCCAACGCATTTGCGCTAACGTTTGCACGTTCATGCGTTGCGACGACGACGACGAAACAAAAATAGGAGAAAAGAGCGTTGCTTTACGAGAATCAAAAGGACAAAGACAATCTGCGCTTCTTTCCCCGTTTTCGATTATTTTAAAAAATCACACAGCGGTTCGATATATCGCGTGACCTCGTAAAACCTGTTTTCATTTGGTCGGATTAAAGTTGTAAAGATAAAGAATTTAAAAAAAAACTGTGTAAACCCACACACTACTACTGGAGAGTTTCTAACACAAAAGTGAATTAAAAAAAAAAGGGGGATATGAATGAACAACATCGGAGATGATTACAAATCGATTGGGCTTAAAGAGTGCAACGTGCATATCCCTGGGATCGTGTAGGGCAGATTTCGATATGGAAACGTTAACGCGCTAGCACAGTTTTCAGAACGTTGTAATGGCATTATCGTGCGGAACTCGTTTCATTCCGTTTATGAATGTTACACTCAATACGACTCAGGCGAGTTTAACACAATTTTATTTAACGCCACGTATGTAGCTTGGGTATATCGGTAACGAGTTTTACTGGACGTTTCCATGCCGACTTTTGCTACTTCGTATTCTTTCCACTCTTCCTCTCTCTTTCTCTATTTCTCTCTCTCTTTCTCTCTCACGAAACCGTGGCGCTAGTAATGGAAAGTGTAATTATCAGATATCGAACGGCGTGGCTGTGCGCGAGTGCGTTCGACTCGAAGCATTCCGATAAAATTATTTATGTTCGTTCTCCCTAATACCTTTTTCTTCTTTTTTTCGCACTACTCCCCTGTAATATAACGAAGAGAGCGATTTAACGATCGAAAGGAAAAAAGAAACGAGCTGGAAGGAGTAGGTCGGCTCCGAGCTCGCGTAGACCCGCGGAAGCGTACTTTAAGAGACATTTTACATTGTCTGAGAGGGGAACAATGTGGTTTCCAACATTTCGGTGTTTCCGCATAGCCGTAGACGGTACGAAAAATTTTCATGAAGAGTTAGAATAGCTGGCAGGTAACCGTACACTAATACTTTCCATAGAACGGGGCGTACCCTACATACGCGAGTATCGCTATTCCCACGGGAAAAAATTCTCTCGAGAATCCAAACGCGAAACTCGAGCACCGCTATTACTGATGGACGGGTGCGAAGGAAAAGAAAAGGAGGAAAAGGTGAAGGATGAAGACCGAAGCACAAAAGTGGAAACACACCGTGGTTATGCAAGGCCAATGGCGCCGAAGCGAAAGCGAAACGTCATGAAAAACGTGAGCCACCGTGGAAATCGAATTTCCACCGACGTCGAGAAAAATCTTTCTCGAAGCGCCAGGTGATTCCAACACTCGTGCTCTCGCGATGCCGTCGCCGGTAAGCTGCCTCGATCAAGCCGTGATTATTCATGAGAAAGTTTGCCTCGACTCGCTTATAATGGAAGCTGCCTAGACACGTGCAAGATACGGATTTAATGAGCTCCTGCAAGAGACAAAACACGCGTCTTTGCTTCTCCCTTTGTTCCGGTAATACAAGTAAATTAGCCCGTCTGTTTGTACACGCAACCCGATTGTCTTTCTTCCGGTCCGATCGATTGCACAACCTCGACAACGATAAATCTTAGAAATAATATAGTCTCCAATACATTTCACGGGGCGAACGAAGATTATTCTGCGACACTTTCGAGGGACAGTAGAATTTATAATACGTGTACAGAGAATATTCCAGTACCGATGGTACAATCGAGAAGCGAGTAACATAACATATATCGAAAATATATGCGTTCGATAAAATTGACTTTGAATATTATATACATGCATATAATATATATCATAGGATATCATAAAGATCATACAATGATTAGAACATCTAATAATATATACTATAATGCATATATACATATATATATAAATCTTATAAACGAATGTGTCGCACGAGAAGTAAACTCCAATTTTTCGTTTTAGATAATTCAAAGCGTTCCTAAGGTACCGACGTCTTCTCCGGTTTTACCACCACCGTAAACGTTACAGCTCCGAAGGATCAAGAAATAGACTGGTCTACGTACGAATGAAAGGCACGAACGCGAGAGCCGCTCTCGTAGCTCCGTACAAAGGAACGCCACGATGGGATACAACGTACGATAGAGAACAAAAGGACATTCCCTTCGACCCTATGTCCAACGGGCAAGCAGTGACCCGAACGATCTTCGACGTAGTTCGTATCACTCTGCATAACAGCTTCCACGTCATGCAGTCCGTTACACAGAGACCCGCTCGCTCGATGTTCAGTGGCATAAAGATTCACTCGCGAGACTTTTCTTCTGTCCTGTCCTTTCCATCTCCCATCCAGCCTTGTTTCTTCGCTAACAACGAGAACAGACCGAGGAATCCAATAGTCGTGCACCAACGCCGTAGGAAACGTTCGCGTTGAAAAATACTGTGAAAGTAACTCGAACTCGAGTCGACTGTGCCACGCTAGAAATCACATGGCTCTTCGTTTCTCTCTCTCTCTCTCTCTCTCTCTCACTTTTTGGATCCCACTACGTTCCGCTTTTTTCCACGTTACTGTAACGTTTCATGTCTTGATGTAATTAGTGCTGTGTATCATCACTGTCAAACGACAATAAACATTATTTTTACTCCAACTTATGATTTTCTTTTTTACGATACACCCTAACAATTTCTCCTTATCATCCTACTAGACACGAATATCGTACGCTAATGATGATTTTCTTTGCGAAGAAACGCTAATACACGTATCGAGTAGGTATACGCACGAATAACGCGATAATTTCAAGAGCAAGCGAATACGTAGGTAGGAACCGACTACGTGCGCATTGAATGAGAATCGTGATAGTTACATCTCTGTAGTATTCGAACGTACGACAAGGCTCTTCCTTCATATCCGCGATATATCGCATCCTAATTTCCAAGACCTGTCGCTCTACCATCTATCTTCTTCCATGAAGAACACGCCTTTCAATCCACGGCTGTTGAAACGAGGTCAAGTTTGCTGCAAACACACGCTCGCAATTTCTTCTTTCTTTGGTGAACGCGCGACGGTAAACCGAAAGATATAAACGTTCGAGGATTTTTAACTATCGATCCGTCGACGTTACGCGCTAACTCGAGTCCAATACTTTAGCCGATATCTATTGGGAAATAAATCCTAACCGTTTTGTGCCTTCGCCGATACGCTAGACGATACGAGAAACGTACAACGAATAAAATGGCAAGAAATCAAACGCAGAAAGTGGTCGAGGAGCGGATCGAAACGGAATTAGAAGCGAAGAGAGAACAAAGAGGAGAAAATGATAGAAGTTAGCGCAGCGAACGGGAGTCTCGAATCCGTTTAAAACAGAAGATAATCTTACGTGGGTAGGATACGCTCGACAAATATTTGAGAACACGAATATTCGCTGAGCGACAATCGAGAAACGTAGAATTTCTTTGTGTACAGTGCGCTCAAGTTATTTTGAATCCGAGGAGACGTTAATCACGTCCGGGATTGAGTTACCGCTGCGGGTTGTTATCAGTTTTGAGTATTTCCTCTCATCCAACCCCTTCGTCTTTCTCTCTTTGTGATAAATCACCGAATGTCTGGCTGCTTGCTAACTAGGGAAGGAATTCTTCGGTAATAGCATATTCGATTTATCGTTCACTCGATTTGCTTTGTATAGGTGTCGGAATCGAAAGAGGAAGCAACGGAGCTCGGATCGCGCGTTCAGAATCGAGGTGGCCCCTTTAAGTTCTCTTTCTTGAAAAGTATACGCGATTATTGAGTATGGTTCAACGTTACAAAATTAAATCAGTTTTATAAAAAGATCTAAGGGTTTATATATAAGAAAAAAGAACTTGTCCTCTTTGGTTGCCCTTATACGCTTTTCTTATCCTGGAAATGAATTTCTATCATTGTAGGAGAAATAAATACGCTTTATTTTTAAATCTTCCATCATGATTCGAGATAGATAATATATAAATAATTTTCTCGATACGGTCGAGATCCTTCCCTCTAACTTTAAAATCTTTTTTCTGCTATTAAAGTAAAAATAAAAGATAAAAATAATAGAAAATATCGAAAGAAGATTAAACCACGATACGACACTTCATACGACTTTATACGATCAATGTGGTACAATTCGTTCCGTTAAACGTTTTCAAGTTACCCCAAATAAATATAAAGCCGCACGATGCAACTTCCCGACCTATTAAATCTCTCAAATTGCATAACTTCCGTTTGCAGTTCTCAGGGAATCGCATACTTCGTACTTTAGTTACACAGGTATCTTGCTTGTCTTCCATCGCCATAAATTGTAGCGTGCATTACGAAACGCGAAACAACGAATCTCTGCTCCTCGCGTCGAGGGAGCGAGAAACGAGTGGAGGATGGTGGAAATGCTTAACGCTCGGGATTCGAGGCTACGGCAAAGTATATCCGACTAGGTTCGACGAGTGAAGAGAGGAAGACCGGAAGGAAGGAAGGAAGGAAGGAAGGAAGGAAGGAAGGAAGGAAGGAAGGAAGAAAGGAAGATTTCGAAACTCGTAGAGATCGAACGTTAAGTATACTCAGCATGCAGTCTACCAAGCGGAGCCAACTTCGAAATCGGAAGCTTCTTGTGACCGGCAATGGGAATTTCGAAGTACTTTTCTCTCGCGGTATGGGCTCATGCATATGCACGCTCCAAGGATAAATGATTATTCCGGACATTCCTGGGTGACATGCAGGAGAGAAAATTCACGTGAAAAGGGCCGAGCAGCGTAAGCCTCGACTCTTCGTTCCCTGTGTTTTCGGCTGGAGCGAGCAGGATGAACACAGAGCGGAGCACGGCAGCCACCTTTCGGTCCTTCTGCTCTCCTCTTCCTCCTCCGTATGCCTTCCTCTCCCAACACCCAACCAACCCTCTCTCTCTCTCTCTCTCTCTCT
>JAIFRP010000003.1:678987-691486 GCA_032403825.1 Odynerus spinipes | reverse complement strand
AAGTGAAATAAGGTTGAGTGTTTGCTAATTTAGATGGGAACTTTATGAACCGAGACTAGAACGCGAGCCCAACTGCCTCCTCTCCCCCCCGCCCTCTAACTCCGCCCAGATAGAGATCCTCGATTCCGTGTGGTAAAACTTGGAAAAAAAGATTGACGTCAGAGCGGTTATCGATTCTCCGAATTTCAACAATGATTATATATTCACCGGCGAACGGCAATTTTGAATGCGAACAATGGAATGAACTTCGATGTTAATTTCAGATAGAAAGGGTGATTCCGAGCCGTTTATGATGCGCGTTTGTAACGGCGGTTGTATCAGTGGCGACGGTGCAAACAACAAAGATAAACATTTTTCTCATTTCGGCTATCGAATTGTCACGCTTTCGTGAATCGATTTCCTCGATAGAACGCGATAAGCGATACTTAGCCGCGCGTATGTAGGTACGTGATAAATACGAGGCGTATTTATAAAGTGGTCATAAATGCCAAAAAGTTGAAAGGGTTACGCGAGATTGTGAAGTTTAAAAGCGTCCTCTTAGGCGGACCGAAGTGTTCCCTTTCCCCTGTGCGCTCCTGTTTATATTCTTTTCGTTTACGGTTAGTATGTACATGGGTATTATCGCGCATACGACTGTACGCGCGGCAAGTTTTCTCATAAAGTGCGAACGGTACAACGTAATATCTATTAAAATTACCGAAGGAAGGTTGAATGGGTCGTACGGTATAGAAAATCTTGGGCTCCTTTGTTCCAGGAGTTGTAACCCTGTGAGCCGCGCGCGCGGGCGAGTAGTTTCCAAGTTCCCCGAGAGCCGAAAACGGAGGAAAAGGAGATAAGAGTAATGGTAAATTTATCGGTTAACACAAAGCGGAAGTAGTCGAGAGGCGGCCGAACTTCGGTAGAAATAGGTGCGATCCGAGCGATGAAACGCGGACGAAACTTTTCGTTTCAAAGTACGATTACCCACGTATCGTGGAAAAACTTGTATTAAGACGTTCTTGGTTTCCCGAGATCTTATCGCGAGACAGGCAACTTTTAAAACGCTTCGCGACCGCCAAAGGCAAACGCTTGCGAAACGTAGTTACGTTACGTCTTTCGGAAGATTCGCGGCTCGTCTTTCATGAAAAGGGCTTCGCGATGATATTAACACGCTCGCTACCAGCGTCGCGTATATGTGACGTTCCGATTTTTCTTTTTGTTAGATCAAATTGAACCGCAAACAGATTCGTCGAATTATAAAACAATAAAATAGAGTCGAGTATATGTGTCAGGTTGTAAAATCGCTTATTTTTAGAATTCTTTACTTATTTAGAATATCGCGAATACATCCTATAAAAATTAATAATAATTAATTAATCACGTTAATAACAATAACATATCTGAGCTATGGTGGTCGATTTTCCTCCGAGACGCTAGTACCGAACGTGTTAGAAAAATTGGAAGATTTCAAACGCGTGAAAAATCGATCTAAACTCTGACCGCTACGATCCCACCCAGTCGAATGATCATTATCGCGAGTATACGAAAGCAAACTTACCAGTACTTTCCAGAGATGTATGCAGAAGAAGATCGGCAGGGGTGCGAGAGTCGATAACCCGATCAGTATTCCAATCGCGTTCGCCCAGCCAGGAAAGATGTACTCGCCGTAGCTCGCCGACTCGTAGGTATACATTTGATACACGAAGACCCCCTACGGATGAAAAGCAGAACGTGTTATTCGTGCTCCAAATCCTGCGAACACAGAAGCGTATAAACGCTCGTAAGCAGCACGCTGCTGCTGTTGTTGCTGCTGTTGCTGGTACTACTGCGAAGGAGTGTGCCGGGGTTGGAGGAGGAACGAAAATATCAACGAAGCCGAGAGTCGCGCTTGAAATATGCATTAGGCGTGTCTAACCATTTCGCGCTCGTAATATACGATCTTACGGAAGGAAATCTGTGAAAGGCGCAATACATCGAGGAGGAACAAAGACGCGCCGCGAGTGACTGGCTTCGATCTTTCGTCGACAGTTTCGCAGACAGGTGTAACCAGACGAAAGAGAAACTGCTACTACTCCAGGTCGAGATCAAACGTTTCGACGCACCTTATACGAGCAAGAGGAGGAGAAGCAAGCGAATTTCGTAGAGTTCACGATCATTATCGTAGATTCGCTCTTCCGCGGGTATGCTCTGCAAATTTAATCTGATCCACGGGGCGGACTTGATTTCGCTTATCAACTTTCAGCGTAGGTACACGCTGCACGGAAAGGTTTCACGCCTGATTGGAGAAATCGATACGCATCGATCGTTGCACAACCCTCACGTGTATTTCGCGTCGAGTAGAAATCCATGACTGCGACCGATACACGATGGTCTGATTGCGAAATAATACTCGAAGCACGATCCTGGTCGATTATACGAGCAGTAGCTCGCATGGAAACGGTGAAAAGGAAAGAGGAGAGAGGGGTAGGAGACAAAGCCCGAGACGAGGGTGGAACTCCGGAGTGGAAAGAGAAAGGAAAATAAAGAAGGAAAGGGGAAAAATGGTGGAAGGAGAGTAGGGGGGAGGAAGAGGAGGAGGAGGAGGAGGAGATCCTTGTGACGTTTCTGCCATTTCCTTCCTCTCGCAACGATTTCTCGAAGCCGGCACACGTCGCCCTTTACGAGCCCTTCTTGCCGCAATCAATTTGACTCGTGCGTGTGACAGGAGGGTTATCGATCTAACGGCTGCTTTAAATCCGCTCGCAAAAGAGCGAGCCGGACACCGTCGGCGTCGTGCTCGGTGCACGAAGGAAAAAGCCACTCTGTGCGATCATTTGTTTCGAAACGGGTTCCGCTCTCGGCCCGTTGGTAAATAAGGCGTGACGAAGACCCTACAGCAAGATCCACTTGGACGTTGCGCGGCCTTGGGCAGGCCATCCATGTAGTACCGCGTACCTACCTAGTCGTGCCCGCGAGGATGACGAAGAGCTTTGAAAAATGGTGTAGTAGGACGAAACGTTAACGCGCGCGTAAGTGTGTGCACATATATATATATCCATATATGAGGATACGTATGGCTACTCGCGACCACGTTTCGGCGTTGAGCGCGTATCGCTCGTTGTGCGGTCAAGCAATTAGGCGGTTAACCCGTTTACCCATTTTTGACTGTTACCGCTTTTTGTTGGTCACTCGACGCACGTACGAATTATTTGCCGCATTACGAACTCCCACCTGTTTCCCACCTAGCGAGCACATTTCATTCGTCAACACGCATATTTTTCCTCTCTTCCGTTCCCACTACATACTTCTTCTTCTCAAAAGTTTAAAGATACTGACGCGTTACCGAGACACGTCGTTCCGTACTATACATCATTAATTCACCAACCCGATTAACGTTGTCGCGACTCACCGTAGATTTTAGTATCCGACGCATTCAGTAGAGAGGAAAAAGAGAAAACCAGACTGTATAAGTAAGGAGTACTGCCAGGTAGGTACGTATGGAGTACAGAGAGAACTGCTGCAACGACTTTAAAGAGAGAAGAAAGAAAAATCAACCGCAACGAGCCAGCCGTAGAAAATTAAACCGACAACTTCTTCTCTGTTGCCTTCCCTCTCTTTCTCTCTCTCTCTCTCTCTTTCTCTTTCTTTCTACTTGCAGCTCGGTGTGCTTTAACTGAATGAGCGTAGGACGCAGGGTCGTTCCGTACAAATAACATGTGGAGGAGAATTTTCAACGTCGTGATCATTATGCCGTAGGTACTCCGCCACGACTTTCGTCGAATACATCGTTTCTTAATTTTATACGGCGACGAAACCTTTTCTCGAGGACGTCGCAAGCGACGGTTCTATTAGAACTTATGAAACGACTCGTATTCCTTAAATCGTTTACTGCCATGGCGGTCACTGTTGACCGACGCTCCATTTTGCAGATTATGTTGGAAATATTTATAAATTTTATTCGTTTACATTTATGAGAATGTAACTACCGATTGTAAAAATAGTAAGATCTAATGTATAAAAAAACGTAATTGATACAAATAAATATTACAAAAAAAAAATAATGAATTCTTCTTATTTTTATCCCCAAAATAATTACAGACAAATACATACATATGTATGAATTATGCAAAATCGGCTCGTTGCTCAACGCGCTAGAAAGCAAGTTTTCACGAAATTTGTATACATAATCGTAGCCACATCTTCGAAAATCAAACGATCATTAATTAATTCGCTGCACGTTCGAGAACCGTCGGAAGAAATAGAATAATCGTCGCTTTGGCGTTTACGAGAAAAGAAAGATAAGTACGTGCCTTCAGAACGGAGTCTCCACAATGGAAAGTAAGTTGGAGAGAACGCGCAAAGTTTCGCGACGGCGATGCATTAGACAAAAGTACTTCCGCGCTTCCGTCTAAAACTCAATAATGATCGCACTCGAGGTGAAAGCTTAGACGATTATTTAACGGGCGACTTCCTCTCAGAGAGCGAAAGAGAGAAGAAGATGAGAATCACACGCGAACGTCGAATCGTTCGAGTGCGAAGCAGACGTAATAACTTTCGATTTGATCTTTCACAGGCGAACAATTTCAATCAAAGGAGCATCAGAAACGTCGGCCTTCCAATCGATAGGAAAAGGGAGACGGTAAGCCTCTCCTTCGTCCGCAATTCCGACCTGCTCCCTACGGAGTAGCAAACCTTTGACCCTCTTAAGAAAACAGATATACGCGAGTTAAAGTAACGGCTGTTGGGCGATTAGGAAGAGAGAAAAATAATATCCGCTCGCGTGTTCGGTGACGAATTTATACAGCCGATTGTCGAAAGCCCGTCGACTCTCTCTCGGTGGAACAATAAAAAAAATAAAATAAAAAATATATCGCGAGTACTTAGGTATAGCAACGAAGACACGATATAACCTACGCGCAGATGCGCGAACACTCTCGATCGAGGCGACGTTTGCAGAAGAGACGAAGAGAACGCGTAGCTTTACTTTTCTATCGTCTCCTAACACACGCTCGTTTCCCAAAGAGACTCCGTTAGCGCGCGGAAAACGAAGAAAAGATCCTCCGAGGAGTTTTCTCCCCGGGCGGGCGGGAGAAGCGACTTCCCGACTCTTCCAAATGGTTAATAGAATCGGAGAGTTTAACCGAGTTCTCCGTGGCTCCGAACGACGATGCCACGGCGTTGCTGCCGCCTTAGAAAGGGCACAGATGTACGCGATGTGTAGTAGGTAATGCACTTACCAAGCAGGTGATAGGCGCGAGCACGACCCAGCTGAGCCACCAATAGCCGTGTAGTAAGCGACCAAACTTCATTTGCATTTCGGCGATGTTATGTAAGAATTTGTTGCATCCGTAGCACCAGGAAGCCAGGACGACCTCGGCGATACCGATCAATAGTATAGCCCAGGAAGCTGTGTTCCAATCCATCAAGGTGAACAGATAGATACCGCCGTCGAAGATCATCGGTATCGCCAGTAGCCAGCAGCAAGCGCATATACCGAGTATGACGTAGCTTTCGTACTTTCGTAAATCCGGACGCACGTCCAGTATAGCCGCGTTTATCGCCTGCACGCCTGCGAACTGTATCGTAAAAAGTAACGACTGCTCGTTTATCCCGGTCCTCGATGTTGTACGCTTTGTGTCTCTCTTTTACTCTCTCTCTCTCTCTCATTTTCTCTTCCTCTTTTCTCTCTCTCCCTCTCTCTATCTCTAGATACTCTCCTTTTCTCTCCCCTTTAATTTTTACTCCAACCCACCTTAATTACCTTTCTTGGCGCGAGACGCTCGGAGGACACAAAATGCGGGAGACAAAGACTCTCCCGTTCGATCTCTCCCTCCCTTTACCATCCTTTCGTTTCACCCTTCCGTGCTCGAGGGGGAAAAGGGAACGAGAAAGGGTCGGAACGAGAAAGAGAGGGAACGAGAAGCAAAGAGAAGGACAGGAAGAGAGAAAGAGAGACAGAGAGGGAGAGAGAAGGGAAAAGGGGTAGTGTAAAAAAGGGAGGTGTGGATTTCACTCGGACAGCAAACCATAACTCTTTCCATGATATACGAGCACGGAGGGCTGGGAGACGCGAAGCGAGACGAGGCGATGCAAAGGTAACGCGCTCGCGCGCGACTATCGTCTGCCCACTCGCAACTATATTCTCGCTTGCATCTATTCTTGACAAATACACCTTGTAACGTCTCGTTTCTCAGCATTGCTTGAACGATGCCTTCTTAGCCGTCTAGGTATCGCTCGTAAAAATTCCCTCTCGTACTAGCTACTCCTTTCTCCTATCGTGAATATAGTTAAAGCGTACTGCGAGATCCGCCGCTCAGGAACGAGCATCGATGCCGTTATTCCGTCTCCTCTCGAGCAATGGCTAGGGAAAACGAGGAGGTTTGCCAGAGGCGACGCATATCGACGCGCATTGCGAACTTCCGTTTATATGTTTCGCGATAGATACACCGCAACGTACGATAGATATCAGTAATAAAGTGGATACCTGTATACCGCGCGATGCGAAATCTATACTCGTAAAGCGAATTTAACGACGTCTACTTTTAAGCTCGTTTAGTACTGTCTTATCATCGTAAAAATGCACGCGTCTATACGTCGGATTTCGAACTCATACGACAGGACAAAGGAGGAAGATAGAACGTGTATCCTCGTTATTCGAATCATCTTTTCCTCCATCGTCGTACGTAATAACGACGTCGCGAGCTTCGCGAAGAAACGGGAGACATAGTTTCCGTAAATAGCTACGGAATTGGTAGAAGCTCCACGCTCCACGGGAGTATCATTATTTATAAACGTTTTATAATATTTTCCGAGAGGTGGCAGGCGAGCTCGTAAAAAGCTTCCCTTAACATCCCCATAAATTTTACTCCAAGCGTCCTATCGTAGGGGTGGCAGAGAGTACGGAAATGAGCTTGTAATAGCAGAAGAAATTCGTGTTTTGGTATAAGAGAGAAAGAGAGGGAAGAGAGAGAGAGAGAGAGAGAGAGACGTGCTGAAGAGATTCAAATGGTATCGTCTCTACACCGATTAGGTACTTACTTGACTGCCGAGGCCAAGGATGAAGAGCATGAAGAAGAAGAGAATCGCCCAGAGATTTGGAAGCGGCATTCTCACGACGGCTTCCGGATAAGCGATAAAAGCCAGTCCCGTGCCGCTCTGGACCACCTCCTCGATCGGTATCTGCATCTGGTGAGCGAGGAATCCCAGCACGCAGAATATCACGAAGCCGGCAAAAATGGACGTGAACAGATTCGTGATAGTGACGAAGATCGCATCTCTGAGGTGGGAAGAGGAGGAGGAGGAGGAGGAGGAAGAAGAAGAAAAAAAAAGAAAAAGCTTTTATCGTGCCGTTTCTACTTTTATACCGAGTATCTTTTCCGTCTTCCCTCGATAGAAAGTTGAAGCATTTATTTCCTACGCCTCTTTATCGCGCGATCGATAGTTACTCGAACTATGGTTATAAAATTAAACTCTTGTTGCCGCTTAGAGAGAAACTCACGACTGCTAACAAGATTAAGTTGATCGTACGTTATTTGTACAAAAAGTTAACGGGCATTAACGTTCCGACGATATCGCTCGTACTCGTCGGTGACGTTCTCTCTCATTGTCGATGATAATTAGGATAGAGCCACGTATACGTCGTGTCGGTGACATATTCGATAATATTTATATAACTTGATCGCGGTAACAGAAACAGTCGCGATAAGAGCAACGATCGACACGAGAAACGTAACGTTTTGCTTGAAAGCGATAAAAATGAAAACGTGGGATACGAAGGAAATGGTAGGCTCGTATTATCCTTAAGGATCTAAGGCGCGCGAGCTAGCGAGTGATTCGTTTCCTCGCAAATGGCATTCTATCAAAATTACTACCTGCCGCCTTTCCGTGGACGAGACAGGGTCACGCAAATGTTCGTTTGATCGTGGAAACGTATTTGTCGTAAAATCGAAACGCTCCCCTTTGCGATGCGTACCTATGCAAATGGACGTTTAAGCCTGACACCGGGGATTATGCATCATCGCGAACTATCGAGCGTCCTGTCAATCTGTAACCCGAGCGCAAATCAGAGCTAGGAACGCGAATGATACAGTTTGCCATTGCAGCGATTGGCTACTCGTATACCTCTGCAATCTCTACCAAATAGCCTCTATCAATGCCGTCGCGAGTTGTGCGATCTTGCGAGAAGGTCGCGCGTCTATCGAAAGGATTTCGAGAAAACGTAGAAACGATCGCGAATACGCGATGTAACTTTGTAAACGTAAAAATGGCTTGTACATGTTCGTTAAACGCGATGAATTGCAAGCACGGCGAGAGGGTTTCTATAAATAATGCATAGGATATCCGTGCGCACCTGTGACAGTTGTTGGTGAAAGAGCTAT
Source organism: Odynerus spinipes (assembly GCA_032403825.1). Lineage (NCBI taxonomy): Eukaryota > Metazoa > Arthropoda > Insecta > Hymenoptera > Vespidae > Odynerus > Odynerus spinipes. The sequence continues at coordinate 683,150 of JAIFRP010000003.1, read as the reverse complement.
AGCTGGAAAGGGTGACCAGAGATCCGCAACCGATGCCAAGTGAATAGAAGATTTGCGATGCCGCATCTCCCCATACGTTGGCGTCTTTCAGTGTCGACCAGGTGGGCGTGATGTACCAGAGAGAGCCTTCACCGGCTCCTTCCAGCGTGACACCTGCGCGAAGGTGTCTCCTTGAATCGATAGCGCCATCGGCTCCCGTACAAGAACCACCCTGTTTCTTATGTCCAACTCGGATCTCGTGAAATCGAACGAACGAACGAACGGACCGAATTCCGTTAGGATGTGGGAACAAAAGAGGGAAACGTTTCAGCATATTTTCCGTATGCTCGATCGAATAGCTCGCCTTTCAAAAACCCGTCTCCGAACGTGCGGGATAGCTCTGAAAAATTCATAACCCGAACAGTCCTCTCGAACGGACGATAAATTCGCAAGAGATCGTTAGCGAGAATTTCTTTCGAGAAGGAAAAGAAAATTCGCGACTCGTTAGAACGCGATTTATACCGAGCTGCGCCATAAATACGCGCGAAAACGTTTAGAGAAGGGTGCCTAGCGATTTTCTTCTACAACGCGCTGTATCCCGGTGGCAAAAATACGTGCCGCCGTATTTCACAGTCAAGTGGCGCGCAAATTAATTGCAGGATCGCCGTCCGTATCCGGGAGTTCCTCTCTTTTCCCGTGATAAATCGTCATCGTTGCTTCGGAAACCCGAGCAATGACTCGTTTAATAAGAAGAGGAACTCGAAACAAAGGGACGAATCTTAGAAATAATAGAGAGTCTTTGCCGCGACACGAGCTGGCTCCTCGAGTACCGCGTGTACGAATATAACCTTAACAAACATAAAACTAACGAAGAAAGTCGTTTCCCATTTCGGTCTATTCTCGAGATAATTAAAATCATCGAAGAACTCGTGTAAGACTGATTGGAGATAAAATTGGACACGTTATATATACATATATATACATAACACACCTATAAGTTTTTGCGTCTAACGATAAGCCGAAACACGGTAGGGAAGCCGAAGGACCGTCGATACTTTTTCACGAGACCAAAAGTGGACAATTTCACGGATTGGCTAGGCGGTAATAGGTGTGCGTTGGGACGGTAGAAAAATCCCAGGACGTCGCCACTTACCTCGTATCAGTAAGGCCAGTAGAACGAAATAAGGAAAGAGAGCCGTGAAGTAGACGATCTTCCCGATGGATTGGACGCCGCGTATCAGACACAAGAAGCAGATCGCCCAGGCGAGCGTGAGACATCCGAGCAATTCCCATCTTATGCCACCAAAGTTTTCCCACGTGGCGCCGCGTATACCGAGAACGTAGTCGCTAGACGCGATCAACGATCGTGCCCGTTCAGGATTAGATGGTTCGCCATTCTTTGCGATTTTCTCGCTTTCGCACTACCTGCGCATAGTTTATTACCCTACCGTCCGATCTACACGATTGTAGTCAAGCTACGATCCGCGGTCACGTCGCGACATACGTTCCGAAAGTGAGAAGAAGAAAAAAATCGTTTAACAAACTCTAGCCTACCTGAAGTATTCCTCGGATGAGAGAACTCTTTTATAAAGATGCCGTAGCGCCGTGGCGTTATCGCCTTTGAAACAGTGCGTGATATTTCCCATATCGTAATTGAAACCTCGGCAGACGTCGTCTACGGCCACGCACGTTCTGTTATAAAATATCGTCGAGTTGTTATCGTTCTGACACTCCAAATTCTGCAGCCCGCTGTAGCAGTCTGTAAAATGAACCACGGCGTTAAAAGGAACGCGGCTTCGAGAAGTAGAAATCGATTTTGAAACGTCGCTTACCGGATGAAGTATTCCTCACGGTAAAGAGACCCAACGTACTTACCGTTCGTATTGAAGTCGTTATCGCAATACGCCCAAGCGAGTTTCGAGGAGAAAGACGCGAAGATGTAGAAGAGCGTCCAAGCTACGATTATCATGTAGTAGACCATTACTAGACCAATAACGACTAAGGTACAGTAACCCAGGCCTTGAAACGCTGGCGCCATACGCGCAAACGCCTCGTTAGGCCCGAGTCCCGAGTACTGCCCTATGGCGAGCTCCAGAAAGAATATTGGCAAACCCATTGTAATCAACATCAGGATAAACGGTATGAGGAAGGCACCTGCAAGTAACAGACACGAAAGCTTAAACCATACTGCCTTCTTTTGTTTACCATTTTTCTTTTTTCCATCCATCGTGGTACAATGTAAATTCCAGTATAACGCGGTTAATGTTTTACGCGTTGTACGAGGAAGCGTGTTTTAGGAATTCGCCTTGTACGGGAGTCTACTGTACACCGATTTTACTTTTTCAATAAATTTTATACGACAATGTATATGTGAATATGCTAATAAAGATGATGTTAAACGTAATTAATGTAGCAATCGTTCTTCTTCCAATGTTATCCGAATGTCCAATATCGATACACCCTTCCGATTGCCCGTAAATTTTTTCAAAAAGTTGGCAACGAAAGAAATGATAAAAAGAGAACACCCTAACAAATTCTTGCAGCATACACCTTCGTACTCCCCCGCTCTCTCTTTCTCTGTTGCTTTCTTTCTATTTCTAGCTGTATTTAACCTTCGTAATCCTACGCTGCTATGCGGGAGCAAGACCAAGATAAAGAGTCGAATGCGACGCACGTTCTCTTCTACGTCGTTGGATTCTTAGCCGTGAGCCAGGCGCCTTTACATTTCCTCTAGTTTCGGTGATTTATCCCGACTAAGAGAGAGCAAGAGAGAGAGAGAGAGAGAGAAAGAGAGAATATCGAATGATGAAAGCGACTTAAAGGGCCATAAGAAAATACGAAAACGGATTCGCGAAGGATAAAGGAGTACTCCGATTCGTAGAATAAACTCTAATGGCCGGTATTTCGTAATCGTATACGGATTCATGAAATATCGGAAATTCTCTTCCCAGCGGCTGTATTCTTGAATAATTCAAAAAAGAGCGCACATACTCGAGCGCGCGCGTACGGAAACAAGCATAAAACTACGTACGTATAAACGCCCGTACATGTATGTATATTAAAGCGAAAAGCTGAAACACAGGCGTTTGTCCGCGTACCTACGCGAGAGCCCAACACGGACGGTTCAATTTTCAACGCATACCAGATAACATAACGCGTTAGGTGTGTACCGTGACGCTTCACCGAATATAGGTACGTGTCCGAATCGAGCAACAGGAAGTCCGATAAAATGTCTCTCTCTCTCTCTCTCTCTCTCTCTCTTGCTTTTCCTCTCTTTCCTTCTCTCTTTCCTCTTCCTTTTTTTCTACGTAAGTAAAGCGTACTAGTAGGGATTAATCGGATTTTAAAGAATCACACAGCTGCGACGCGCACCGTTGTACTCGTCGCCGATAACAAGATAACGAAATAATTCCATTCGGTCTAATTTCAGTGAGTCACACCGAGCGAGCGTGTTTGTTAAGAAAATGAAAGAGCGAAATATTGCTTGACAGCTTCATCCCACGAGGCGTACCGCGTTTAAGCGAATCGGTCGAGGTTCCTTAACGCTACTCCATGTAGGTAGCTATGTATATACATTGTGACTACGGTGATCTTCGTGGTTGCAATCACGACAATGAACACGCACCCTTCTGATGCGGCAGATGTAACTACAGCAACATGAGCAGAGAGAGAGAGAGAGAGAGAGAGAGAGAGAGAGAGAGAGAGTGAGAGAGAGAAAGGAGGAGGGAGGATGAGCGAGGTGCACACGCACTATACTAACTCGACTGTGTCGACGCGAGTACGTGAGCGAGCGAACGAGCACGCACTCACGCACGTACGCACGCACATAATGCGTATACGCGCATAATACATACGTACCACCGCCATTACGATATACGAGGTAAGGGAAACGCCAAACATTGCCGATGCCAACGGCATATCCGATGCAGGATAGAACAAACTCGATGGGGCTGGCCCATCCACCTCGTTCAGTCGCTGGTAGCTCCACCAAAGCTCCGCCGACCCCAAGAGAAACCCTCTTCGCCTGCCAATAACACGAGCTACGTCATATTTGCATCATATAAATTATCACGAGGCCGACAAAGGGAATACCGTGAAGGAGTGAGAGTGAGAGCGAGAGAAGTGGTAGAAGAAGAAGAGAAGTGGATAGATAGATAGATACAGAGAGAGAGAGAGAGAGAGAG
>JAIFRP010000003.1:616742-672233 GCA_032403825.1 Odynerus spinipes | reverse complement strand
ATCTACTCGATAATCAGTCATAGAATTTTTTACCCATTGACGAACTTCTCGGAAGATACACATTACCGACGCGAAAATCCATTGACTAACTATTGAGTAGATACATCGAAATTTTAAAAATCCGTTGACGAACTTCTCCGAAGAAACACATTACTGGCGCGAAAATCCATTGACTGACTATCGAGTAGATACATTAACAGAAAATTATGATTTTAGGCTGGTAACATTGTTTCTGACGTTGTTATACTAACCTACGCTATGACAATTCACAATTTATATATATTTTCCAGAAATGGCACGTTATTATATTATGAGGAATGGAATAGGCTGAATAAATCTGGAATTACAAAAGAGGAGGTAATTTTTCTATAGTAATGTCTGTTTAATCCTGAAAAGAATACTGTAAAGTTAAAATTTTATAACCTACCTGCTGTCAATTTAAGTTTTGTTCTACAATAAAGAGATCTTAACGTTTTAATTGTTATTTAGGAAGCCAAGTTAATGTATGGGATGCTATTTTCTATAAAATCTTTTGTAAGCAAAATATCACCACTTGATCCAAAAGAAGGATTTTTATATTATAAAACTAGCAAATATACGTTGCATTATTTTGAAACACCGTCTGGTTTAAAATTTGTTTTAAATACAGACATTTCAACTCAAAATGCAAGAGAATTGTTGCAACAATTGTACCGTGAAGTAAGTGATTGATAATCGATTTAAACGCATTTAAAAGAAAAGGTATTGATATTTTTATATTGTAAAATAAACAAAATTATTTTCAGATATATTTGGAATACGTTGTGAAAAATCCTCTTTGCCAGTTAAATGAACCTATTCAAAGTGAATTATTTAAATTGAAAGTAGACGAATTGTTTAGAAAATCACCACTATTTTTAAGCAGGTCGATATAGCCAAAGAAATTAAAAAATGTATTTATATAATTAGAGTTATAAGATCTCACTTTTTTACAATACCTCATTAATTTGAGTATATATCAGCGACTTAAAGGGTTTTATAAACCGTAGATAGTATAAGTACTCGTTGTATTTTAAAATTATCCTTTAATTACATTGCACAGTATACCTTCCAATTTTACACGCGTTTTACCTATTATCTTATTTTAACTCGCACTATGTAAAATTTTCCGTTTTCATAACTTCTTTCATACATTATATCTTTCAATATTTTTAACAAATATGAGTGTCAAATATGGAATTCTACCAACTATGAATGATAATTTTGTATGACACTGAAGGAATAAGTGTCCTGCTACATGTTAATAATGGAATACAGATATTAGAGTATGCAAATTCTTACTTTTAAATGGCCATTGTGAAAGTGTATACTTAGTACTATTAAATATTACACTTTAATGATAATTAATACCTCAGTCATACTGTGTATTACCCCCCAATTTTGTTTTTGCCAGAATATACAGGTACCATACATGTAATAATTACTATCTTAGAAACTTTCACTCATTTCACTGCTTTAAGCTTTTCTTTCTACCACTTCTCCTATGAAACATTAAAAATCAAATGTTATATAAAAGATACGAAGGAGAGAAATTGAAGTATGGCACGGTATTTCCAAATCTGCGAATGGTATAAACCTTTTTACATCCAGTGTTAAATTTTGTAAATACATTAAAAAATGTATATTTTCGTAAAGAAAGTAATTATCAAATAATGTACAAAGCATTTTTCATCTTTTGTATCTTAATAACGTTGTCACTTATACCAGCCTTGTATACCAAACTCCTGCTATCTAAAATCACTCTATTATTATAATTAAAGTAAAATTTATAGGCAAGAAATCCATGTAAACATGATCGTCTCATTTGAAAAAAAATGAGATTATACTGCGCATGATAGATTATAATGGAGTAGTATAAAGAAAGCTAAGATAAAAGAAAATGCAAAAAAGTTGTATGAAGATATAGATATATCTTTACAACGCATAATATAATATACAGGCATACTTACAATGCCTTGCAAACATAGAGTCATTTATCAAATGATATGACATTTTGTGAAGTGAAAATGGCAGAACAAAAAATTTAAATACCATAATCAAAAACTAGATCGCCGATCAAATGATCTACTAAAGAAATAAAAACATAATTAGCGTTTAACTGAAAATGCAGATTTATATTATCCTAATGCAATTCTTTTCGAAGGTCTTGCATACATACATAATTTCGCTTATTTCTGATGATAAAGGGAAACAACCCATCGCGAATTATCGTGTATTATTTCAAACACTTCTATTTCGTGAATCGGAGATAAAGGCTCCCGAGTCCAGGAATAAGACTCCACTGTTTTTTGTCAAATATGATACATATGATCTTGTCGGGTATAAAACTTATATTCGAACTCGATCCAGAATATATAGGCTCACAATAAAAATACTATATGAGATTAACTTTCATCGTTTCTGACGAACTTGATATCTGGGCTGCAATTACAAGTATATACACACGTACATAAATACATAACACGTGCTGGCACAGTTTGCGACTGCACCCAGTTCTGTTTATTGCAAAAAAACCGAATTTCATATTTTCCTGTTGTTACATTACGTGTACAGTATACTGATACGTCTTGCGTACATTACTGTACAATTTACGCGACTGAATATGCGTATATTATACACTATGCACTAAGTACGTATATACACACATATGTAAATACGCATTTATATATCCAGATATTTCGAGAGACGTATGTATATTGCTACATTCGTACTCAGTCTTCATTCTTTTTTTAGCAGTGTGAGCTGTCATCCGTAAAATGTTCCTCGTCGCAAGATACAACTACATGACCGCCAGAACCGTGTAATATAGCAGAAATCGGTTCTTCTATTACCGATAATCGTTTTTCGCGATCCGTAGATACCGTGGAATTGTGGAAGAAAACATTTCTCAACGTAGCAACGTTGACGCGTTCCACCACCGATTGATCCTCCGTAGATGTGTCAGTGTTCAATTCCTTATTTAAGTTCCTATCGAAAAGATAAAATGAAATAGGGTTTTAAATTAACAATAGAATTTAACGTGGTATCGATCAGAAAGAAAAAAGAACTCCAGTACGTACTTGGAAAGTTTTTGAGTCTCCACCTCCTGTTCTAACTCCTTATATCGTTTCCACCTTCCACCGGTCCTGTTATTGGCACCACACGTTCCAGTACTGGTTTCTCTATCTGCCTCAATAAAACTAACGTGATCATCGAATCGTACACGTTCAGATCCACCATCCTCTCCGCATACGGTCCAATTGCTGGAATCGCTGTGCTGCCGATCCAAAGGTGGTTTACGGCGAGTACGTTTCGCTAAACCGGGTACTACTTCCTCTAGAGAACTCAAAGAAGTTGCTTGCCCGGCCGAGTCCATGTGACCTCCTCCGGTAGTAGAATTTGCTGTTTGATCTCCTTCCGTACTCCTACCGCCACTAATCGAGCTGCTGTCCATCTAACGCGTTCGATAAAATGTTGTCAGAAATAATGATAAAGAATAAAATCCATCGGTTCTCCATTAAAATACTTCAACGTATTTACCCACCTTGAAGTTAATAACGGAACCCGATAAAGCCCTAGTAGATGCTCCTCCATCGTCTAAAGCTATCGAAGCGTTAACAGACTTTTCGGATAGGCTTGTAGCAGCGGAAGCTGTCTCGCTACATAAACTGAATCTTTGCGTGGACGTTACGTCCGCTTGTACTTCCAACCTTGAGAAAAACAAGTAGAGGAGCGGTTAATAAAAGGTTTAAGAATAGCAACCTGATATTATTTTTAATTAAATCCGATACCTCTGACCACCGGGAAGAACGCTGGAAGCTATACTTCCTGCTAGACTGGTACCAGCTAGAGCGACGTTACTTGCACTCTCACGATCGTTCTCTCGGCCCAATTTTTCCAATTGGCTACCGCTACCCAAAGACAGAGATGCTTCTCCTATGGAAGGATTGCCGCCGCGATGACTGGCAACGTCTATCGATGCAGCATCTGAATATAATAAGAATAAAAAAAAAACGTTTAATACTTTTCTTCCATTTTTTCTACAACAATTATCAGCGTGGTGATCCACGCGTACATGGTTGAAAAAAAATTTACCTCCGGCATTACGAACGCCCAAGGCACCCATTAGCTCGTTTTCATCATCGAAATCAAACCGGACACCGGTACCGTTCGTGGATACTCCGCAACCACCGCTCCGGCATAAAGAGACCGGAACCACGCCGTAGACGTAGAACAAAAGAATAGGTACGCCGATACCTACTGCTAAACCTGCCAATACAGGCGATACCAAGATCTGCGGGAATAAAATTATAAAGTTATCATTTTATAGGTAATTCTCTCTCTCTCTCTCTCTCTCTCTCGTATAATGCGGTACTTTAGGTGTTATGCATCGTATAAGGCGGTTTTAATAGAATACGGCCTGACGATAATGCGAGCCCTCGTATAATACGTATGAAATGATCGTAATAACACGGACGAATGATCGAAAACGCGAATCCCCCTTGTATTTCAAAGCTCTACAGCTGATCAAGTTGTTTTCGGTATGCATCATGTAACAAGATCTTGCTGCATAAGGTTTCATTTAAACCGGTTGCAATGCGACGATACAATAGACATTTTCCTGCCGACAAATTCGTCTGTTTGTCCCACGAATAGACTAATAGAAGAAAAAGAAAGTCAAGAGGAAGAAAGACAAGACGAAATTTATCGAATATTCGACTCGTCTTATCTTTCTTTTTAACGATTGGGAAAAAGAAGAAGACGAAGAAGAAGAGGAGAAGAAAGATAAGGAGAAAAAGGACAAGAGAAAGAGAGGGGGGGACAAGGAAAAGAAAAAAGAGAGACGAAAGCAACGAACGCAACGAAAGCGTGAAATCGTAGAGAGGCTATAAGGCTTGGGAGGCATGGAAGGAAGGATATTGATCGTCGAGAGAAGCACGCGCATGGGAGATCCTCTCTGTCCCACCCTGCGCCACTGGTGGGACTTTCCGTCGTCCGGAGAACTCTGATAAGGCGGATAGCCGAGGGAGAGGAGAAAAAGAGCGTGGATCGTGTCAGTAGTCGGTACATTTGAGTTCCGCGTTGTACCGTGATCCAAGCTAGGCTGCCGACACAACAGCAAGAAGAGAGGGGTCTGATTGAACGACAGAGAGAGAGAGAGAGAAAGAGGGGGGAGAAAGACAGCAGATAGAGAGAGAAAGAGAGAGAGAGAGGCAAAGGGGAATGCCAGCGCTTCGCGCCAAGGGTGTGCCGTGTTACGTCTGAGTTGCTCGGAAGTGTGGGATGACAGGAGGTTGCGACGACAACATAACGCTTGGTATCCGTTCGACGTAACGAGAAGTGTAAAAACACAGAAGTCAGGGGTGTGAACGTGTCCATCGTTCGTCATTTTGCATGTGCGATAAGCTAGAAGCACCGACAGTTTCATAGTTTTCTTTCGTTTTTTTTTTTTATATTTCTCTCTCTGCATCGTTGTGTCTCTGTTTCTCTCTCTCTCTTTCTCTCTTTGCCTATCTTTATCTGCTTTCTCGCCGATATCCGATAAGCATACTATTATCTTTACGCTACAGTCAAAAGGAAAATCGTAGAGAAGGATCATTTTCCTTCGGTGGATACATAAACAATGTCCGACTGCGAAGACAGCGAAGATTCCTGCGGTGAAGAGGAGGTGGTCCCGAAGTGGGAAGTTCGAAAGGAGTGGCTTGAAAGTATTTTGGGAGAGTATTATCAGAATAAGGTTAGTTGTCGTTGACCTATCGGGATATTTCAGAGATCCCGATTATGCGAAGCGTGCTCGGAAGCATGCACTGTGTGCCGATCGTCATACTTGCGATCATGGCTGACAATGAGATCTAATCTGGGAATGTTGACAGGTACAAGTACGTGAATTCGAAATCTGTCCTCGAAGCACGTCGAACGAGAGTGTTCTAAGCGATATAATCCACGTTCAAGTGAAGTACGTTTATACGCATGCTCGTTACAAACTCGATATCGTGATCAAGCGATTACCGGACGATCCCTTCAGTCGCTTTTTCGTTACCGAGGGTCAGTACGACCTACGGGAAATAAAGTTTTACACCCAGGTGAGAGAACGAGTTTGGTCGAGATAAAAGTAAAGTCGAATTCGAAGTACGCTCGTCGTATTTAATAGATAACGCGATCTCTCTTTCTCTCTTTGCAGATTCTGCCGGACTTGAAGGACTTTCAAAAGAAACACATTAAGTATGACAAAGTGAAAAATTTCGATGAAGTCGTACTTAAGGTACCGGTGTGCTATTACGCGCACTACAGCCCAGCTGGGGGAACCGACGATAGTCCTGTACCACCAGAATCCATCTTAGTTCTGTCCGATCTTCATATGGACAACCGCTGGGACGTGAAATTTTCCGAAGGACTGACCTTCGACCAAGCCAAAGCCGCGTTGGATTCGATAGCTTGCATACATGCTCATTCGTTATGCATGAAGGTTATAGACGGACAGCCCTTACCGGAACGTTACCCGTTCCTCTTCCAAAAGGCGAAAGCGACCGATTCTTATCAACAGCTCGTCGAACGTGGATTTACACAATTGGCTCACTTTCTCGAACGCGTGTCCGGACTGGAAATGGTTCTGGAAGCTTTGATGGCACTTCGACCGAAAACCAAAGATATCATTATGACTCTACTCGCTCCCGAAGGTCCCTTAGCCCTGATCACGCACACAGATTTCTGGTGTAACAATTTGTTGTTCTCAAAGTTGTCGGACGACGACGATCTCGTATGTCACATCCTCGACTGGCAGATGGTAGCTTATAGCAGACCAACGAACGATGTCGCATTGTTGTTGGTGAGCTCGCTACCGAGCAAATTACGCCGGAAACATACGGAATCTCTTTTGGACACATACTGGAACACTCTGAACGAAACGTCCTCTCTTTTTGGAATCGATATCCCGAAAGATTTGGGATACACGAGAGCAGATCTCACTAAGGATTACAGAAGATCTCAACTATTGGCACTTCTATTGTGCATCGGTTCGATAGACATCGCTTTGGGGCATCCTCAAACGGAACAACGTCTAATCGATGTTCTCCAAGACCTTCATAACGATGGGATATTAACGGACGAGGTTGCGATTACGATAACAGAGGCTGATGCTTAAACAGCGTTCCTACCAACGATCTATCGAGCTATTCCTTCCAATTCCAGTGAAATATACACACGGGCAAGCTCTTCCAAATGGACCGTTGGAAGGTTCGTGCTTCCAAGCGCTCGCTTCGAAGATATGGTAGCAGAATTCTTATGTCGATGTGTAGACTTATGCCAGCGACGATGATTAAACGCAGTGCTAAGATCGTAAAAAAAAAAAATCGATTTCGAGCGAAGGAGCGACGGCCAATTTAAACGAATGTAGCAAGTTAGAGAGCAGTACCGTATCTCTTCTTTTTTTTTACCGTAAGAAATTCAATTAAAACTAAAGGTGCGTAAAAAGAAATGCAATGAAATGTTATTGAACCGACGAGTAATTTTCATATGCACCTTCGTAATCTACCATGTGCTGCACGATCTTTTATTCACAGCACGTTCTAACGAGTCCGTATATTCATAGATACTCATCGGTATCTCGAGGTCGAGCGAGACAAGATACGCGTTAATCAAGACTGCTTTTTGCCGAGCACGGTGTGTACATTACGTATTATTGACTTTCTATCGACTGACAACCCCATTATTGTTCCGCGTTTAAGTTCGCGAATTTCTGCTACTGTAAACCTTTTAATACAAGCGTACTATGTACGCATTATGTTAACATCGATTCCAGCGTGCGATATATGACTTTTTAAAAATTATTATATGCGTCAAATTGAAGTATTTCTTAATATTTTATATTTGTTAAAGAAGAAATTTGTTAGCTATCCCAGAAGAGAATGGATGTTACACTATTTATGGGTGCTTCGTTAAAATACACCTCACCGATCCCGTTATTCTATCATTATTCTGACGATTGTAATAAATGGATCCATTTTGTAACTACTAGTTTTTATGTTAATTAAATCTTTGTTTGAATATAAATAAAATATACTTCGATGTTGTCATGAAATTGAAAGTCTTTCTTTAATATACCACCATACGTCTCTGATCGTAGAAATGTCGATGTGTTCGAGCGACGAATGATCATAAGTATTTATAGAAATTATACGAAGATATAAATAGGAACGCAGATAAAAATATGAAATTTTTGGACTTACCGATGCAGTCACGCCACCTGCAATAAAAGCATTTCTCTTATGCTTGTTGGCTTTCTTATACCTCGTGTATAATTTTCTTCCTACCCATACTGGTATACCTGCGATAATAATATATATGGTAATGTAAGTAATAACGTAGTGATAAATACTTGCTCGAATTATAACTATACATATACATACGTAGTAACGTTAACAATATTTACCAATAATCATAGCAGGCACTGCTATACCAGCAACGAGGCCAATTCCAACAGGAGCACCAACCAGAGTTCCTAGTTGCCAAAGAATTTTCTTCTTTCTGGACCATGGCTTTTTACCCCAAAAAGTACAGCCAGAAGGACTGTAAAAAGAATAAAATCAGGTTTACACATTTTGAATTTTATATTAAATAAAATGTTGACTGAATCTATATATACCTAAGATAATGCAAATCACTGATTTCTTTCATGCAAAGCCAACAGAATTCAGCTCCACAAACAGCACAAGTCATGTGATTGCAGCTTCCGTCATCCATTTTAACGATGAGAACTTGACACCGCGGACACGGCTTAATATCATCTCCTACAGACATAATAACAAAATATATTATATACATTATAAATACATTAAGTAACAGAGGTATATATTAATACGTACTGTGTTGTGAATCACTCTGACTGAAACTAAGAGAAGAGCTTCGTTCGTAATATTGTGAACGCTGGGCTCTAGCAGCATCACACGTTTGATTCGGATGCCACCGAGCTTTACAATGATAACAGAAATAGGAATCGCAACCAGGTCGTTCGCATCGTAGTTTTGGGCACGATGCACAACCACTAGCGATGACGGCAAAACTGCAGTCTGGTGCAGGACACCATCTTGCGTCTGGTTCAACAGCAAGTACTCTTCGTACCATAAAATCTTCGTATTTTTCTAATTGAGCTGAATCGTTCAAGATCATTCGAATATCTGTCGATAACAATATTACATTGTATAAATTTTGATGAGTATATTGCATAGATGTAACAGTATATAAAGTATATAATTTTTACGTATAAAAGAACAAATTTTTACCATTTGGATGAAGCGGTTCTGAACAAACAGGGCAAGCTATATTAACCCTTGATTCAGATATTTCAATCTTAAGATACTGTTGGAAGCAATCATAACAGGTACGATGATGACAAGATTGGATAACAGGAAACAATTCTATAGGCAGATCGGCTAAGCACAGTGGACACTCCATCAAATAACTTTCATTACTCTGTAATGCAGATAACAGTACTATTAATAAAACTGTTAAAATTAGTTTTAATAAGAACTTATAAAAAAATGTTATATTGGTTGCTTCAAAAAATTCCTTCTCTGTCACGCGTCTATGTTTCTATAAATACCTTTCCGGCAGAAGAAAGTACAGAGCCTTTGCTGGAAGCACGTTGTAGGTCTATGTTGTAAAATTGATAATGGCTTGAACCATTACTTACTCTGGCTTCTATAAATACTCTACTGCTCGCTGGATCTTTAGCTATAAGGACAGAAAAAATGTATCTTATGATAGTGTAATGAATATAAATAATTCATACATTGATTACCTTTATTAGTGTTATTCTTATTGCCCGAACTAGGTGTTCTAACTATTCTTCGACCGATGAGAGGACTCGAATATAATAATCTTCTTAAGGAGAATCGTGGAAATCGCCGGGGTCGCGGTGGTGCAGCATTACAGCCTCCAGAACCATTATCGTTTTCTTTGAACATGTTGCAAGTAATTGTGTCCCTGCTACAATATCATTCTTGAACCCAGTCAACTTGGTGGAGGAGGACCTAGAATGAAATAATGCACATTAAATAACAGCCATGGAAAGTAATAATTAATGCATCTACCTTTAAAAACACATCAAATTATTCTATACGTTTGTCTTGTCGTAAGACGCGAATGGTATAAAGTATGAATGTCGTGTTATGTTCTTAATCGCACGTTTTCATGAGTGATAATTCTATCGTAATTTATTACTCCGCTCGAATCGCTCGTTGATCGTTACAAAGTAACTATATACTAATCCGAACACGTATAGCATTTCTCGGGAAAGATAAAAATATGCTATGTATATATGTAATAATTAAAAAATTTATGAATCACCTCGTACGAAAGCGTTACCTCACACGCTACACTACAATTGTTATTTGTAATAATATAATTTGTGCGTTTCCCGCTTTCTATAGATTTTTATCAAAATTGAATAAACACGAGTTAGGCAATTACAATGCAATGGAAATATCTACGCATAGCAAATAATTAACGCACGAAGATCCTGATATTTAAAAATGGCGGGTTAACTATACCGCATGACTACTAACATCTTTCCTTGAAAACTTTCTAATTAATATTTCATGTTTTCTTATTAAATATCTCTATTTATATTTGTGTATACATCGAATAATATAATTAAATTAAAGAAATACAATGTTTTGTTATCGTACTAACCAAAGTTAAAAGTTGTGTAACTCGGACACGACGCGTTTTAAATTATACATTCATAGAAAACTTTTTATCATTTCGACGAATACAACGCATTCAAATATAGTTGACCCACCATTTTTTATACACTCCATGCATAGGCCTTTCTCTAAGAACAAATTACACGATATGAAAGAACGATTGTCATCGTCTACGATTTCTCCACGCTCACGGTACGCATGAATAATCAGTATGTCGAAAGGCTAAAAAATCACGTAACGAGCAATGCTTTCGACATACAAGATTCGTGAGAAATTGTCTCGGGATTGCTTCGATGACAAATATCGCAAAAAGATATAAACGTATCTTTCAATATCTTTTCTCTCACTAGATTAAAAAGCTGATAATAAAAGTAAAACAATGAAAGATTTAACTAATAATACATTGCGTTGCTGATAAATAAACAATTATGATATAAACGTACATCCCGCGTTAACTTTTTACACAAGGCATAGCGACGCTTACTTTTGCTTTATACAATTATGAGATTAAGATACGAAACGTTAACTATGTGATTGTTAATAAAAAAAATACTGCCTTCTTGTAACTTACAAAAGTCGAAAAACATCGAGATATTTTCAACGTAAATAGAAATAACGCAGATAACGCGTATTGCTCTAAGTGCTACCGCATCTGCTCGGAAGTCAAATAATCGTGAAAGAAAATGCGTGTTTGACAGGAGTGTCATAAAACAAACGCCATTTGCATAATGATCGAGCGAACAGGTAAATTACGCGACGTATGTACGTGGACATAGTGCATGCGTAATATTTTTGGAAGCAGCATGGACTCTTCGTGTCCATGTTGTACGAGCACGGAATTTTGGAGCGATGCAAGAACGAAAACTTGGATGAAAAATCGGACGACAGATTAAAAAACAAGTTTGCAGGAAGATGACTAGCATTAATGTAGAAGTAAGAAGAATCTAAACCCAAGCAATTCGAAACCATAACCATAGTTAATGCGATGCACCTACCTTCTCTCTGTACGTTGATAAAATAACGAAAACACCGGAAGATCACAGTATTGTAAATAAAATCGTAATTAAGGCCGATTAATGTGTTTTTTTTTGTCGTATTTTGTTGGTTAAGGATATTCACTTGACATAACAGCTGACTGGGTTCTGATTATGGTATTATCGCGGATAACGTTTTAGATCAGGTGTAGAACGTGCATACCACAGAAAAGTTTTCACAGCGCCGCCACGCGAGAAAATGTGGCGTTTTTACTTATTCTTATCAAATTTAACGATACAAAATTGAATTAAGAATATTTTACAATTACTTTGATCGATCATATGTTCGCAATGATAATGTAATTTACCCTGAGGTTTTCCAGTATGAAACTAATGTGCTTTAAGTACAAAACTGTATAGACGCAATTCTACCTGAAACAACCAATCAAATCGTACTACAATACGAAACTTTAAATGGATTGGACGTATAATGAACACACTTTCTAAAATGAAGATATAGGATCAACCAATCAGATACCACTATACGGATTGACTTATTTTATAGCAAATAAAGATAATAACAAATTATTTACATAAATAAATAACTAGCTTGGCGATCAAATGTTCGAAGAAATAAAGAACAACTATATTTATGTATTGCTATCTAAAAATATATCATCTATAATATCCTCTTTTATTGAAATTTAAAAAAAATATGTATTGTTCCTGTACTAAAAATAAAATTAATAGTAACAAATTAATTATATAAATTATTATTATTATAAGATTAGCCCCCCACGTATCTTATATTGCATTATGATATTCTATCTTGAATTAAGTACATACAACACATGTGTATGGGAAATGTTAATAAATAAAAAGATTTGCATGGTAATCTTTCAAACAAGGAAAGGTTATTAAGATCTTGAAAAGGTTCGTTCAGTGTACTAATGAGCAGTCTATGTACAGAAATGTTTTATTCTTAAATTATGCACAAATTGCAATCAATACAAATGTATCTGAAACAAGCAAGTTGGGGGATATCTCAGTTTTTGGCTGCCATAAAAATATTCAGATTATATGGCAGCTGTTTTGTTAGGTGTCAATGTGTTGCATCAACCGCCATGCGTTTTTGCAAAATCCATGAGACACGTCCGATTAGTTGTTGTCATATCCGGAAGAAGAGATAGCTGTTTTAAATTGATAACTGAATGTCGAGTATCACTGATAATCAATTTAAAACAGTCAATCATATCTATTTTATAGCTTAGTATAGTAAAGCTAGTTTATTTGTTCAGACATCCACATTTCGACTAAGTAGTATTATAGTAATAAAGGTATGCGCTAAGTCTGCACTTCAGCTAGATATCATAAAACATGTATCATTCCTTCTCTGGCACATCATACATTGGTATTACTAAGTATACGTTTACTTTCTTTTTTAAATCATGCGAAACAATGCAGAAATGAACTTCGTATCAAATTCTAATACTTGATATAGTATGCTTATACTGTAGTAAAAAAAAAAGCTAAATCATGTAAGAAGTGTACCCAGAAATAAAGTCTAATTCCTTGTGCACACCTGTTTGTGTTCTCCCATAATTAAAGAAGTCATTTTAGCATTCATTGTGGTATTATTAATCAACACTCAGTACTGAAACATAAAAATCTAGTGTTGTTAACAACTCTACTAATAACCGTAAACCAAAAAAAAAACTCAAATCTCGTGAAGTAAATAGAAGGAACATCATTGGGAACACCTTTGAACCAGGATTTCTTACAGCTGCCGCCCACCATTGTAAAACTAACAATGGAATCCACTTTCCTTATATCTCATTAAATTTCACTCTAGTTATGACGCAAAGCAATAAAATTACTCAAATTTATCGTTAAAAATCGTATGCAGGTTGTATCGGTTAAAAATAACAAGTCAATAATTTTTCAAAGTAACAAGAGGACAAAGAGATCTTTTATGACAGTTTTACAGTTTGAAGGAGGAAGCAAACTGAATAATATGAAAATCTTTTGTAATTACTAGGGTTAACAATTTTACAGTTTCACCATTATTTTTTGTCGAGCCGGTATACTTTCCATGTACTTTGCAGCATTAGAGCATAAAGAGAATCAATTGAATTACCATGGTGTAATATTTAAATTATCCATGAAACTTCAATTGCGTAAATGCAAATAAATTATTACATTAAACGTATTTGTTGTTATGCGTGGTTATTTTCGAAACATGGATACTTTCATATCTAAAATCTGTGTGTATCAATATGAAAGGTCGTCGATTCCAATCAACGACCACAAACTTGCCGTCAATGATATCCTATGAATAGTTTAAATATTACATTATCATGGTTGATTGAATTCATTCCGATCGTTTCTATACTGTCTATATATAAAAATATAACAACATATTCGAACGAGACAGCATGATCGCAAAGGTTCATTTCATACTATTCATTTAGTCTTTCCTCTTTAACTGTGAAACTTTTTTTCAAAGAAAATTTGTTCTTTTGTTTTTCTATCATTTAAGAATGCAACCAAATAGTTAATTTTTGTAAGAAGCTCCTTCACGTATCATCGATAAAAATAATTGAATATATGCATATATATATTTATATATATATATATATTAAAAGAAATATACGAAGTGTAAGTTTATTTCAATAACTGATGATAATCAAAAGTAGAATCAAAGGTAAGATGATATTAATTATTTGATGCATTCGTTAAAGCTTAACGGCATATCTAGATGAAATTCAATCAAATTGGTAATTGACGTACGAGCCGCGAATATCCAGCCTATTATTGGATCGTTAAACATTAACGAGTGACTAAGGGGGTACTTTACAGTACATCCAAAGCACTGTCACGTAAGTTAGGAGCTCGGTATAAAAATGAGGCACAGTTTCACAATCAGGGAACCCTTTTTACCAAATTGTGCTGCTACTACCTCCCAATGAATGTATCCATATATCAAACATGATAGCATAATCACTATCATTAAACTAAACCATGCATGGATATTAATATGTGTCCTTAAATGTGTTTAAGGAGAATGACGATTTCTTAAACAACTGTCATATTCTTATCGGTAGCAAACAGTCTTAACAACGAGCGTAGACTAATCATGTCGCGATCCATAATCGTGAAGTCCTTGCGTAGGTATACGTCATGTTACGTGCTGGGTGTTAATAGCTCATCATCAGGTGTAGTGTTATACGTAAGTAGCAGCTGTTTCGTTTAACCATTACGGTTATTTAGCCACTGGTACCGTTAACCAGAGCTTCCTTAGGCTTGTTGCTCTGCTGCACTCGAGGATGACGAGGTCGTTCTCTTTGACCCTTTGAACCTTGGGAACTGTTGTTCGACATAGAGACGTCATTCGCAGGCGTTCCTTCTTTATTAGTTATTGTTGATTGGTCGCCCGGTCCGGCATTACTGCCTGAACAAATGTATATATTAACATTGAATGGTACTATCCAAAAATAGGAATCTGTCTCTTACATTTCCCCCACGTCCCTTTTTTTGGAGGTTTGAGAAAACCGATCGCCCTAAAGATACATTATTCAGGAAATTAACAACGAGTAATTACCTTTCTCGCTGTTTGTTGGCGTATAACTTCGTTGTCGAGACCGTCGAACCCGTCTTCGTCTAATTCCTTTTGGACCTCCCTCCATACTTGACACCGATTCTATATACACAAACCATTGTGACCATCTTTTGCAACAAGAACATTATTCTAATATTTTCAGACAAAGGCATAAAAAGCTGCACTGCATTAGTTAATGGCGTATATTAGTAATGGGAACCGCAATAAAATTAGTGTTAGATGGTCACAAATGTTTGCTCACATTCCACTCTACTTTTACAATATTATGCAACGTACGTGTGTATGTATTCTTTAGGACGAGGCGATTTTTTCTCTCTATCAAACACGATCTAAAGGATAATTTTACCTCTATCAATGCTTGAAACGTCTTGGCTATCAAGAACGGTGTCTTCGTCGTCCGTCGTTCGGCGACGTTCGTCTCTCCGATCTCTACGCGGAACCGATGGGCGGCCTTGTCTACCGCCCATGTACCCTGAATTTCCTGCACCGCCTTGATGACCACCTCTTGATGGAAGGTCTCGAACACGATCTTCGTTACCGTCTAAAGTGTCACGGCGTAATCCTATAAGACAAACGAAATGAAACGTATGAATCAATTGATAGAAAGCAAAATGAGCGTAATGTTAATACTACACATCCGTAGTAACACTTACTATTTTTTCTAGAGAAAAAAATTAAATAAACCATTGGTTTAATCAAACAAACCTATACACTGATAATGATTTAAAAGGAAATAATTTTTTTTTTATAGAATGAAATATATACCTTGGCATCGAGAACAGAATCATTTTCATTTTTTGTATGAATTACATTATACATTACAATTTTATTAATGAATGAACAGTTATGATGAAAAGAATTTATTTAAATGCTTCTACATTTACTGGACCATAATAATTAATTTCATGCACATTATATTATGTCCAAGATAAGTTTTATTTAAAGACAAATGTGATTAATACAAAATTAACAAAATTGTCATACTGTGGTTTTATGCTAAGTTCACAATATGTTTATCAAATTTTTCGTCAATTTTGATGCCTATTATAGTAATAAGATAATATTCCCTAGAGTTTGTAACGCAATATGTTCTAGTGTGCATTACATTACCTCGGCAATTTATACATTTATTAACTTCTTTTTTTTTTACAAATGTTAAATGGCTAGTACAATTGAAAACTGAATTTTAGAAATTGCTTAAGCACGTATACCAAAGCTTAAATAAGGTAATGTAATGATAGTACAGTAGTACATAAATACATGTTATTATTGTCCAATACAATGATAATGTTTCCATATCATTTTGAAAAATACTTTTGTTATATAATAAGCAAGTAATTTTTACTGTAAAGTAAACTTACGCATTTTGATACGCGTTCTGAAGTTAGTTTACAATATTTAACTCGTGAAACATATTATAACAAATATATTCTTAAAGTACAGTCTTACTTGTTATTAATGTTGTAAAAATGGTAAAAATGCTTACTATTATTAATACATACAAACTTCAAGTAGAGTATTTCGAATTACAACTGCATAAAACGTGCAGAAAAATGTAATTTGTAAATACTTTGTGAGAATAAGGTTTATTTCGTGAGAACGTGAACATATAAAAACTTTAAACCATAGTATCTACTGGCTTTGATCAGAAGTATAAAAGAAAAAAGTAGAGTCAAATAATAATAAAAAAGAAAAAAAGAAAATAAATCTCAATTCTTTACACTCTTTAAGAATAATTTCAAACGAAAACAACTTTTTCTTTAAGTTACCTTATAATAAATTTGCAAGACTTTCTAAATTTATGACATTATATTGTCACTATAGAAAATGGATAATTAAATTTTGTCTATTATCTTAGTACTTATGCTTACAATAAGTAGTTTCTAAATAAGCTAAGTAGTATAACAGTAAGGATTTCTTTAGAACTTTATCTAGTGATCCGAGATAACTCCATTCTACGATGCTAATACTGTACAATATATAATTGTAAAGTTAATAAAAGATTAGTTGAATCGTTAAAACTTTGTGTAATATCTAAAACCAGTCTCACAATGTGAACAATGTATGGCTTTTTTTCTTATTTTTTCTTTTTTAATCACATTATTCAATTTATACTTAAAGGCCAAGTATTAAACATACATTGACAAATATATCAAAGCTTATAAAATATGTACTGTGATGGAATAAGTTTAGCGTTATCAAAAAATAATCAAGATCGAGTTATTTGTTACTTTGCCGTAAGATTATTTTTGTTGCTAATGTCTCTGGTATCAGATCCAGCACGACTTCTGCCATCACGTTTATGCACGTTTTCTATATTGTTGATGTAATCAGTAATAGTATTACCGGCATTATGTCTGGCAGGAGCCCTGCCCCTTCCTCGTCCTCGAGATGGACCGCCTCGCCCTCCACGACCGCCACCACCTTCTTCAGGTCCAGTGACCATTCCTCGCCTTGTCGGTGGAAAGCTGGGCATTGGTCCTGTCGTAGAACCATGCATGCTTCTTAATTGTTGATCAATTTCTAATTTCTCTTGTCGAAGCTGTTCTACTTCCTAGAAAATCAAATATCCATAGTTATGTGCAAAGTGTGTAAACACAAAGTATTTAAACTTCTGTATTTTTTTGTATCTTTTATAAATTTTTCAAGATTATGAAAACTTTTCGAATATACCTTTAAGTGTGCCAAATGATACTCCAACAAAAGTTTGGCATTTGCAATACTTTCAACAGTACCAACAAAGACAAAGGGTACTTGGCCTTCTTCTCGCGGGATCGTCGGCTGTGGTTCGTTGTCTCCTTCTATTTTCACCCGTACCTAAAACGTATACTGTCTTAGCATAAATCTATAACATCATTAAAATCTAGATTTACCAATATAGAAGAATATAATCCTATATCGCATCCATACCATTTTCAGTCATCGTTGTTTATTATTTCCATCAATTGAAATGTTGATTAGTCTGTAAAATTTGTCTAAATATGCAGCATAATGTAAGCTGTTATTGCTGTCATTTCCTAGTGTTATATCACTAAAATCCCAAAGAAATTATACAACTATAACAGCTTTACATTTTTTAAACCACATTATAGTAAACTTTGCTGATTGATATTCAAAATTGAAACATTCTAATCTTCCCTAATCATAATAAACTTATAAGCAAATGACTTTATCTATAAAGAGTTGGAATATATCTCAAAAAGCATGTTACTACATATATATTAAATGACACAGCATGATATTTCATATAATGTTGTTATGTTTTTCCATATGTCACAGTAAATGTACTTTGACTTATAGAAACGTGTATATACACAAACTGATATAAATATTCGTCATCAATAAGTATTTTATACTATGAAATTTTGCTTCATAGTTATGCATACATTACATAAAATAAGAGAATGGATGATATATAATAATAGCGCAGGGACATATTCATTAAATTAAATAGTTTACTTAATGCAATATGATTCACGATATCTTTGCAACATGTGATTATTTGATATTGATAAATCACAAACAAGATACGTTTATTGAAAAAGTAAAACTGGCCCGAGTGGTTCATGTAAGATGTGTAAGTGCTTTTAAACATATTTAATTGATTCAATGAACCAGATGAAATAATTCCACAAACAATATAATGTAATATACTTACTCTATCAGTGTGAGTATTCCCACTCGAGCCAGTTGTTATCTACCGAGAACAAACAATGCACGTATATCACATACAATGTAATCTATATTAATTTATAACTTCCATTTTCAATTGAAACATACATCGATTTTGCCAATTTTGTGAGGGCTGTTAGACTGGAACTAATAATGTATGGATTCCATATTTTATAAAATACAGTAGCCTCGTTAGAGGGGTAAACTTTTAAAAGTATATTATGCTCTTGTATATGCTGCAGAATAAAAATGTAGAAACACCAATAGATGCAGAGGGTCTATGATATACTGTCCCTATACTACATAAAAAGAACTGACCACAATACGATTAGAATATCAACTGAAAATGAAAATTAATGCAGCAAAGCATATGTGAGATTACTTTCACTTCCAATTTTAAGCAATCAATTAGTAAAAACTTACCGGAAAATATAGATAATAATATAAAAAATACTTACTACGCCACTTTTGTCCACAATTTCTTGTATAATGCGACCATTTTTTCCAATTACTTTCCCTACCAAAACACGTGGAACCTGTATGGATTCTTCACTGTATTCTAGCATTGAGCGAGCTTTCTTGACTGCTTCGTGCGTCTGTAATTAAAAGAAAAACATAATTTGTTTCAAACGAATGTTTGAAAAACCACTTTTGCCAAAGCATTACAGAAAATGTAACAAAAGCTTTAATAACTATGCATTATTACAAACTTTAATGAATTTTTTATTTTATTATAGATTTTACCTCTCCATATATTTTAAACGTGCACGAATTTTCTTCCAATTCTATATTTGTTATTCCATCTACTTTTCTTGCTTGTTGTATGTTCGCGCCATGAGCACCGATAGCTAGTCCCATAAGGTCTTCTCGAACATTAAATTCATCTGTGTATCTATAAACATTAAAATACCTATTATTACCATTTCTATCCACACACTTTGCTTACCTATCTATAAAAATTAGGAGATGATAAGGAAAGAAAATATGTGGTTATACATTTAACAAATTTAAGGTTTTTTGGATTAATAATCATAAGAGTATAATATTTGCGTTTTAATTCATCCTATGCAGAATATATTAATAAAAATATGATTATGTATCAATGTCACGCACCATTAAGAAATATAAAATATTATAAAAAGTGACCACTGGTTATATATATATTTTTTTTTGGACTCTTCAATGTTATTAGATTTTAATTCTAATAATTGTATAAAATTGTATTACACAGAAAATAACATGCCTTAAATATATTGGTAAATATATAAAATAGGATATATATGTTGATCACAACATGCCAAATGCGACATGTTTGTTTTATAATAGATATTTTGTTAACTGTGGCTTGCATTTTGGCAGATTCAAGTGAATAACTTCTGATAATAAGTATCATGTAAAAGTAATTTATTCTTATTATACTGAGAGTATCCGACTTGTATACTAATGCAAAGAGTAACCATGCAAGGTGAACATACATAAATGAACATTAACTGTAGATAAAACACTTGAAGTGCATAAATATACAATAAATTCGTCTCAACATTATTTATGCATTTCAAAATTATGTAATTAGCATGCAAAGTCGATTGGAATTTTAATATTATATGGTAGTATTATAATAAATATATATGTATATATATATATAGTATAAGAATGTTTAAAATGTATAAATTAAAGAGTATAAAGCTATTTAAAAATTTGTTTATAAAAAATTTAAATAAAAATAGTCACCACATTAATTTATTTTAATTTACATTGTTGGATTTATTGGAGAAAATGCCCTTTATTTATAAGATGATATACAGTATGTGGTATCATGTGTATATCCGTGTACATATATCAGCATAGGATAGAGCCACCATTTATTTAAATATATGTGCAAAACATGAAATATATCAGTGTTTCTCAAACATCAGCAGGCCAAGGTTTGATCTTACCTTTTAAAGATAAATCCATAAACTTAAAACTCTACTTGACTGTAAGAGTGATAAAGACTGTAACTAAAAATTGATCACAGCTACACGCTTATATCAGTTTACTATTTTACACAATCACTCAAAATCGACTACGGAGCATAATAAAAAGAAAAAGAAAAAAATTACATATTGTATCAGTGTATTTGAAGCATATGATCCTTTGTGAATGAACTACACAACGCCGAAACATGCATATTTAAAGTGTAATTTTATCTTTCATTGGGAAAATACAGCTGTGTAGCTTGTCATACAGTAAGCTAACTTATATCTAAACCACGCTGCTGTGATCTCACCTTGAATTTGTTCTCACTCCTGCCTCAAAGTCTGAGACACGCTGATATATATAGTTTGAAGATCTAAACTTGCTGAAATGAGAAAGAAACTCTGGTGTAACTCAGTGAAACCTATATATCAGATGGCCCTACCCTATGTCCCTCCCATTCTGTCTGTTTGCTCCTTGCTAAAGAATATTAACGCATGTGTAATTTCTTGTTCCAACTCGTCTACAGAATTATGTATATTAAATACATTAGTCAAAATCAACTCACATACCTGCACCAAATTATAAGATATTTTGGCATTTTTTGTATACTTACTCAACTACGATCAATGGGAGGAAACAGCTTACTGCTTGAATTATGGCTGCAGCAAAAATCTTAGAAAATGAACTAAATACTGTAATCTCCGTGTTACATTTAAATTACATAAAAAATATACTTAAATATAAATTGTTGAACAATATACAGAAATTTGACAATTTCTTATCGTAGAAATAGAATAAAAAAACTCGAAAAATAGTTGAAAAATTTTGTAACCTTTGTATCAATTATTCTTGTTTTGTAGTGTATAAAAAGAAAAGAAAATTTTGCTTTGAAAGTATACAATTTCAATAGCATGAAAAGAAACTTTAAAATAATTATGTCTTATCATTTTATCCTATCCTATTAAATGAATAATAAGGACGTACAAAGTTAATAAAAGAAATTAACTTTTTATAACCTAGTCATAGGAAGAATTTTCTATTTCAATAACATCTTCTTTGATTATATATTGTTAAATGAACGTGCTTATAATATATGAAGTAAATAATGCAACAAGTTACACTCTATACAGATTCCTTTTTTATATTTTGCTTATATTTTTTATGCGTGCTATTTACAGTTACAGTACTAATGAGAGATGGATGAGATTGCATTAGTAGATGAAAAATGAGTAATAATGTGCCTTTATAAAACCCATAAAATTATGTATCAATTTTTGTAAAAGTCGTTTGTTAAAAATCTTGTGAACATATTTCTGCCAGTAAATGCAAACCACAGACAGGATGGTCATGAGGACAGTATGTGGATAAGGGCAGGTGATGAATGTCACAAGATTCATACGTGTTAGTTTCCAAATCTATAAACATTTTTGACTTACCCCCCGATCGTTTGAAGTTTAGTAGATTCAAGTTGACGAGCTGCTTCTTCTGTTCTTTTTAACAGCAATACCTGTAACATTTACACATAGTATTATTATATGATGGAAACGTGAAAGTTCAAACGTATCGTTAGAAATACACCATGGAGTGGTTCGCATACTTTTACATAATTTCTACAAAAGATATACAAATACATACCTTCTGTGATAAGTTACGAAAATGCATTTCTTGGAGCATAGTACTGTGACGATGTACATTTTCATGACGGGAGATGGCCAGCAGTACTCCTCGTTCAGGCACATATCGGCACACTGCTGCCCCGATTGCTTTTTGAAATTCCTTATGTGCATTATCCATCTTTGCACTGAAGCAAAACATATTAATTTGTATATTTCTAAGAATATATGAAGAAAATAATTTTATATACATATTTTTAATGACCATAATATTTAGTAAGAATTTAAGAAAATTGTTAAAATTTAGATTTAAAAGATTATTAAATTCTTATTTTGTTATCTTTTAACTATACTTACTACTCTCTTAGATCTTCAGGTACTTCAATTTCGATCTTATGAAATGTATTCTTGTCAATGGGGGGATTGACATTTTTTACTCTGAGTCGTTCACTACCTACTATTTCTGTATAAGTGTATTCCCATCCCAAGTATTCGACTACTAGAAAACCACCTTTAATCATCTGAAGAATAAAAATTTTATATCATATAATATAGTATAACCGTGAAACATATTATACATATTTGATAAAATCAAAATCTGAGTCTAATTATCGTATACCACTTATATATATTTTTACAAACCTTAATGATAGCTTTCCACCATCCCCAAGCTTCTTGCTCATTAGATCTAGAAAATACCTCGATTTCTTGATTTTCCTGAAATTCTGCTTTGGGGCCATCTTTTGGTGGTAGTCGTACTTGTGCAAACGGGAATTTTGACTCAGGTTGCCAACTAAAATACGTAATTCAATGCAATGAATTACACTAGCAATGTGAATAAATTTTATAAATAAAATATATAAGCTTTTATAATGAAAAACTTCTAATTTCTTTAACCTTTTAGTCTACGATCTTATCAACATAAAATACAAAAGCTCTTAACAATTTTTGTAAATTTTAGTAATTACTTCACTTTTGGTACTTGCATCGAATAAATAAAGCAATATAATTAAGAATTTATATTCTTTTTTATACTATAAAAGAACTATAATAATAATCTGGTCATCGATACGAGATCATATATTTTTTAAAAAATACAATTGTTAAAATGTGTATTTTACGATACAGAACTAATGTATGAACACGCGATAGTAAACGTAATAAAAAATAATATATACGTATAAATAAAAAAATAAAATCACTTTACTCTGGCCAAAGTATCTATTACAAGAACAACGGCGAGGTAAATGACCAAACATGGTCATGTTAAGAAATATAAAATGATAGTTCCTAATTCATAAAATATCTGATTATTTTTTCTGGCATCAAATTTTATCATTGAAAAGCCCCCTACTTCTAAGAGAACAAAGAACGATACAAACGTTTAGTATATGTAATTCGTCTTACTAATACGCGTTTTGTCTAGAATATAGCTAAGGCTTTTTAGCATGTAGATTTGAAAAAGCCATAGAGCACTGCAGGATAACTTACTCATTTTCGAAAGTTACCAGAACCTCGTCTTCAAAGACGTCGGTGACAAAGGCCTGAAAAAAGGAAATAGAAACGTATAAAAGGATTGCAGGAAAAATTGCGAACGCATCGAGTGGTATGGATCAACTCGACGTGACAGCGGCACGCGTCAGGCGATACCATCGGAAAGGCATCCGTACGTTTCGTTTCCACGCGTAACGCTGAAACGGTCGATATTAACGAAGAGATATCCTTGCAAAGGATACCTCGGTACAGCAAAGAGGAACTCTTAGGAAAAATCACGCCCTGTCAAACGAGACATGGCGTCGGAGGAAGCCGCGTTACCTCGCGAACATTTGAGGTGCGCGCTTTCGCGAAGTACGGGCGAGTATAACGTTATATTAGAAGCCCTTCATGGCTCGTGGCACGTACTATCCACGGCCTCGCTCTTCCTCTCAACTTTTTCTATACTTTCCACAGAACGAACCTTATAATATGCTCCGTTTTCGCCGCATACTTCGACTGTGAGATCCTCCATCTTGCTTTTGTGTGACGGTTCGCCTCCTTTGCGGCAGGCATGCCGACGAGCGGGCAACGGCACGAGTTCGAGATCAAGAAACTCGCATCGTTCGACCAATCGCGATATCGCCTTTCGCGACTTGGCGCTCTCGTTAGGCTCGCTCGAACAGGCTTACCACTTCGGCTATCTTCGGATCGTTCGTTAAAATTGCGAGGGATAAATCGGAAATTTTGTTTTCATTTTGGATGCACTGATACGTTCTCTCTCGTTCTTTCTTTCTCTTCCTCTCCTCTTTCTTCTCTCTCCCACTCTCTATCTCTCTGTCTCTCTCCCTCTTTTCCTTACACTCCGTCGCGCCTCTGTTGCAGGTCTGTCGCAGCCCCGTAGGAACGACGTGCGTATCGCGTACGTACGAATACGTACGTGTGTATGTAATACGTTTCTCATTCTACCATCGCGTTTGTCCCTCGCATACGCTTCGTAACCCCCGTCGGCTTGTCGTCGCTCCTCGTTCTTCTTTCGAGAGAGCGAACTGAATTATGTCTCCGTCTTTCTACTTGTGCCCCGGAACTTCTCATCTTCCTCCTCCGACGGCTCCTGTCTTTGCGATCGCGTGACGCGCGTCGCGACCTTACCACCGATGCTGACAAGAGTGTCATTGCCGATCGTTCACCGAGGACGACGATGTCTGGAAGCAGCGATTCCGAGGAATTCTTCGACGCGGAGGATGATTCCTTCCATCGAATCTCGCGGTAACTTTTGCTCTTTCACCTTTTTTCTACCTTCGTCGCTTTTTTTTTCTCTTTTACGCGTTTACGCTCTTCTATGCTATCTATCGTACTTTCAAAAGCACGCTCGATCGCTCCTTACGAATCGCGCTCTTCCTCGAGATCTTCGAGATTGGTCATTTGTCATTTTACATCGAGGAGTGTCCGACGCGATGTTGTCATTCCTTGCCCCGTCTGAATTTCTCATGATTAAACGAGACGCTTATGTCAACAGTCTCTGATCGTATGGAAGTCATTTTTTTTTTCTAGCCACAAGTAGCCCAAGTTTTATGCTAACCCACACTATATTCGTCCGGCGTCATAAATATCAATGTTTGCATGTTGTTAATGTTTTAATTACGTAATAAACCTGTCTTGATAATGAACTCAGCCTTTTTAATCTTGTAAATCATATAGAAAGAGTTGACGTTAAAATGTGTAAGGCCATAATTAAGACAACGGCATAAGCTGTTTAGTTCATTCTATTTGGATGAATTTCATTATTTAACACAACGATGATAAGAATATAATTATGCAATAGGAAAGGCAGGCAGCGTGATTCTACGAGCGCCGAGATACAAATTCAGAGTGTACCGGATTCTAATAAAGAAATAGCCAATGATGTCTTTGCAAAACCTGCAGACCCTAAGCCAATTCCTGATATCAAGGATACCGTGGTTTTGGAACGAGTACAAAGCAGAGATAGACTTGTGAGTATCGTAACGCTACTATTAGTAAATATCAATAGCGTTCAATAAAAATTTCCACACAGCCTTATGTTTGTTAATCTTTTAGGAAGAAGATGGGAAAGTCACGAATACGGATAAAATTGTGGGTAGAAGGAGATTTCGTGAATTAAGACAACGTATGCAAACTGAAGATGACGACATACCTGTTAATAGTTCCCCACCAGATAGTCAGACTTCTTCCATCGAAGGAGTTTATCCAATGCCATCAAAAACGACCCATCCATTTCGAATTATAGAACATGATACTCTCAGTCTGCAAAGCATGACTTCTTTAGGCAGAGTGGGTCGAATTTTAGCTGGTGCAACGGATAATGCTTCTGGAATGCTTGCACCTAGCGTAGCTCAGTCTCCTGCATCCAGTGCTCTTACGCGTGAAAACCAAACATCCTCCATTGTCAGTATCCCGAGCAAAGACGAGGATACTGCATCTGGTAAGCTGTCTCAGTCATCAAGCGTCATTACCTTATCAGGGGATATCCTTCAGGAATCCTCTGTTAACGGTAGATGTGATTATGTCTCTCACCCGCGAAGTGACAAGACTGTGATGCTTCAAGAACCCGACGTCATTGCGAGTACAAAAAATAATGGAAAGACACCGGAGGATGGTACGAAACCAGATGTACCTGTAGCACCACCTAGACGTAAGAAGAAATCAAAAGTGCAAACGCCCACCGATCTCGCTGTAAGATATACCGCTATCTTTCTAAATGAAAATAATTGACCTTTACCTAATTCCTCTTAATCCTTTTATGCAGCCTTATTATTCTCGCATAAGAATATAATGGTTTGACGAATATTTCTCAATTTTATAATTAAACGATAACTCACGTAATTACATGGATATACAATTTCAGCCACCCACTGCGGAAGTCTTAGTGCCGGCTTCTCCTTTACCAAGTCCAGCAAGTACCATTGAATCTATTACGAGAGAATTTGAACATTCTCTCGATATTAGGTCTGCAACAAAAGGACAATACGTTGTAAAACCACAGGTAAGTTACGTAGAAATGCGTGCGTAGAAAGACATAGTTTCTTGAAGTTAATCAATTTCATTTCTAGGATGAAGATAAATCAAAAGCAGAAGGACCATCGACGGAAGAATTAGAGCGAGTAGAACGAATGAAAGCTGAATTACTGAGCGTACGAACGAGCGATAAATCATCTAATAGTCCTATGGGATCTATATCTAGCAACAGTATCGGTCGATATTCTCTAGGTCCTCATAAACTTCCTGGCTTCAGTCCACAAGGTTCTAAAGAAAGGCGCAAATCTGCTGGCGATCAAGATATGGTGAAACAATTAAATATGTTTGTAAGAACGCGAACTGATTCGGGCAAACGTCTTACGGACATGGTAATTCTAATATAATTCAGTCGATATAAAAAATATCGATGTTAACATTAACATTTGTTTTCGTCTTGATTGCAGGAAATTTTAGAACAAGTTACCGTACTCAACTTAGATACAGGAGAGCGAGTGCCATTAAGCATAGCCGAAGATAAATTACCACAATGCATAAATCCTCTGTCTTTACATATTATGAGACTCACTTCGGAATACATAAGCAATTCTAGTTTGGAAAAAGAAAAAGAGAGCGACGAAGAAAGCGTGGACAGTAAAATGTCCAGTATACCACCGGACGAAGATGTGTCAGTAGGTAGAGTTCGTAAACGGACTCAAAAATTAAAACGATTCCTAGGATCGACCGTTAAGAAAACAATGGACAAAGCAAAATCGATCGCTCAAGAAGTTTCGCATGCGAGACACAAAGAAGATGTGATGGATATCGTTGACGATGTCTATCCTGGTGAACAACAATATATTAAATTAAAGGCGTCCAACAGTCACAAAGGTCCATACGAATTTAGTTGTTTGCAACACGTTCAGGATCTTAGCGGAGAACACGTTGGTCCTGTGTGGTGTATGAAATTCTCTGCCTGCGGTCGATTGCTGGCTACTGCTGGACAGGATCGCGTTTTAAGAATTTGGGTTTTACGAGATGCTTTCTCATATTTTCAAGATATGAGAACGAAATATAACGCGGAAAAGGTTAGTCCAACTCCATCGCAAGAATCCTTAGTTTCTCAGCAGTCTATGGAGGATCCCAATGTGGTAGCGAGTGCCTTCAGCGAAATAGAAGGAACAAAGAGCCCGTTTATGCCAAAGCCATTCTGTACGTATACCGGACATACGTCAGACTTACTCGATGTTTCGTGGTCGAAGAATTATTTCGTCTTATCGTCGTCGATGGATAAAACTGTACGATTATGGCATATATCACGCAAGGAATGTTTATGTTGCTTTCAGCATATAGACTTCGTTACCGCTATAGTGTTTCATCCACGGGACGATCGATATTTTCTTTCCGGCTCGTTGGACGGTAAACTTCGCCTTTGGAATATACCGGATAAAAAGGTGGCTGTTTGGAACGAAGTAGACGGCCAGACTAAATTAATCACAGCTGCAAATTTCTGTCAAAATGGCAAGTTCGCTGTCGTCGGTTCGTACGACGGTCGATGCATATTTTACAACACGGATCAGCTGAAGTATCACACGCAAATAGACGTGCGTTCGACGCGTGGAAAAAATTCGACCGGTCGAAAGATCAGCGGTATCGAACCAATGCCGGGAGAAGATAAAATACTGGTTACGTCGAACGACAGTCGAATACGTCTATACGATTTGAGGGATTTAAATCTTTCGTGCAAGTATAAAGGATACGTTAACGTCAGCAGTCAAATCAAAGCGAGCTTTAGTCCGGATGGTCAGTATATAGTGAGTGGCTCGGAAAATCAATGCATTTATATATGGAAGACCCATCACGATTACTCAAAGTTCTCTAGCGTTCGGAGAGATCGTAATGACTTTTGGGAAGGAATCAAGGCTCACAATGCTGTTGTAACGTGTGCGGTGTTCGCGCCAAATCCAGATAGTATCATTAAGCAGATAGAAGCGAGAGAGCAGTGGGAAGGGAAGGAAGATCCAAAGAGCATAGGTCATTCGAACGTAGATAGTGCTCCCGTTGATCCTGTCGTCGAACAACGTACCAAAGGCTGCGGCGGTCACGTCCTCGTGAGTGCAGACTTCAATGGATACATCAAAGTTTTTCTAAACAAAACGAAGCCGAAGCATAGCTCGTTACCGGCTTCCGCTCTCGCATAACGTAACATCGTATTCATTTGGGGAATAGTCGAATAGAAATAATAACCAGATCAATAATATATGAAAACATTCTTTGTCTTGATCAATATCACGAATCTCGATGCGCTGTATGCGATAAACGTTATTAAATAGCTACGTGCTGTTTATTGGAAGTTTGTCAAAAAATCTATATGTTACATGCTGCGAATCTTACCTAATCGTTATAGAAAACTATTTATCGCGCGATATATATTTTTCAAAGCTCTAACGTGATAATGCCTATTTCAAAGAAACTTATTTTAAACGTAGCCAATATCAACGAGACGTTTCGATCGTTCGCGACAGGCAAGATGATCCGTATGCGCGTACGATAATGATTCTTAATATATGAATATATATATATATATATACACACACATATACATATATATTTACTCTTTTGTCGAACAACAAGTGTTATTGATATATTGATACGCGATGACTTTGTAATCCTCGTCAATCAAGATTTTTGGCACGTTCGACGATTTCCTAAGTTGAAACGTAACCCTTTCGGTGCTGGTTCACTGTAGTCGCGTAGTTGCTACTTTATAAGTAAATCACCAAAGTTACGTTACAAACGATTCGTGTTTTCTTTTACGAGAGTACAGTTCGTTATCGAAGTGTTACTTCCGTAAAAAACATAAGAGAGCGTGACTAAACTTACGCGTGCGTTGCGCTGCAATAATCGATCAATCGTCAGAGGTACGATTCGAATAAGTACACAGTTTTGCGATAGATAACTCGATAATTTATCGTTAAGCTAAGATTTTTTAATCCGAATAATTTCTGAAATGTCTTTTTTTAATATTTAAATAATATATGGCGCAATATACGAAAGACAATATCGAAATGTGTTTTAACGTCAAAATGCATTAACGTAATTTTCTTAAAAGTGTTCTTCGTACGTTAGTAGAAATCTTAGGGCAATATTGCTGCACTCGCAATACGAGATTTTAGACCGACGTTCGAGATGACTCACACTTTATGGTCACACTATGTGTTACGCACGTATCAACATCACAAGCAGTGTGAACGTATGATTATTCCTGTGCATTAACGTGTTTAGTATAGAAATTGTCACGTGCTCACGACACTCGCTAATTAGTATTGGACATGATGTAAAATATGTTATTCTTATCTGGTGTAGCATCGTTGTGCGAAATATTGTACATTTCGTGACCTGTCAATTATAATAGAAGCAGATAATAACATTTTTAAGAAGCGAAACAATATCAACCTGTGAAACGGTAGTACGGACGGAACTGCCGAAGACTCTTAGAAATTTGTACTTTCCTTTTGTTTTCTACGTGAGAAAATTTAAAAAGAATTGCATTGGCTTGGTAATCGTTACTAACGACGACGAGAAGAATATTATAATAATAACTATTGACACCTATTATTTACAGACGGGCTGAATCAGGAACTCGCGGATTGGCTATAACGTACAACATATTTTAATTATATTGTAATTTAAATGTAAATATGCAGGAAGAAGGAATGTAGGTATTTTGTGTAAATGCAATTGTAAATATTTTTAAGGCGACAGCGCAAGCGCTTAGTAAACGATATCGTCATTCCGGGCAGAGACGTGCACAAAACTATTGTTTGTGATCTCGTAGTCATCAATAATCATGTAATATACGCAATGTATCGATAGTATATTAATATTACAAAGATGTGTCTGTTTTTTAGGTTGCCGCCATACAAACAAGATAAAACACAAATCTGCAGTATATCCGCGAATGATTATATTATTTTCCTATCCCCTGTCGAAAGTGTGCCGCTTAGATATTAAGTTTCGTATAATCGCCGTCTTATT
Organism: Odynerus spinipes; assembly: GCA_032403825.1. NCBI lineage: Eukaryota > Metazoa > Arthropoda > Insecta > Hymenoptera > Vespidae > Odynerus > Odynerus spinipes. The sequence continues at coordinate 641,170 of JAIFRP010000003.1, read as the reverse complement.
AGCACCCGTGGGAAGTTATTGCGATGGCTCTTGTCGCGTGGACTCACCGAAAGCGTGTTAATGTTACGACCGAATTGATAATGCGAGAAGAGTCTCGTCGGTGAGCGGCGATCGTCTTTCCATACTATAGATTGGACATTTGGGATACAATCGATTATATAGATCAGGTGTAATTAATTCGCGAAATTCTGTCGGTTCGTGAAGACGGAAAATGCGCGTATAGTGGGTAGAAGAACGGTGATGTCTGTCGTTGTCATTGATGTCAACGATCACGCGCGTACGAGTGGAGGCAGACTGGAGGAGGTGTAGAGGTGGAAAAGAGGAGAAAGAAAAAGAAGAGATAGAGGAGGAGGAGGAGCACGCGTGGTGGCCGTCAGGATCGCGAAAGCTCGAACGAGGAGAGATATCCTCGAGTCTCCGTGTGGGACCTATATAACTGTACCGCGTGTCTGGGTCAGGGGGCGGGCCGGTAAGTTTGTAGTATACTCTGTATATCGGACAGGTGTATCCCATTCCGAGTCGACGAGTTCTCGCGTGCACCTTCGCGATCGCGGACACGCCGCAACCGCCGCCGCCGCCGTCGCCGCCACCACCACCGCCGCCGCCAATCGCCACTGTAATCGCCGCAAACGCGTGTCGTGCGAAACCGCGGCTAACTCCTCTCTTTTCTACTTCGCTCGTCTTCGTCTTCGTCCTAGTCTCGCGTAACGCCGGCTAACACAGCCGATATCGTGATCAGTCGGTGGCACGATATCGCATCACGAGGAGGAGAACTCTTCTCTTCGCTTACTCGAACTCACCCTCGAAGTAGTCAGCCAAATCCTCGTCGCGTCGCGTCAAGTGTCGTGCCGATAACCGACCGTCTCTACTTTTTCTACCTTCTCCGTTTTCCTTCTTTTTCTTTTTCTTCCTCCTTCGCTGCCTCCTCCTCCTCCTCATCCTTATACTTTTATTATTCCTTTTCTTATTCTTCTTGCACGTGCCTTTTATTCCTTATCAATCCTGGAATATTCGAACGAAGAGGCCCGAGTGCGACGACGCAACGATTCGCTCGCGTTCTATCCGGAGAAACATAAGGTACACTTTGAAACTCATATTTCGATCACATTCAATCCTTCGATCAATTTAACACCCGTCTCTTTCTCTTTTTTCGAAGTAAGCTCGCATACGTGCACGAGTGCCGGTCGACCGACGAGCCGAGCTTGGTGTTGGAAATAGTAACAGTCTTATCGATCCTAACAGCGGGAAACGTATCGAAAATATCTACAAACTCTACGGTTGTTCTTTTAACATAACTTAAGGTAGTGCGCGCTCGCAAGTGCAGTTCGTGCTAACGCGAATATTTAATCCAATCAGCGTTGAGTCGCTGATCAAGTTATTACGTCTACGACGAGAGCCGCAATTTAGTTGAGCTAATACGTTAACTACGGCGACAGTGGTAACGATCTCGGTGAGAGCAAAATTACTTCTCGTGTGTATAGTAAAAGGAGCGTGCTTCAATGGACCACGTGGTTATTCACTTTCCTGTTGTCGCACGTAGTACGTAGACGTTCACTCCTAGACGGGAAACGGCTGTCTGCTCTCGTTAGAACTGGAATTCACGGAAGACGGTGATCCGTGATCGGTGTGGTCCCCGCATTTCAAAATCGAGAAAGGCTCGTCGCGTGTCTCTTACCTACACGCGTTTGCTCGTTCAACTGAAAAGTTTGCTTTGCATGTACTTTACGTTGTACTCCAATTATCGCGGTCGATTATTTTTATTACTTCATTTTCCCGATTGGTAAAAGCAAGTTGTATTTATATTAAAAATTGCAGACTGTGAATGAGAAACGATAGATCGATAATCGATGATTTCGTTCAGGAAGGATCGCGTCTTTGATCCGAGACCGACCTAGCGATTTCGTATCGAAAGTGTAACGTGCACGGTTTCGCTATCGAGTCGTCCGATTTCCTCGTTACGTTCAATTACTATGCCAATGCTATGCTGCGAAAGATAGAGTAATATAGATCGCACGTGCAGACTCCTTACCTCGCTCGACTCACTATCGATCATTCGTAATACACGGACGTCGAAAAGATAAGCCGCGTATTCAAATTTATGTTACCTTATCGCGATGCTACGCCCGCAAAAATGCGTAACGCGTTAATGAATATGTTGATCCAATCGCGTCTTTTAATCGGAAGATAAATGAACTCGGTGGACCAGTTTACTCGCTCTTTCTCCCTCGCGTATCATTTCTATTTACCGGTCTGATTCTCTTTCTGGAGAAATCGTAAATCGAATTAGGTCTCATTCATTTTCTATTAAATCGGATATTGTTCAAGATTTAAACTACCGTTCGAAAAGATTGACATTTGTCGTTTAACACTTTGAGCGCCATGCCATCCAGATATGCGACGTGGGAAAACATAATGAAAGAAAATTATTAAAAATTGTATTAGAAAGTCCGTTCACTTTTGGACTTTTCAAGAATCACTGTCAACTATCGAAATATGTTTGGAACTCAAAGCGTTAAGAGCTAAAAAGACTTCACGGATTTTACGAATACAAATATCTACCGAGAGACGCGTAAAAGGAAAAAGAAAGAAAAAAAGGTAGAGGCGAAACCGTTCCGTTTCGGCTTTTCTTGCTTTGGGTATGCATGCTGCGTTTCTCGAGGTGGGTTCGTTAAATCACGCTCGTGAGAACGATTTTGGTAGGCCGCGGAGAGAACAAGAGGGAGTGAAAGGACGTTAGGGGGAAATGGGGAAAGGGGTGAACGCACGCACGAACGAACGAAGAGAGGAGGTCTCGAGGTCTCTCCTCTCTCTATATAGGTCACTATTAGCTATGTACGTACTCATTATACGAATACCTGACTTTGGAATTACCACACCGAACGAACCGTTATATGTATTTGGCACTACGCCACATCTTCGGCGTGCTCGATTCACGGTTAGCATGGAACAACGGACGTGTAAACAGCCGCCGGTGCTTTTTTATTCGGACGCGGACGCATGCGAGGTAGGAACAAGTGTCACGATTAGTGTGACACGAATCGTAAGCCGATACAATGAGTTACGCGGCCGTGTATTCGATTAACGCGTTGCCTCATGAATTTCGATCGATCCTCGATACGATTTCTCTTACAACTAACAAATTAATCGCGATAATAGACGTTCGTTAAAATCACCGAAAATCTTGTCGATAAATTTGATCTCTTGACGGCGGAGATCATCGACCTCTCTCTCAATTTCCATTTTGCTGGAATGAAAAGCCAGGAAGCGTCCTTGGATCGTACGCACGTGAGTCTCGATCGAGAACGGATCATCGGAGATCCCGTAATCGTTTTACCATTGCCGTCTCCGAAGCCCCAAGGCGTTTCTATCGAATCGGCGATCGAATTCAAGTTCAACGGATGGCAAGAGGGAACATTTGTACCGTATCACACTCGTCGCCTTTTTTTTCAATCGTCCTACGACGTTTACGATCTACGCGCCCGAATACCTAAAAGAAGATCGATTTAATAATGAACGCTCGTTATACCATACACTTATAGTCATTATAGTAATCACGATGAGCGAGCTTAAGTAATTACCAGCGGATCGTTCCGCGTTACTGGCACAGTGAACGCTATCGCGACGTAACAGTACGTGCCGTAGGTATCTCGACCGCAAATTGAACGCCGCAGAGTCAACGTCCAACGCGACGGACCGTGTCAGCTGGTCAAGGTCTTGCCTTCAGACGTTGACTTTCCGAACGAAGACACAAGCGTATGCAACAGTAGCGTTCGGTGAAACCCACTTGCCTACATTCGTAGATGCGATAGCACGAGCCTCGTGCAGCATCCTCTGGAATAATACGCGTGATCTTCTTCTCGCGACGAACCCTCGAGAACGTTTCTCATTGTGTGTATACAAAGAGGTCGCGCGCATCCTGCATCTGGCGTATACGCGAGAATTTACAAGTACGAGATTTTACAGATACCAGTTCGAGATTTTTAACGAGCCGAAGCCATCGAACGTAAAGCCGGCGACCGGGCGAAAATATGTTAATTCTCAAGGATTCGTTTTAATTCCGGCACGATTTCTCGATACCCGCGAGACGAGGGATCTTTGAGATTTAAGAAGTCTCGTAGAGAACGATCGATTCGCTATTCCGATCGCCAAATTGCTCGCGGGCTTTCCAAGAAGATAACGGAGCGAAAAGCCGGACATTCGGTAGGAATTTGGGACGGGTGACCTAGTGGTGGCTGTGCACGAGGCGTGCTCGTCTGATAATTGGCGATCAAACACGAGTGAAACGTCGAACGAGCGTGCGATGTCTGCGCGTAAAGTATTTTCTGCCGTACTCGGGAAAGCGACGGTTAACGGTTAACGCCTCTATTCGTGCCTTTTTCGTTGACTCCTGTTCTCGACGACGCCTAATGCACTTTTCTTATTACGGCTACCGTCTGCCTTGTGATTACAGATCCAGTTGTCCATTGTGAGTGCGCGGGAAAAGCGTCCCGGCATTGTGCTAACGTACCTCGTTTAAATACTACTCGATACAGGTAACGTTACGGGATTATTTGCGTTAGATTCTCTCACTAGATAAAAAAGGAAGACTCAATGAAGACGTTCTTTTTCAGGGGTTGCACTTTCGAGTGCCTCACCGTGGACGCCAACGCGGTATGCGGTTACGTGTTTTCGTCCTAGCCTGTCTCCTAATCAAGGGGGTAAGTTGAACTATTTGTTTGAAGAAAGCAAGAAAGGGAGTAAAGGTTGGAGAGTTACCCAAGGGGCGTTATCGGGGCGTGTCGTGAAATACGAATCCGTTGGAGGTCATAAGGCAATGGATGGGGGGAAAGAAGGAGTCGAAGAAAGATAAAGAAGAAAAAGAAGAAGAAGAAGGAAAAGGGTTCGAAAAGGGGCCGAGATCGGCACTGGTTTGCTCTCGGATAATTACTACATTATAACCCAGATATTGCGGTGGGTATACGCGGAGTAGTCGCAATGCCGTTACCCAGTGCTCTGACCCAGAGCTAAGGGCGACTTCGAGCGATGTCTCGAAATGGTTGTACGATCCGGCTCATCCGCCATGTCTCTGCCGACTACTTCGCTGGTACTGTATAACGTTTTATCCTCTCGGCCTTCTTCGATCCTTCTTCCTCTCGAGGTACCGTGCAAGGTGCCGGCAAAAATCTCGTACGGAACGACCGGTTCCAGACAACGATATATACACATACACATACCCATACATCTACCTTTCCGCCCTCCATTCTCGTGCCCCGACACGATTTCGATCCATCCGCGGGCGCACGCCTTTTATCTTCCAACGAACCCGCGACAACCGTGCGGACCCGCATTCGGAGCGCAACCTTAGCGATGGCTAACGCTTTCTTGCGGTTTCCTTTTTTATCGGGACAACGGGTACCTCGCGCTTCCAAAGGTGGTCGTCGATAAACGAAAATCTCATTCCGGAATACTTCCTTTTACCGAGATCGCTCGAGTACTGACGTATTTACCGAGCTCGCATTTTTGTCTCCTTTCACGGACGCTTGTTTGTGTTCTTCATTTGTTAAACGTATCGAGATGTCTTGAACTCTATTTACTTGGTGTATAGAGATTGTATTAGGTTGTAATATAAATAAGTCCGCTTGTGAACGAACGTATTCTAATTCGAAGAATTATATTCGGATGGTATTAATAAGTTGCCTTTAAAATTGAAAACTGCTATAAATAATAATGTAGATTACATAATTGATAGATTGCAATTATTTAATTTGTTAATAAATAACAAAATTATTGAAAGAACACTTTGTTCATCTTTTTCTCCGTAATAATTACGATGATCGTGCGCGTAATTCGCGAAAAATATAAAAGTAACTTAATTCTCGTTCACTTAGGTCCTTATTGTTCCGCCTTTAATATCCGTGGATTATTACATCCTTACGCAGGCAAGCACCGTCGTACGTAAAAGGAGACTTAAAACGAACGAGAGATGTAACGTCTTAATACCTCTTTCTCTGGAACACGACGGCAGCAGTGGGTTTAAAGGAGGAACCTTTACAAAAGTAACACTCGCACTCACTGGCAGTGGAAGGTGACGGAAAGGTAGCAACTTGTCAGGACGTCTATTGTTGCGCTACATTAAGAGAGTAAAGATAATCTTCACGCTTGCTCGTCCCACCGTTCGTTCTTGCTCGACAGCCGCGCAGCTGTCTTCGATCTAGCACTCTGATAAATGCGTATAAATTATTGCATGGAAATAAGACTCAATCAAACCTTCGTATATTTCTTCTTCGGTTGTACATACGCGGTGGTAAGGGTAAGTGATTTGAACAGGCTCGAGAACAGACGCGACAAATAGCTGATTTCGTAATAAATTTCTATTAAGCTTCAAAACAGTTCATAAATTAGTAGTTCCGCGAGTGGTAGCGATATCTAAGGAGGACGACGATTTTCGCAGCGAGTTACATAAATCTCGATTCGAGTTGGATAAGGATTTGTACGATCGCGATCAATGGATCGCACAGCTTGGTGAATGGAGTATATTACGCCTTATCAGTGTCCGCTTCTTCGAAGTAACGTTTAACCGACGATCTTCCTCTCGAGAACCCTCTTTATAAGATAGCACGAAAGAATGATGCACGGTCGACGACCGGTTTCTCGATGGTTTATCGCCGTACCGCATTCTCGAGAAGCGGAACGATTATTTCGACCCATTTGCGCCTTACTTTTCGTCACTGTGTAATCCTTATTGTCGTTAGTCTTCTCGCGTCTCCCTTCGCTAAATTTCCAAGCAATAATTTTCCAACGCGTTCCGCGTTCCCCGTCGGCAAAAAAGCTCATCTTTCGCGTCCTTTGATCAACGCGCGTACCCGTAATCTACATTTAACAAGCGCACGAATTTAACCCCTTTAAGGTAGGAACTCGTCTCCGAGGCATCAAGGTGAACGCCCCGTTTTATTACATTTTGTTTCTTCTTCTTTTATCTGGACTCAGTCGTATCTCGTACCGTTAAAGGATTCGGGTCATTTTTGACGAGAAGAATAAAAAATTAGCCGTGCCTTAAGGAGGCCACGGTTACTCGCAACAGAGCGGTAGGAGCGGAGCGAGATGGAATTTGGTAAAAAGAAGCGTGCTCGTTTCCGGTCCTTCCGATATCCAGGGGGATCCATCAGCGGGGTTCGCGCAATCGAGCACGAGTGACCCAGTAGGCATGCCTTCGTCGAATTATGGGACAAGCGGGTTGGAAAGCCATGACGAGACGGGCGGACGTAGCCGATCGGTCGTTGGAAGGCCGAAGAGAGCGGTTCGGCGCATCTCCGAAGGCGCATCAGAGGCGCTCGGTGCTGCTGGCCGATTGACCTACGGCTAAAGACACGGGTGGCCCGTTATGCCCCAGGGTTACGCGTGACGCAATCTATAGCCACTGTGTCCGACCACCGCTTACAGACAACCAACATCGATGCTCCTATTCCGTTCTTTACTTTATCCCCACCGATCGAACGTACTCATCATTCGTCGAACAGTCTGGACGGGTTTGTCGATCGATGTCCCCGGCTGCTTCCTGTGCCAGTTCGATCTATCGCTACCCGTTCCTTGATCGACCCTAAACCAAGTTTTTCCATCCACTCCTTTCGTACAACGTTCGAGGAAACTGTTCTCGAGATTCGAGCAACATAGGGTGCTCGAATATAAAGCTAGTGCTCGAACTCACGGCTAGTTAAGTAATAAGAGCACGAGTTGAAACGTGGGAGCTTTTCGCGATGATGCGTGTGGTCTTACGAGATGGTGGAACTGCGATGATCGAAAGAAAAAAAAAGGGTCGTGCCACTAATTATGCACGCGGTCCACGTTAATCTACTTTCGCGTTCGTCTCGTCTGCCTTCCTTACCGTCATCAATCTTCTCATATAGTCACTTGCCACGATTCGGTTGGGCTCTTGCAGAAAACCGTTTTCATTATACTCTTTTTCTCTTTCACAGCTGGCTCGAACCGAGGAGGTGGAAGTGGTCGAGGCGATACCGGGCGAGGAGAAGAGGAACGAGAATTCTGCGTTGAATCGGCAGGATAACGACATCAATAGCTCGGATCAGCTTGCTTTAGAATCTCTGGGTGAAAAGGATGGGGCTGGAAGTCACTACAAGTCTGGAGGTCTCCGAGGTAATCCTCTCGCGTTGCCACCGGGTCGTGGTGGGATCGGGCTATCACATCCACGGCCCCATCATAACGTCGCTTATCACGGGCCACCGCCACCGTTGTCGGCGCACAAGACTCAAGCCGAGGCCATGGACAAGATCTACACGACGGGTGGTGGCAGTACCGGTGGAGGAGGCGTTAGCACCGCGGTAGGTGCCGAACCATGGCCAGCGCCAACACCGGACATGCCGATGATCGTATCGCTCGACGTCAAATGCGAGAAAAGTCTAATGAAGGTCTACCTCGGCTTCGACAAGCCCTTTTACGGGATAGTCTTCAGCAAAGGGCACTACAGTAATGTCAACTGCGTCCATCTGCCTGCTGGGCTCGGTCGTACCTCGGTCAATTTCGAGATTAGTGTGCACGCTTGTGGTACCGCCGGTAACACCGAGAACGGTCTCTACGGATACGGAGCCGGTTCAGGGACCTACTTCGAGAACATTATCGTCATACAGTACGATCGACAGGTGCAGGAAGTTTGGGATCAAGCGCGCAAGTTACGTTGCACTTGGCACGATCTCTATGAGAAATCGGTTACTTTCCGGCCATTCCCCGTCGACATGCTCGACGTCGTTCGCGCTGATTTCGCTGGTGACAATGTCGGTTGCTGGATGCAGATACAGGTTGGCAAGGGTCCTTGGGCATCCGAGGTTTCTGGCTTGGTCAAGATCGGTCAAACGATGACCATGGTCTTGGCGATCAAAGACGACGATTCTAAATTCGACATGCTCGTGAGAAACTGCATGGCTCACGACGGCAAACGAGCGCCGATACAGCTCGTTGATCAGAGAGGCTGCATTACCAGACCAAAATTGATGTCGAAGTTCACGAAGATCAAGAACTTTGGTGCATCGGCTTCCGTTCTCTCTTACGCACATTTCCAAGCGTTCAAATTTCCCGATTCTATGGAGGTTCATTTCCAGTGCACCATCCAAATCTGTCGCTATCACTGTCCGGAGCAATGTTCGGAAAGCTCGCCGTTGCTGGAACCCCAAGGGCCTGGCTTGTTCGAGAATCATCATCATCACCAATCGAATGGCCCGCCCGATGCCGATTACGGTCTGCCACCGCCTCTACCTATCCCATTGGAAGCTTACTTACAGGCAGCTCCTGGTAGACCCCGAGACGAGAGACGAAGAAAGTCTCGGGAGATCGTCGCGACTCCTCAAAAGTCCGTCGGCGTAAATAGAATTATCAGAGTCGTCTCGACCGGCGACTTGACCTTTTCCATCGACGAGAACAACGCAGATGCGAGCGGACCGACGATGGTCTTTCCACAGCGAAGCGAAATTTCCGCAGGCTCGACGATGATCTGCATGACAACACCAGGCTTCGCCGTCACACTCGTCGTTCTTCTCGCGGTTTTACTTTGCTCTTGCATACTCTCGACCTATCTTTGCATACGTCTCAGACCGTTCTCCGGTAAGGGTCGGAAGTCGGTGACTTATTGCAGCAAAGAACAAAACAGTACGCCTAAGAAGTCGACGAGGATGTGCTTCTATTCATAGTGTGCCCTTGAATCCCTTCCCTCGAAGGAACTTTTTTCTTCGCTCTTCGGCGGACGATCGGGACTGCATTGGAATTGCAGAAGCGGGAAGAAAAGGAATGTCTAATGTTTGTGCCTTAATCAACGTAGTACAATCGTTGGAAACGTAAAAGTTACCGAAATTCATATGAGAATAACCACGTCGTCGATGCTAATAAAAATTATCGGATATCTGGCACGTTCGATGTGTCGCTACGAATACGATAATTTTTATTAAGTATGCCGATACAAATTTATTCGATTTTCTGAAGATCTTACGGTAACTTTATTGCGTCTCTCGACGTCGTTCTTCCTTCCCATGTTCGTTGCCAACTTTCGCAGAGGCTATCACTCGTCGTAAGCACGGTTTCATATAACGTTTATACCTGTCGTAAGTCATTATAATAAATTAAACGCTTCGGGTGCTCTATCGCGCGATCTCTTTATATCTTTCTCTCCTTTGGTTACAGAGTAATGAAGGATATATGAAGCTGTGCTTCGTCGCGAAGAAATATCGAAAGGCGACGATGTAAATGCGCCGAAAAACTTAGTCAAAGATAATCAAACTCATTCTTGCGTTGTTTATCCATTTCACGCGTCATTTTTACTGTTGTTACAATCGTATGCGATTTCTTTGGTATTTGGGTTGTGTCTTTTAATCGTTAATTTAAGTTACGTCTTGTTAAGCATTTAAAAAAAAAATATTACCCGCTATTCGGATCACGCGCGTAGTCGTTTTATGTTTTATGAAAAAGACTCGTTGTTTTGTAAAAGAAGGCTTGATCATTTTTCAAGCTTGGACGGTGCCAATAAATGTGTGTTTATATATATACATATACACTATATTTTATAATGGTCTATAATAATGTAATGTAAGCAATGATCAATGATCGACATTGGATTATGTACTAGAGAGAAAAATAAAATGTAAACGTAAGCGAAGTGCAAAAGATTTTCGCTGTGTTAAGAAATATCGCCGATACGAATTCTCGAATTGTTAAAATATCGTTCGTAAGCGTTTTAACGTTATTTATTTATTTATTGCTCCATATTCTGCGTTATTTGTTTTGCGTAATATAAATATTATGCGGTGGTATCGTTATCCATTATTCTTAAATCGAGTGTTTTACGTGCAACTAGCATCGAAACGTTAACATTGTATTCACCGATATCTAAACTTTAATATCTTGTAGATTGCCATCGAATATTCGTAGAATATATAGATAATTTTGACAATAGTTTGTAGTATTTACTCGACACGAACGAATTATCGTTAAGAAAACATAGAAATAAGTTTATTTAAACGTACCTCTTGCCCGTCGGATAAGCATCTCCCATTTGAAAGGCAATGTCCATATTTTTATACGTGTATGTTTATAATAAATTTATTTTTATTTACAAATGTATACTTTATAATTATATCTTCGGCCCGCGCGGGACATTTATAAAAGGGATTTTCGCTTCTTTTTTTTTATGGGACGAAAATCATCGAGCTTGTAGTAATCATCCATGATCCTGTAAATATATTTATTGTCTTAATCATTTATGCATATTAAATAGAAAACACAACCTCTGCATGAATATCGAATTATTATCGGTTACGTTTGTCCGAACACTTTTAGTTTAATGCCATACAGTGTCACGTTTTATAAAAATGTCATTTAGTATCAACGAGCTCGCCGTCTTTAAATTAATATTTCTTAAGTCTAGACGTACGAGAAAATATTTTTACACGTGTACACGTATACTTAAAACGTAAGGTTTAATCTTAAACGTTAACACGCCAGGCAGCACTCGCGCTCTCTCTTTTTGGATAGATAGATTGACGAAACCACGACTCGAACGCCATAAGGATAATCATCTTTTGCAACGAGTATACAAATTATTATCTAAAGAAAAAAATACGTCTTTCGTTATAGGGATGAAGGAAGACAGTGCATTATGATATAGAAAGATGCGCGAGAAGGTTACGCGAGAAAAGAATATATAAAAATGATCTTTCTCTCTTTTTCTCCCTTTCTTTCTTCCTTAGAAAAATATCTTCGTAAAAAAATGATCTCTTCCCGCCTACTTCACGGATGTACCTCTTACGTATGTATATTTACTTAAAAAAAGAAGCGTCGTCTTAAACTCGTTGTCCGATGGCGCTTGGCTAAATAACGATATCTCTTCTATTCTCTAAACACCTAACTACATGTCACTCGACCCTACAATTTAGATTATACATACATTATACGAACTTCCTCAACATGACACCTAGAAGCGATCTATTCCGTTCGCCTTTCCTTTGCGGAATAATAATCGTATAATCGAGCCTCTAACTTCACGACGGATCCCCTTGTAACAGCTTCCATTTCCGTCGTTACACAGGGCGGACGTTACCTTTTATTAACATAACAACGCTTGTCGTCGCATTCGAAAATCGTGCCGCTTGTAAACCCCGGCAATTCCAGAGACAAAAAACGATTCCCGCTCGGACGTATCGGCAAGGAAGATGCGATATCTTTCCAGACACGTCTCGCTGTTATCCTTAACGATGCACGATATCCTACGTAGAGCTCGTTGGGTGGGAGACAATACGGTTGACATTAAGGCCGCGAGAAGTGTAGTCGGAGCGATCGGAGGACGTTTCGTGAATACGAACGACGAAATCTTTCGACGATGACGTTGGAATAGGATGAAGCGAAGAAAGACGAACGGAAAAAAGAAGAAGAAGAAGAAGAAGAAAAAAACAGAAGGGAGACTACTCTCGAGTGCGCTCGACTACTCACGCGTAAGATGACTCGGGACATAATCGTGCGCGATCCTACGCACTTACGTTTTACTTTGTACAGCGTATTATTGCACATAGTCTCTCGGAGAGCGTTTCATCACTTGCCGACAGCCGTTCTACGAGTCGCGGCTCGAGTCGGCACTCTTTTCTTCGAATCAGCCTCTTTCGACCGAGGGAGCCTCTCTCGAAGCGAGTTCGTTCGCTTGTTTCTGCTGCTGTTGCAACAATTGTTCCCTATTGTGTGCACCCTGTTGCGCCGAGGAGGATGGCGGAGGAGGTGGCGGTGGCGGTCTCGTCGTACAACGCACACGAAGCAGACCGTAAAGCAACCAACCGTTGGTCGTAGCGACCGGTCGATTCTTTCTACCGCTGCCCACGACCGCTTCCCGTTGAGCCTGCAATCGATGCAACATCGCACCAGCTACGAGAGCAGAGACAACGGCCGAGAGGGCTACGACGATGAAGAGAGCACTGAAGCCTGGCATCGGTAGGCAAATACCGTATACCACTTCCTCGCGTATTCTCCCTTGAAAGACCGTCACGGCCTCGGCGTGTGTGTCCGGACTGAAGGCGAGGTCGGCCTCCGAGATGACCTCGTAGATGCCACTCACACCGACGTCCGCGCTTCGAACCTTCCTGTCCGACACCACCACCGATCTCTTTCGCCTCACGTTTGCCGAAGACAACGGTGTCACCGGCCTCGATGCTCCGTCCTCTTCCAAGTTCCGTGGTCCGTGAGGGAATTGTTCTCGATCGCTCTCGTATCTCGTCACTCTTGGAGGTTCCTGAGAGAAAGGAATGTTCGGTTCGTTCAATACGATTTTAATGTCACGCTTAATTAACTACGCGAGTACGGTGAAATTCCGTGTATCCAAACGTGTCCAGGGACGGTATCGCAAGAGCTTACTTATTTCGAGAGAAAAAAAATGTGTTTGGATAAACCGTAATTTTACCGTGATTTTTCTTTCTCAATTTTATGCTAGATAATTTTACGGTAAACGACTGAATGGAATTTGGCTGCGTTTAAATAATGAAGTGGCGGGATAATGGAAGTATCAGTCACGTTTATATTATAATCGTTAAATTTCTTTCACGATTACGATTTCTCTAAAAATTACCGAAAACTAGGTTAATTATACTTAATCTCTTCACATGAAGCAATCTTCCCTGGATAAGTTTTAAGCGATAAACTCCTATGAGCGAGCCCTGTGAAATTAATCGAAGCCGAGCCAAGCGGCCACGGCACGAGATCACGAAGTAAAAGGAAACATAACGCGGGTGATAATTGGAGGCAGCTTAGAGCGATTAAATAGAGAAGGTATCGCGAGACTTGGAAATAGCACTTACGATGTAAAATAGAGGCGTTTTGCCGGCAGAGCAGAAATCATAATAAATCATAATTACCAAGAACGGTCGCGAAAGCTCGTCCGAATGTGCGTCGTCTTCGTTTTGCTGCTCGACGACGGGAGCGGGAAGTCGATTACTGGTTTGCGGTTGAGCCTTCACGACGGACTTCTCAACTCCTAAAAATTGTCCTCCTATCGAAGTCATCTCGTCGCCGTTCTGAATGATGTCGTCGTAAAGAGAACCGTCATTTTGCTCCTCGTTAACGCCTCCGTCGTTCTTCTCCGCGCTGTTATTGTCGTCGTTTTGAACGATGGGCGTTCCTGAGGTTTGGTGATACTGCTGAAGAATCTGATCCTTTCGTTCTTGGATATAATGTCCCACGGAGCCGCTCAGTTGACAATGATCGAGGCAGCCGTGTCGGCAGATCTCCACCTTGACGATAAGAAAAATGAAAATTTGTTAGGGGCTCGATACTCGAAGTAAGAAATTATTTAAACGAGCGAGCAGTCTCACCTTGCACTTGATATGCACGCTTAGAGCATCCGGGAACTTGAAGGCATGGAAGAAGGCGTACGTGATGACGGTGGCGCGATCGTCCGATCCGCGGGCCTTCAAAAAGCGGCTGATCATCTTGGGCCTGAGAACGCAGCCGAACTCGTCGCTGAGTTGTATCGTGTGTCCCCCACCGTCCGAGGCAACGCACGATTTGACGCGCATGTCGAACTCACCTGCACCCAGTTTAATAACGAGAGTTACGTTAGAGCAGGTTCGTGTGCCGGTCATGCGTGGAGTCTCGTGTACCTTGGAAGTTCTGTCGCTCGTTACCTCGGTAATCGTTTATCGCGACGACCAGCGTGAGAGTCGATCCAAGGGGGACGATGCCGGACACCGGTGGAGCCCATGGTCCTTTCCCGTGTTGTATCTCCATCCAGCAGTCCACGTTGTCCCCTTTGAATTTCAAATCATTTCACTTTCGATTCCTTCGCACCTCCTAACGATTGAACTTACGAGAGAAGAACGACTTCTCTCGTCCCCTTCTCTAGAGCAACCGGAAATACGTCACCGCGTTTAATTTTCTTTTCCTTTCTTCAACTTTTTCCTTTTTTAAAAAAAAATGCAAATTTTGAAGTACCAACAACCGAGATAAGATACCTCAAACCACGGCACTCGTAAGGGAGCCGTAGGAGGAGCGAGATATACTCGTGTTACGAAAGCTGAAATTAAGTAGCGATCTTGCGGTTCCACTTGTGGTCAACCGCGGATACACGAGTCCTCGGTGTAAGAGCATAGCGCGATCTCGTGCATTAAACTCTTTGTACCACGAAGATCACCGCCCCCCGACGTATCCACCCACTATATTTAGCTACCTGATGTCATTATCAATATCTCTGCCCTGTTCTTTTGCATATGGATGGAGTAATTTGAAAGACGCGTGAACTTCTCATCGTTAATTACACCGCGAAGGAAAATTTACCTCTAAAATCTAATTGTATCACATCGAGATCCGCGATCACCATCGGCGGTTTCGACGCGGTTTTCTCATAGTCATTGAACCATTCGCATCGTAATCGTTTAGCTTCGTCCCAGACTTCGAGCAGGTCTTTATCGTACTGGACAACGACGGTGTTTTCGTAGAACTGGCCGTGCATGTCTGGCTTGGTGCCACATCTGTAACGGTACGAAAGACATTGGAGGCTATCAATCGATCTTTTATCGTTTAATCGTTACCAAACATCCTGGAAAGTGGGCCAAGAAGTATATGAATGAAACAGAATCGAACTATTCTAATTTTGTTAAGACGTTTGGTATCTTTAAAGGTTTCATCTCACCTGGCGTAGGCTATCCGGAAGGAGAAGAAAGTTTGCCCGGTGGATGGTGGAACGTAGACGCATCGGGGATCGGCGTGCTGGCCCTTGGACGACACGATTCCCTCGAAAGGTTGCGAGAACGAGAGATGAACGTCCATGTGATCCTTTCCGCACATCACCTCGAGGGACTGGATGGCCGGCATGCCCTCTGGCCTTTCCAGCGGCCAGATGTCGCCGTTGCTACCAACGCTCTTCAAGCCAACCACCTGAGCATTTGAGAAATATCTTTATTTTCTTGTTTGTTTGTTTTTTTATTACTTACAACCCGCATAACAGGCCTCTTCGCTTCCTCCCTCATTGTTCGATTCTGAGAAGTTCGAATACCGACCACGAGCAAGTACAGCGGAAGACACCGCGAAATATTCACGGAGCTCTCCGCAAGTACTTGAGTTATGATCGCGCGAACGTGCGTCTTCGATTAGCATAGAATGCGGATAATTTTACGTTAGCAAATTTATCGGGGTTACCTCCGAGGGATAAAAATTTTGTAACGTATTTGCCCGAGGTTAAACGGATTTTCGAGTTATACGACCGTACGTCGAGCGCGCGTAGAATTTTAATGTTACCGAACGTGTCCTTCTTCGCGACTACCAAGATTCAGAACGTTTTCTATTTACGATCTTTTCGTATCAGCGAGTACGGAAAAAGGAAGGCGATTCTGCCAACAGGTACCTATTATTTGCATGGAGCGTGATGCCAAACGAAAAGAAATGCTATGCCCGTGCGACGTTTTCTACTCTTTGTACAAATTCCTTTCGTGAGCCTCGAAGATGACGACCTCTTGCTCGAGGTTAGAGAAAATAATGGTCCTTAGTGTAGACCCACTGTAACCTCGCGTGAATGCCAGAACAATGTATGGCGGGGTAGTTGTCTTTGAGCCTGGGTCAAAAGCAAAACGATTCTCTTCGTTCTTGCCAGCTATAATTTTAGTAGTTATCCGTAGAAAGTTTGCAGCTCGTGCAAAAATATTGCAACAACTCGTGAGTAGGTATTATTCCGTGAGAAATGCCGCGCCTTTACGAGGAATCGTGAAATTCTAAACAGACTCGATCCGGATACTTCCTTACGCTAGATTAAGAGCCATCTAATAGCGTTAATTACTTAAACGATGTTAGAAATATATCCGTTCGCGGATGAGTATAATTACCTGTTCAGCTGAGACAGCGTCCATTAGAAAGTATTTATAATTAACAGAACAGTCACGAATACCCGAGGACTTTAACAGTTCTTTTTAAATACGTCATCGAGATGTATACCGAAGTGCGAATTTGTCTGGTACCGTGTCAGGCACGTTCGCCGGCTCGCTTACTATTTAGTCGGGCTTTTCACGGCTATCTAGGAAAATGAAGTTCACGCACGTATCCATTATAATCGACCATCAGTGAATGTGTCGTGTTACGTGTACACGAGGATGAATTGTGCCACAACTCGTCCGTG
This sequence comes from Odynerus spinipes, assembly GCA_032403825.1. Taxonomy (NCBI): domain Eukaryota; kingdom Metazoa; phylum Arthropoda; class Insecta; order Hymenoptera; family Vespidae; genus Odynerus; species Odynerus spinipes. Next base: position 624,054 of record JAIFRP010000003.1, on the reverse strand, counting down.
TACGCGTACACGTGTTGCCAACGTCAGGAGTAAAGTAATAACACGCTTTCCCGCGATTATCGATAATGAAATACAGTCGAGTGATCGCATAATTACAGATAATACACTGTTCTTCGTTGGCACGGTGGACGGCTTAGCTAAAGGGGTAAGAGTCATTCAGTCACCTTCGCTTATCTTTCAAGTGCTCTTTCGTGCGTAGCATCCCGTTGGTTATCGTAAAGAGAAAAAGAGGAGGAGAAAGCTGGAATCCTCGATTTACGCGGAACCCCTTTCATGCTCGAGCAAGAAATTTACAATCTTACACGGCATTCAATAGGTTTCGCTACCGAACGATGTAATCGTCGTACGTAGGTACGTACGAGTCGAGAGATCAGCTGTGAGAAGCTCGGAGAGAACTCGTTTCTAATTAATGAGAAGAGTATGCCGCGCGTAAAGCGTAATAATCGTCTCGATCGATGGACCAAGATAAGTGTTGCATCCTTTCCTCCGGCGAAGTTTTCAGCGCGTGTCGAGTACCGCTTTCTATCGGAATCATCTATTAAAGTTTAATCAAATGTTTTGCTACTAAATATTTGATAATTGCGTACGTCTCCGTTGCGTTCCATCGCTCTAAGCTTCGTTCGAACAAAGTGCTCGTACGTCTCTTGCAAATAAATACGTTCTATACGAGGAAACGAGAAACGTGCGGTTCGAGGTAAAGCAGAGCTGCATCGGATGTAATTAAGTGTAAGATGATATCGGAGATATTATCTTGTACTCGTAGTAAAGCGAGCGAAGTGAGCGAGTAAAATGAGAACGTGTTTACCGACGTCTCGAGAGTTCTTATTTATAAAAGAACGTCTCGGTGCTTTACATAGATCTGGTAATAACGCAATTATCGAGCTTTATGTTTGTTGGAACGAATCAGAATCGGTTAAAGATCGTAACGCTGTGCGGACCGCGTTATTGCAGGGTTTTATTTATCTTTCTTATATTACCTCCGATTCGTCGTGTTATTCTCTACAAATGATACGAAGTTTTTTCTTCTCATTTTCGATATTTTCTTTTCGAGTATTCCAATAATAACGAGAGAAATAAAGATAAAGAGAGAAAGAAAATGTACCGTGGATCGATCGTTACCAGGTTCAGATAATCGGCGCGTAAACAGCAGAACACGGTGTGAATTTTAGGAGGAAATATGCCGTGAGAAATTGCTCATTTTCCTATCGAACTAATTAATAGGCAACCGTGCCGCAGCTCGCATAAAAAAACAAGTAAATTACCTACATTGCCGAAGGAAACTGTGCTCTTATCAAAATATGCATCTACGAATATCACCGTTAGCGTTCGTAACGCGAAGAGAATAATTCTTGAATGAAGTTACGATTCGCTACGAATCATTGACCGTTCAAACAATTTCTTGGGAAATAATAACTATGCGAAGCTTTAAGAGGTATTCCGAGAGAGCGAAAGATGCTGTCGAGAGAAACGTCAAACCGCAAAATGGTTAAAAGGTAGGGAGCTCGTATTATGGGCCGTTCGCGGCGAAGGAAGACGTCTGACTGTTAGAGCCGGGTCCTGTCGGCGGGAGGCTATCGTGACACGAAGCACGCGGGCGACCACGATGACGTTGACGCCGAGGTAGGTCACGGAAGATTAGGCGTGTCCGTCTCTCTCGAACGTTTCTAGAAATGACGTTCCTCTCTGTGTCGCACGTAGGTATGTCTCTGCCGGCGTATTACCTCGAACGTGGCTCACTTGGGAAAGGGGAGGGGTAGGGGTAGATAGGCTGATAGACATAAACAGAGAGACACAGAGACAGACAGACAGAGAGAGAGAGAGAGAGAGAGAGAGAGAAAATCCGCGACACGTACGTAAACGAGGCTGAAACGATGGAAGGTGTTCCCCGTGTATTCCATGCTCGCGCAATGCTGTAACGGGAGAGGCGTCTTTACCGCTGCATTAACGGTCGCTGTTTTTCGCACAAGTGAAAACAAGTTTCTGCGCTCTTACAATCGCACTGTTAAATGACAACGTTTCATTAGAAATGATTACGCACCTGGCGAACTATCCACCACGCGTCTATCGGTTCGTGCGCGCGCGCGCGCCTCTCTCTTTCTCTCTCGCTCTTTAGTTTGCGAGTCACCTTTTTGTTAGCACGACGAGAGGATCGATTCAAGATCATCGATTTCAGGGTCGACGCGTTCCGTCGTACGATTCTTTCTCGCTAAAAGCGGATCTCTCTTTTTCTCTCTGTCTCTCTCTCTCCTTCTCTCTCTTTATCTGCCAGGATTAACGATCGACAAGAGGCTAAATAAATGTATCTATGGAACGATTTCGTTGGTCCGCATGGTCGAACGCGATACGATCAAAGTCGTAACTCGCGCGAACCGTCCGGAGCTTCCGCTTTCTTCGAACGACCGACCCTTTATCTTCGTAGATTTATTCCAAGATCAAATTTAGATTGGAATACTGACGACAGTAGCAGCGCTCGTCTTCAGAAATTCGTCTTTTTTTTTCTTTTTTCTCTCTCTCTCGGGTCGCGTATCAAAGGAAAGGCGAATCGGCGAACTTTCGAACGTGTCACGAATACCGAGCGATATTTATAATACGCGTTGCAGGCGGAAGCGTTTCTCATAGGGGTAGGCTTTACGATTCATTCCTCGGCAGTTCGTTACAACCGCGAATGTATCAGTATTCCGAGGTACTCAAACGAGCGAGGCATGCTGGTAGCTCGAGCTTCCCAAGCTAGATATTTCCCGGTTTTCGAATACTAATACTCGTTCGTGCCCATTCGATTGCGTTCCCTCCGACATGCGGAAATAGTTTCTCGCTTTACGCGTGCTCGCCAAATTCGATCGACCCTTTTCTTACCGGTGCGATACCGTGCTCGATGAGCGAATGATCGTATCCGGCTTATTCGCATTCTCTTCGAATCGCGATGCGCGGGGTTACGACTACCTGAAAATCGTGCTTTCGATTCCGTATGCCTTTAAATCCTATCGAAGAATTTCTTCTTTAAACTACGATCATCTACGAAATCCTCGAGAACAAGGACAAATAGTCAAAGCTGATTTCCGATCGTCCTGCAATCAGATTCTCACGATAACGGCTTTCGTTAGATCGACTCGAGCACAGCCGCATAAAACCCAGCTACGTTTTTATCGAACGTATCACGGGTATCGAGATACTCCGTTCTCCAACTCCAGATCTATTCGCGAGATATCCGAAGTCGAGTTAAAGCGATAGACGTAGCGAGGAGACGTGAAATCCATGACATGCAGGCCGCGTTTCCCAAGGCGAAAGCGCAATAAGAGATCTCACTGTCCAGACGCCGTCGATAGTTCGCGGTGCAGGGCTCTTGAATAATGTAAACGGGAGGACGGAGACGGTCTCGGGGTGACGCTGCCGACGGTGGTGGGGTCTATGGATACGCCTAACGGTACCTAGAGTAGGCACCAATATCCGCTTGCAAGCTGTTGCGATTCCCGCGGCGTCATCGTATTGTCGTCGAGTTCTCGCGAATTTCTCGGCGGACGTCTTTTTGATCCGGCTCTCTCTCTCTCTGTGTATGTCTCTCTCTTTCTCTTTCTCTCTCTAATTTGTTCTTTTTTTTCTCTCGTCGTTATCGCTACATTTTTTTTCATCTCTGCCACCTAGGCTCCTACTTTTCAACGGTACTACAACGATTATTAGATTGGACAAACAGTCGGACCACTAGACCGTTATTCTTTAATTAAGGGATCGCCGGTGGGACCGCGCGTGGCATTGACTAAAGATATTTGGAATTAGAATCCATTATCGGAATTGGTAGTTTCGAACACTGCTCTTTCGTAGGGCCTAATTGGCGGATAAAAGGAACCGCTAGAAGGACTGGCGACGGTAAAAGATAACCGTTCTAGTAGCCACCGTAACTTCGGTATAGGTTGCTTTAGGATTTTTAAAAAGTTCTCGGACGATCGGAGTTAGCACGAACGAGACATGTACGATATTATCGGACGATGTATCGATGGCGAACTAGACGGCTAGATCGTTACTTAATAGCCAATCGAAGCTCTTAACTTGTGCTTCTTAAGCGAACGACTCCAGCTTTTTATAAAAGCTCTTAACGTTACTTTATCAAGGCGCGATGATCATAAATAAGACGGGAGATGACCGAGAGGAGAAAGTGGTGGCGAGTTTCGATGATGTTCGTGTCGATAAACCTCGCCATTAGAGACGCGATCTTTTGATAAAAACGATTCCGAAGTGGTGAGTGAATTCCAACGCTTCGCGATGTTATTCGATAATTATAATGGAAGATAATTGGCGGCGTTAAAAGACGATTTAATCGTTATGCGAGTCAGCAACGGTGAATCATCGTCGAGAGGCAACAAAGTGGCCAATCTTTCTGAGCCTTAAATCGTAATATCGATGTCTCGCTTGGAACGGAAGACGCGCGATTCGATTTTGCAAATTCACGATCTACGAAGGATCGAACGATTTCACTCACCATATAGATCAGCATGCGTAGCAACTTCCACACCCCTGGCATCCTGGAGGTCCCAGCCTCTCACGATGAAACACGCTTCCCTGAAAGAAACACAGAGAGACAGGCGTCACTTTAATTCCGCTTCGATTTCTTTTTCGATCGCGCCGCGAGTGGGACGATCGTGAAGCCGCTCGCAGCCGGATCTATTTTAATTTATCCGAGCAGCATGGTCTAGCGAGCAAATTAACTGAACACCGTCCGGCAAGTCGCGGTTCGAATCCTAAGGAGGTTTGGAGCGCAAAATTGACTAGCCGAGAGAAATCATGGTTACGTTGTGGTTAAGAATGGTCACGCGCGCACGCGTACACAAACGACCGGCTCCGCGATCAGGATATCTGACGTTTACACCGAGATATCCGATGCTTCTTCTCTGACGTCGAGCGCATATTTAACGATCACGGCCAATCGTCGCGTTGCTCCCTTCCCCCTCGATCTTCTCCTTACCGTCTTGCATTTTTTTTGCATCGATGACCTATTTTCAAACGAATGATACATATTTATTAAATCGGCATTGTGTACCGGAAATTTCACCCCCTGAATTATGCATCGTTGAAAGTTACGACGCACGCATCTCCCCGTTCGTTCAAAGTCATTTAATTAAAACGAATATCGTACCAATTACGATGATTATTCAGAAACGGAAGGAAAGCAAAGTGGTAGGAATCGCGTGCGATACGTAATCCCGCGCGAGCAATATATAAATGTATGCAGACGAATGAATCACGTATGAGCGGGAAAGGAAAATATACGGACAATTTGCTTTACGATTCCCACGCGTGACACCACGGAGTTTCAGTCTCGTGCGTTTAAACACGCCGATCGCAAATCGACGAAGCTTGTCGCCTTTAGGAACGATCAAAGGAACGAACGACGACGCGCTTTCAAGCGAATATCTACGTTTATTGATATTACACCGTCGCCTTTCTATTTCTGCTTCAACGAATTACCATACAATATATCCCCAATGATCTCTTCCGGAAAAGCTATCTTACAATGGAATTACGAGCGTCGTCGCGGCGCGAGCCGACGTGCCCGGTTTGTACGAACTTACCCGATCGTTGTAACGGTACGACGCGCTCGTAAAGATAGACTAATTTTCGTCGTGTAACGTGTAATCGTCTCGGGTAAGAGACGACGATCTGAGACGGCGATCCGAGACGAGCATAGACGAGAAGACGAGACGTCAAAGAGAAATGGCGAATGCATCGCGTAATATCGCGAGGACGATGAAGAGGACGACGACGAACCGCGCATTCGTTTCCGCCGCGATCATCCTGCCGCAACGACTCATTGCGATGATTATCGTCTCGGATAGACTCTGCCGGAGAGAAAGAGATACGTACGACCGTGTGGTGTGCACGGCTCGGACATACGATGCTTTATTGCCGACGATTCTCTCCTAAGTCGTTGCCCGTTTCGCACCGGCATTGCGATAGCCACGTATAGACGAGGAAAAGAGGGGAGTCAGCCTCGCGTATCCGTTTTTAGTCCTACTTATGCAGTAGGTACCTTACTGGTGCGAGCGGATCGATACTAAATCGTTAATGAATCGATAAGCGAGAACGTTATTCGTACGTCCTTTTAATTACCTGCACCCAGATTGTGTGCCGTGTAACCGATAATCCATGAGCTCGTGGAACAAGTATCCGGTTCTTCGCTCAGCAGTGATTATCAAAATACGTACGAGTGTTATATCGAAGTAACCGTGTCGATATGGGTCTCGAAAACCTTCGTAGTTTCTCGATAAAAGAAAAAAAAAAAAAGAAATTATGCGTGATTTCAGGACGATGCGGAGCAGAGAACGTGACGCGACGCAACGAAACCTCTTCGGGAGTAGAGTCAATGCGATTTCAAGCCTGTTCGCGGCTCGTTAGGTCCGGCACGTTTTTGTCGGATTAAACGCATCGTTGCTCCATCGTCCCCATTGACAGCGATAGACTTTCCGTGCGTGATTATCGGGGAGAGTAAGTACCGGAGGATACGATCGCTCCGAGCGATCGATCTGCCATCTCTCTCCCTCTCTCTCTTTTTCTCTCTATCGACTCGCTAAATAACGAACGGTTTCGTATCGTTCTTTTGGCCGCCTTTTCAAAGTGTTATGTCGTCCTGCTAATTCGCTGCGTCCGACGCGGAATTAATCGATGATCGAGTTGAGATTATCCTCGATATAATTATCATACACCTGCTAATCGATCAGGATTTAGTTCCTACGTTTTTTGTTGCATAAAGATCCGGGCAAACGATCGTCCACAAGAGCGCAGAAAGAGCTACGTTAGGGAACAAACAAACGTACAGTCGAGTGTGTATCACGATCGAGAGTAAAGTACACGCGTCTGGTACTCTGTTTACTCGAGCGAAGTAGCAAGTAGTGCGGGCTAACACTTCGTAAGTCTCTCGCTGTGGGAGATGAAGCAGAAAGCGGAAGCGGGGGTAGGATGTTGTTAACTCGAACGACCACGTGAAGTCGTCCGTAAGCAGAAGAAGGATGGAGAAAGAAAGAGATATAGAAAAGGAATAAAGAGTCCGGTAGGTTCCGACGACGCGATAGTTTTCAGCGAAGCGTGAAGAATCGAAACGAAGGGGAACACGCTCGACGACATTAATTATATAAAGGAAGTATATAGATATCTAAAGAACGCCTGATTGGATGCTGGAACGTGTCGTATCGAGAATCGAAAAGTTCGATATATCGTTGTCGTGACGAGCCGACGCGAGCCGCGTAATATTCCAGACCGTAGCTAATTAATACGGTTTATAGCACAGCGAAGAAAAGAGGACGTCGTCGTTGTCGTCGTTGTAAAA
>JAIFRP010000003.1:600018-610957 GCA_032403825.1 Odynerus spinipes | reverse complement strand
TATAATATCAGGAAATAGAGAGATTTACGCTGATTACGACTAAATGTAAGATCTTGATGCACGGATCGTAAATAAGTAATATGATTCGTGTTTAATCGTTCGATCGTTCCCCCCGTTCGAGTATCTTGCTTGAATAAATATGTCGTGGCCTGCAGTCCGACATGATCTTCCTCGATAAAGTCGCGTGTACTTGGAATTTTATTCGAATCTAGTTCTATATCGCTGTTCGGTTCGGCTAAAAAATAACATCTTCCACGTGGATCGCGGAGAAATGATATTCTCGATTCCGCTGGGAACGGAATTCTAGATTCCTAGAAAACGATTCCGAAAGCGTGTACACCGAAGTTACGTTATACCGGTAGAACAGCCGAAACGTTGTTACGTAAGTAAAACGAAAATTAGAATTCGCGCGCGTGCGGGAGCGTGACCGGTATGAGTAGGATACGTACGAGTTGGATTGTATATCGCGGTGGCTGTGCCGCGGTAAGGGAATAAGCCCGATCGTTATTCCCACGATGCGTACCGCAAAAGCGTGGAGCGCGGAGAGTCTCGCGTGTGCTCGACAAATAGGCGAAGCCGCGAAGTGCCGATGTTAATTCTCCGAGAAATTAGAGGGACAGACGAATGCAAAGTTATGTTGGGCGTGATTTCACGCAAACTCACACCGCCGAGGTTGAATGCCCCCCGACCGACCACGGCGACGACGCACGGATTAGTGCGCAGCTACTAACGTAATCGTATGCCTGGTGAATATTTCATGAAGTGCGGAAAAAGGAGATGACACCTGTTCGAAAACCGTTAGCGTACTCCTTCTGCCCCGCCGTAGTCCGCCTCCTATACAACCGAGAGAGGATAAACGGACGTTCGGCGACTTATTTCGATGTAAATTTTGGAAAAGAATTCGTCCGGCTTCCTCTTCGTCATGAAGAGACGCACGCGCGTCCTTCGGAAATTCCATGAAGCGTGATTCTTCGTTTATCGCGGGATCGTTCGTTTTCGCCTCTGTGCATCTAACGCAATGGAACCATTTTGTTATCGTTTCGATTATCGATCGTAACATTCGCGTATGAGAAAAAGAATTTTAACGACGATGACTATGCTCCGAACAGTGCGGAGATGAGGTGCGTGTATAGAAGTCGAGTTGTCCTTAATCGCGTTAATTAATTCTTAACTTGATTTCAAAACGTTCCACTCATAATATTCAGTGATTCTTAGTCTCCGCTTTAATTTGCTATATAAATTTACATATGCTCCGGGGAAGTATACACACCTAGCCACCTATTCATTTAACCGTACTTCCTACGCTCGCTTCGTGTTTCAGTAACGTAATACACCGTGGCAAAAGAAAGCGATTCGATTTTCGAGTGACTCGCTTAGCAATCAAAGTAAAAGATGACAGTTATTGCTATCTAGTATCCTGAATAAGTATTTGATCGCGATCTCAGGTTATCGATAGCGTTTAATTCTCGATGCTAATTCCGAGAACATTTACGAACATGCTTAAAGCATTACACGCTTTTCCTAAGGATCGTATAACTAAATTTATATCATCCGCATTCAATATTAACTTACGCGTACATTTTGCATTTATCTCCGTTATTAAACGTCTCTACATTTCCGTATACATGAAATTCTAGCAACCGAGAGCGGTATCTTTGAAAATTTTCTCACGATTTTCCCGCGTATTCTCATCGCCGAGATTTACCGAGGCCGATGACACACGTGCGCCCGGTAGTTCTAGAAATCATCGATCGGTTGTCGCGTCGCGACACGGGAGCAAAGAGCGACAGCGAAGCGTTTCTCGGACCGCTAACCGGAATAGGCGCGCTAACTTCTCGGCGTCTCTGCGGGCTTCGCGAAACGAGCGGTTGGGTGCTCGACTTGGCTCCGGAGCGTCGAGGGAGAAACCGAGCAAGAGAGAGAAGGTAGCAGGTGGAAGGAGAGATGGTAGAGGAGAGAAGAGATTGGAAGGCCCGCGGGAATGGGGCCTCTATTCGTACGAGAGGGAATGAGAGGTCGATGAGAAGAAGAGGTAGATCGAAGGAGAAAGAGAGAGAGAGAGAGAGAGAGAGAGAAAGAGAGAGAAGGAGAGTCGGTCTTGAAGCACGTGGAGATCCCAGGCACATTGCGCCGAGATCGGCGGCACGAAAATTTGGTGAGGCCTCCTTGCCTCCCGACCGACCACATTCCCTCCCCACCCGATTTACTCGTAAGAGAACCTTATCCGCCTGGCTGTCTCGCCGCGGTTCGCTCAATCCGCACGCGTTAACATCGTCAAGCGGATCATCGGGGTTCGCTCGCTCGTTTCTTCTAGGGATCGGGTCGGCATGGGATCGACATCGGGCCGGTCGCCTTCGCGATCGTTGTCCTCTATACCTCACAGCTGACCGAGCGTACGTACGTGCGAACGCTTCGACCCCGCTCGCTTCGATGCCTCGCAGAAAAATATCGAACGGCGTCGAGTGAGCGCTGTCCTATCGTACGACGACGATATTTCGTCTATGTTTCCGATGTTACCAAAGATGAAGCTAATTGTTAGTTTATTGGAGAACTATGAACGCGGAAATTCGTGACACACGTGTAAAACGACTGGTATATAGGTATTTCGCAACGCGATCAGGAATTCAAGCTGACCCGACTCCAAAAGCAACGTTGAACTTTCCAGATACGCGTAGAATTCTTTCGAAGGTCATCCATCATTAAATACCGGACGATAAATGCACGCGAAAATTCGCGCGGGTATTATAAACGAATTGGAAAATTGGAACGCGTGCACGCGCATTCCGTGACATGTCGCGGACATCGATTCGTTAACGATGCTGCATATTTTACGCAAACATCACCGAACGTACGTGCATTCCGCAAATTAGTTTTAATACTCACGTTCGTTCGGTATCCAAAATATCTGAAAAGTTTGCATCCAGTCGGTGATTACAAAAATCTGCTTGAAATAAGATTTAATGACGTCCGTTCGAACAATAGTGTCATCGATTCCATAAATCCATAAACGATTATTCCAAAATCATAATAAATCAAATTCGACGCGAGTAGCGGCCGAGAAAAGCAGGAAAAGACGCAAAGGGTGAGATTTACCTCGCGATCTTGGAGTGTGTGGATCGTCACCACGTGTTAGCTGGAGCTGAACGGCTCCTCGTGCCGCATCCCGGCAGGCACCTTAATCTTCTTATCGCTGCGCGCTTTCGTCCTCTCTTTCCCTCTCTTTCTTACGCGCACCTCTTCGAATGTCGAATCTTCAACTCTCGATCTCTTCGCGAATCACCGCGCGTAACGCGTCAAGATCTTCCCGTTGATCGATCGGCTACGTCTACCACTGAATGGACACTGCCGCGCGTGTTCTCGTTTAGTAGTCTAAATCTTGCAGTTCGTCGTGGTCGCCGCAGTCGTCGAGGACGAGCCTCTTGACGAGTTCACGGTGGGGTCTGTCACTTAACACAATTCACCGGTGCCGTGACCTCCTTGTCGGCGTTTACCTTGGCGCGGTCGCGAGCATCACGCAAAACCAGAGATTATTGTGACTCGCGCTTCGCTTGCGCATGCGGTCGTATGCGCGGACGATTCGAACGGATCTCTCCGAGAAGAAGCACTCTCGGAGTCTGCGCAAGTTATATGTTTATCGGAGCTGGGTTACGCGGGAGTTTGATATTCTAATATTCTCTCTTTATCTCTCTTCGTCTATTTATCTTTAATCTAAAGGATTCGAACTGAGAAATAGCGGTAACCGCAAACGGTAACAAACGGCGAGTATATCCTCCTTTTTCTCTCTCTCTCCCTCCCTCTCTCTCTCTCTCTCTCTTGTTCCGTCGCTCTCGTTCACCGCGAAAGAATGCGCAGGCACACCGGTTCACGGTTCCGTTCGCGACGAAGATGTTCTGTCGACTGATAACCTGCCGTCTACTTACCTCCAGCGAGCGCCCCTAACGCGCAGAACTCCCTGGCACGACAGGTGCTCCGTAGGAGGAGTGGGAATAAGAGGATGGCTTCTCGCAGGAGGGGACAGGGATAGGCCTCGGCAGCTACGGATTCTCTGTGCCGTGGCGGCAGCCAGTGGCGGCCGCTGGTACGGCTGGCGGTGGCGGCAGCCAGTGGCGTCAGCGTATACGCATCGTACACTGAGAGGAAGAGAGAGAGGTAGACAGAGATAGATAGATAGAAAGAGAGAAAGAGAGGGAAAGAGAAAGAGGAACGAAGAGGAGGACGGTGCGGCGACGGTGGCGGTCGACGGTAGGGCGAACAGCCCGCTAGCAACGGCAGCAACGGCAGCAGCAACGAAGAGAGAGGGCAACGACACCGTACCGTCGTACCTCGGCAGGCATCGACACATTTACCGAAAACTTCGCCGCTGCTGCCGCCGCTGCTGCCGCCGCTGCTGCCGCCGCCGCCGCCGCCGCCACTGGCCGCGCGCTGCTTCTTCGACAGGATTCTCCGAACCCCTTGGAAATCGAACGCCCCGAGTAATCGCCCCAGACTTTTCGTCGTGATTCAAAGTCCGCTCGCGGTCTCCTCCTGGAATGCGTCTACCGACTCTCTCTCCCCACTCGGCCACCGCCGACGCTGAGCCTTACTACGTCGCATGCACCTCTCCGGACCGCGCCGGACGTCCCGTTGCAATTTGCCGTCTCTCGAACCCTGGTCCTTTAATTAAGCTTTTTCGCTTTGACCGAGGACCTACGCCACTTTCTCGAACTCGTCTTTCGATTCTTCGATCGTCGATCTTTCCAACATATTTCTTTCCTTTCTTTCTTTTCTTCTGCTTCTACATTTTATCACGGTGCTTGGAAGACGTCCAGAAAATATGTATCGATCGTTTAACGCGTCTTCTACCGTGGAAGATAATTATTGTCCGATGTTTAGATATATGTAGCAGCATGATTATAAATTATGTTTCTTCGGAAACTACACCACTTTCTCGAAGTCTGAAAATATGTGTAAGATCCACAACGATAAGTCATTATAAAAACGATGTCGATAGGTTCAAAGGATAATACTCCACGAAACGAAATAGAAATTATCACGGAGTAACCTCTTCCATCCGCTTTTTCCTACCGATATCTTCGATCTCCGTGATGGCGTCGCGTACGGACATTTTCCCTCGCTCGCATTTTGCTTCCTTTCCTCTTTTGTCCGTCTGGGGCGCCTTCGACGAGAGACGAATATCTCGCGAAGGATCTATGATGTTTCTTTTCTGAATGGTACGTTAGCCGCGAGACGGCCGAGAAGTTTGCTCGGTCTTCTCTCCCTTCCATCCTCCCTCTCAAAGACTTTGTCCACCGAGTCTGCCATCAACATCGATCTTCGCTCGTTCGATCTTCTCTCTTCCCTTTCTCTCTTGCTCTCTCTCTCTCTCTCTCTGCTCTTCACGCGGCAAGAAGGACATTCGAAAAATTAGTGTATCAGGATCATCATCCAGCACATCGACGTTGGTTGGTCATTCTCGATCGTTGGCCCCTGTCAGGCACCTTTCGTAGCCGGGCGCATTTTCCACCTCCCCCACCCCCTGCCCCGCCGCTCCATCCAACTCTCTCTCTCTCTCTTTCTCTCTCTGGCTGTCTTTTTCTCTCTCTTTCATTCTGTCCCTCTTTCCTTTTCGTCTTGTCTCTACCGCTATCGCGCCACTTCATCCTCCTTCATCTTCCTCTGCACCTTCACGCCTCTCTCTTCTTCGTCCCTTCTTTCTCCCACATCCTTACGTGCACTCATGGCTGCATCTTTTTCCCAATCCTCTTTTCTGTTTTTTTCGTGCATTTTTCTTCCACTTTCTAGAGTTTCTCTCTCTACGACGCGAAAGCATCGATATCTTGGATAATCCGCGATAATCTTTCCACTATCGATTTGAAATTGATAAGCTAATTTTATTTTCTAGCGATCGCGATGATCTTCCGTTTGGTGAGATTATATTTATCATATTAATTTCGTCGCTCGGTGCAACACGTATGTAGGTATTATACATATATACGTAGTTTGAACGTTCGAAGACACGTGCGTCCACGCTCTTCCTTTTTCTCTCTCCTTTTCTCGAGCTACCGTCGAACTTTGCTCTTAAGAGAAGCTAATGCTTTCGAGCACGCTGCGCTGAGGATGGAACGCTCGAGATCTCGCGAGCCGTGCGAGCCGCGCATCGTGCGCTCGGCGAAAAAAGAGACATTTTCCGTTTTCAAGATCGCGCTAAAAACCCGATGTAGTCTCCTGCGCGCGTTCTGAGAAGGATCGGGGTCGGCAGGAGAGACGAGACGCGAGAAGGGGAAGAGTGCGATGAGCGATCCGAACCGATCCGCCAGGCGAGGCCAGTCAAGACGAGACGAGACGAGGACGAGGCGAGGCGTCGTCTTGCGCTTAACTGCCCTAAAAGGCAGTTCTCTCTTTACTCGATAGTCACCGTTGTTCTCCAATAGTATTGCCTACTACCGTGTCTGTGTGCCTATCGAGAATCCTCCCGAACGTCTTTAGCCTGGCAACCTTTCGCGACCAACCTTTAACTTCGATATCGATCTTTTCGATTGTCTCTACCTCTTCCCTAATACGATATTAAAGTATAAGCTTTGACATCTAATTTCCATATATGTTAATACGACGACTACTTGCCTACCGATCATCGAGAGTTCGCGTTCCCACGATGCCGTGTACTTATTCGTTGGACCTTTTTTTCGGAGGTTGGAGTATTAAGAATAGGTACCGCCATAGTTCGTATATTCGTATAGATTATAAGAAATATCGCCAGTGAAACGTAGAAATTTGGCCCCACGACCACCTTGCGGCATGTTCTTTAATAAACGAGGGACGTTCTTGCCGCGCAGAAAATTGATGCGTCGGATAATGCCGAAATTTACAATGCAACTTAAGAGTGAAAAATTTCGCAGAAGACAGCCCCGAATGAATTGGCCGGCTCAAGTACAAAGTTGCACGCGATATACGGGTTAGTCGTTACACAACGTAGATACGCAGACGTGGATCGCGAGAGACGATTACTCTTGCGGTTGTACACGACGATGGCCCATATTTCTTCTCGGTATACGCACGGGATACGACGCCACGCGTACTCGCCTCGCACTCGAGTACGAGTTTTGCGCGGCGATTCGGAACGGAAGTACTTAAATTTACTTTACGCAATTACAACGTCCTGCGATATCTCCGCTGGTACGTCTCGTCCCTGGCTGCTTGCTGGCTTCAAAATTTAAGGAAAATACGAGGGCCGCGCGAGGACGCGCGGAATCAGTTTTAATTTCCGACTAATGGAAGCGTCATTAAGTTTAACGGACGGCGAAGACCGCCCCTCGCCGAACGTACCATTATTTTTACCGTTCTACCTTGTAAATTACGCTCGGAGATGTAGGTATACCTACCTACCATCCGCGATTTCGAACCCTGTAAGATACTCCCCATTTTTTTCGTCGTAACGTTCTCCTTCCTTCGTTTCCGTTCTCCATTTTCACCTATTTCGCGATAACGATGTGAAGTTCCGTGGCAGGAAGAAATAAAAATATAATCGATTTCTCAAGAGGAGGCGGCGAAACACGAGCATCGTTGATCCTTCACCCTGAAAGAAGAAACGCGTTATAAGTTGGTTTAATGCATGAAGAAGAAGAAAAAGACTCAGAGAGAGAGAGAGAGAAAGAGTGGGGGGGAAGAAGGTAGAAGATCTGCGCGTTCTACGTCGCGATCTCGGTTCGTTCACTTTCGAGCTCGCTGGGACGCTCGCGTCTGGTTCTCACGAGGATGCCGAGTTCGCGATCGATTCGATCGCCATGCCGGACCCTAGACCACGTCCGTGCGTGTCATACACGCGCGTGACCCGCATTTTCGAACGGCCGAGACGAAAGAATAGGGTCGAGATGTGCCGCTGGTCATTGTCTCCTTCGAATCTCTCTCTTTCTCTCTTTGGCTCTCTCCCACTCTCTTTCCTCCTCCACCATTTTCCTTTACGTTAAACGCAACACAATCCGTCACAGTGCCGTTCGATATTTCGTTTCCTTGCATTAGTTTATCTGGTAGTAGAATTTTTCAAGCGAGACGATAGAATACCAACACGCTTCGTAAGTTAATGACTTCCGAGTAACCATTAAAATCATTAGATTTCCTCGCGTTGTCATCGTTTTCGAGATACCTAGGTACATAGGTATACGTCGAACGACAACGGACGGACGTACGATCCTCTCGAGGCATTTCAAACTCGCACGGTCGCCGAGAGGCCGATCGTGACTTCTTTCCCGTTTTTTGCGGAGTGCAACGAACGTACGGTATCCTATTGTTCCAACTCGCGAGCCCTCGACTTTCCGTCGCGCTTCCTCGCTTTCTCGACTTTCGTCGATCGATACGATCGAGATGAGAAACCCTCGGAAACCCCCGGAACAACAAAACTATCTAATGAGATTCGTCGAGTATGCGTAGACGAGTCTTACGCGATAGAACGTTATTGCGCGCGTGACTTGGGAAAATGTTAATGGAAAGACCGATATCTCATTACATCGCGAGACGTACGATTATGTGCTTTACGGAAAACGTTTATGATATAACGTACGTATCTCTCGATCGTCTATGAATACGTTTAATGTTCCCACGATGTTATAAATTTAACCATGGCCAATCGAGGAAACCTTTTAACCTTAAATTTTAGCGATGAGATACTACGCTCGTGTATTTAGCCAGAACGTGGCGTATTATCGTACTTGCATACTTTTTTTTTGTAGATGTGGAATGTTTAAGAGAGATACGACGTGATTTTAGCGGACGTGGTTAGATTACACTTCAGAACTTGCGGCGGAGATGTATTTTAGTAAATATTATATAACTTTTTCATTAAGAATCAATGTCTATCAAAAAATGATCTCGGTGAGATGTCGGCTCGGAATGCGAATAAACGATTTTTATCTAGCGAGGTAAAAGAAGTTCACGTTATTGAAAACATTTCTATGCGAGAACGTTGAAAATTATATTACGTTCGTTCTACGGCTCCTTTGTCACGAACGAATAAAATATCAAAGAGATAGCAAAAATTGGACCATTCAAGCGTTTCCTGCGAACATCATCTATGTATTTCGATAGAAATCTCAGTAATTCATCTCGTGTCCATGATTTTGCAGAATACAGTTCTCAAGAGTTTTATGCGAAAATTTTCGTTCATTCTACATAAATCGTACGTGTAGAGCTGTAGCGTGCAACTTTCTCGAAAAATCTTCCGCTATTATTTGTGCCTTACTTCGGCATTCGTATGCATGAGAAGAAGCTTCGTATCGTGGGCTTAGAAAATTATGGACTCTCACGCGATATGGGACATCTTGTAATAAAATCTTTTTTCCCAAAACCAAAAAAAAAAAGACCGCTACGAAGAAAAGAGAGAAAGAAACGAACTTCGCATCCTTACGTATCGTGATCCGTAACTTTATTACAGAATTTACCGGCGAGCGTGATAATCGGGAACGTCGAGTTCGCTTGGTTATACGGTTTTTACGTCGGTGGTAGCGAAGTCACCGAGCGACGACGGAGAGCGTGTGAGTTTCGCGCGACGTGAATTAATTAAACGCGATCCGGATTATTGCGGTGTCTCGGTGGGGTTCTACAAAGATATTCGTCGGTAGTCGCTATTAACAAAGCCGAGGTCGTTCTCCTACGAGTATACACACATACCCTTCTATTTTTAAATGCGGTCCTACGAGAATCGAAAAAGAACGATCGGCGAAGTCCGCGAAGCGAATAAACGAAGTAGTAGTTGGAATTATCGCTCGAGGCGATTTCCGTGTGATCGATCGTACTGCAAAAAACTTTACGTTTCGTTACGTAGCCAATGGACGAACGGTTCGACTTATTTTTCGACAATATTGCCCGAAAGCTGGCATATCGGAAGCACGTGCTTTGATTTTTCAAAATCGTTCCGACAGTTGGTACTCACTCGCAGAAATGGTCGACGTATTTTTTTTTTCCAAAGACCATCTGTACCAGCGATGATCGATCTGCGGCCTGTACTTATTATAATCAATAGTACATAAATTACTAAATTAGTATTTTCCAAATCGTGGGTTATCAAGTTTTTAATGCTACTGCATTTTATGATTCTTTATCCAAATGTGCATACGTTGCATGTATATATTCTTTCACCAGCTGCTTCTTTTCTCTTAACGTCTGCAGAGAAAAAGGAACGTTCTTTCTCGCATAAATCTTTTTAATAAGAATAAGACCGAATTCTCGTAGGTATTTTTGTAGTAATTTTACGAAAGTGTAGCCATACCTTTCGCGTCTTTTAGCTTCCGTCTCTTTTAATTGGAATTCCACCGATGGGATACACGTTCATGGAGAAAGAGAGATAGAGAGAGAGATAGAGAGGAGTCCGTCGTCGCGAACGATTAGCCGGAGGAAGGCTAGGCGCTTCCCTCGCGTACTTTATATTTTTTGCGCATCGCCTCGTCGTAGATTTTATAGACTCGGGATCAGCATTCAAAAACCCTCCTTCTACTCGTGGAGTTAAATCGTAGAGTAACTCATGGTTACGTGCTCGCAATGCATCGAACCTCGAGAGCTTCGTTTTCGGGTCGAAAGGTCGAAAATGGTTCGCACATCGCGGATGCACGACCAGGACGAGGTATGCGCGCGCACGGACACCAGTCGACGAGTTTTACGGTGATCGAGGCTACCCGCTGAGCCATTCAAAGTACGCCGAAGAGACGCGTCTTGCATTCTTAGGCTTTTAATCTAGTTCTCTAAGCGGATCGACGCGTCCAAGCATCGGCGCCACGCGTCATATCGCACGGACGGATCTCGCGCGGGAATTATTGGTGCGAATCAACGGGGTTGGACGTTTGAAGAAAGAGATAGCTCTCGCTCGGGCATCCTTCTCTTCTTTATCTCTTCCGCATGCGCACGCGAGAGAGTGTGCATGTGCGAGAGAGAAAGAGAGCGAGGGAGAAAGACAGGAAGAGAAAGAGAGAGAGAG